>JANAVB010031813.1:5153789-5168789 GCA_029216955.1 Iris pallida
AAATAGAACGATCTATTCGTCCATAGTATACAAGAGTTATCGACGGGGGTAACCAGCTCTAAGGCACATCGTATGAAAAGGTTCCTAACAACTGGGTCGTAAATTTCTATGCGTGTCAAACCTGCCAGACTATCGTCACAAGGGTTCTAGTTGAGGCAAGCTTCAACAAATAATTAGAGGCTCACAACATTTGGTCTCCGGAGAATAGGTTAATCTCCTAGGTTGGCATTGGTCAAGGGAAGGATCCTAACATTCTCGGATTCCAATGAACAGAAGATCATGCATGGTAGTAGGTAGGGTCGCAAGAGGACGAGTAGTAACTTAAGGCAAGGTTCTAGTCACTGGCTGGCTGCGATGGTAGTTACCCTTGTGTATACAACCATCATAGCCATGGGGATACCCTGTGTCTCTCTACCAATAATAAGCTTTCGTCCTGCAATCAGTGAAAGACAAAACAATAGGGTTCAAGGGAGATGTCACTGAACACAATTACGTGATTCAAAGGCGAATGTATAATTCAAGAGAAATTGTCAAGCAGTCACGGATGAGATCCTAGAGACATCTACATCTCAATCCACGTAGGATAGTTAAATAAAAAGCGAACCAAATGCACCATGGTTGATCAGACCGTAATACAATGATTCGATTAGACAATATGCTAGCGGGCGTCCCAATAACCTATGTCTCGAATCAAGCTCGATAAAAGGCAAGCTTGCAAAACTAGGCTGTAATTACAACGTTGGTCAGATAGTCAAAATACAAGTACGCGAGATTTTGAAAAGAGATACAAGTTTCGAGTTTTGAGAGAATTAAATCTTACATGGTGTCATTGCTTATCTAGGCATCCTACTATCTTCTATCCATAAGGCCTTGGTCGCTAATGGGTATGGTCTTCTGAATTCTATATTTTAAGTAAACCTATTAGTGCCAGTCAATTACCTCGTTAATAGATCACGAAGACCACGAAATGCTAGGTCGAGAGACATGCTACTACTACCTACAGAACCTCACTGGTATTAGCTTTGGATCCTAGGAGCACACCGGGCATTTCTATTCCCTATAGTATCCCAAACTTATAGTCACGTCTGAAGTCATTTCACCGAGATTATGCCTCGCTCGTATACTGGGCGTGGTAAACCCTGGTTCCGTGATTCAACTGTGATATGCTATCAGGTACTCTACCTTATATGACACAAGGTCAAAAGAGGTCACCAAGGATATAGTTTAGCAATGATCCATAATACCTACAATTCTTCGAAAGGATTTCAATCTATGGATTGTGTCTCGCCAGTGCGCTGCTGGCTGCAGTGAAACCCACGTTCTCTACTCTCAAATAATTGACGACAGTGCGCTGCTGTCTAACCATTATTAGTTAACTAACATTCTTTTAACTATATCCGTAAAATTCATGAGCTTCTAGAGATTCAAACAGGTTGACTAAAAAAATAAAGCGTAGGTAATTGTCCTATCAGTCACAACACTTAAAATAAAGAGTTAACATAGAGGAAATAACTAAATAAAACGGGATACAAACATTCTAGTATCTATTTTATATGCATTTCTATGGTTGAGGGACAATCTCAAATCAATCTACCTCGAGATTCGTACACGAATTGCAGAATCAGAAATTATAAAACTAAATCCTTACAGCAAAGAGAATTTAAAATAGACAATTATAACTTATGATATAAGATTTATATCTAATAAAGCAAAGAAAATTAAACAGTTCATCAAGATCAAAGCCTTAATTATAGGTAAGCCTAACTTACCAAGTGAATGGATATCCACATCGGATCATATCGTCATATCAAAGGTAAGAGTGTACCTATAGGGATCTAGCAAGCTATCTAAATTTAATGATTCTAAATTGCATGGCCTATCTAACAACCTTAACTACTACCCAATCGGTCAATTTAAACAAGGGACTCCTAGTCCAGTCATTCTCTTAAATCATTTCAATCCTAGTTGTGAATGAGCATCTCCAAGTCGCAGGCTCGCAATAGTATGACTAACGTCCCATCACGAGTTCATAATCTTTTGCGAAAACAGACCTGCATGGGCTACCACAAAAACTTGTCACGACCCGCACCCACTTTTTCGGATACGAGACGTGTCCAAGCCAGCCTACGCCGCAGAGTCGACGGTAGAACGCTGTCAAGCCCCAAGAAATAATGCTCAAAATCACCAATATAATATTGTTGCTCATTCACATTTCTAAGTCTATTACAACATTTACAAGCTTTATTTAAAGAAAATATAAAGTTCTCACAATTAATATAAATGACAACTAGTTCCACTATCTAGGTTGGCCTCAGCATATCCATGTCTTGCCAGTGCTAAGAGTGATCGCGGCTAAACCTGAAAAATGTTGGTTTCCAGTCAGGAATGGAACAAGTACACAAACCGACGACAATACGAAACACAATAGAATTAACAAGACATGAAAATAACTATGAGAGATAAAACTGATGACATGGCACGGTAGAGAAGAAAGAAAAATAAATAAAAGACATCTACCTATGTGGTGTGAAATATCTGTTTCGACATGTGAACGGCTAGAGGGTAAATCCGGCACCCTGCACGTGTCGTGTACAGCTGCTATTCTCCACGAAAGACACGGAGGATATTTCTGGGTAATCCACATGTCTACTAAGATATTTCTTCTCCCGACTACTCCGTGTGACGAGCATGTCAACAAGCAGCAAGGTATATGTATAGACATGAAATGAAAAGACTACTATGAATCGAAAGCAATCAGAAAGTGCACTTGCCTGAGGTCCTTAGCCGGTGAAACCAATAATACTATACCACTCAATGAGCCACAATCAGTCAACATAAGCAGAAGTCTTCAGATGCTGAAATAAACAGTACCAACATCCTCAGAATAGTCAAATTAGCTAGGATTGCCTGTCCTTAAGTCCAATTCTGGATACAGGGGCAAAACGGTAATTTTGGGCAAAAATGATGTCCGCCGTTGGACCCGCTTTGCACCGAAAAGCGTGCAAGAGTCAATGGTCTCTAAAGTCGTCAAACTATATGTCAATAGGTCAAGTTTTCCGATACGAACCCAACCGTATGTCCAAAGTTGGATTTCGGCGGGCCGTGCACAAAATCGCCCGTTGAGTCGGACCGTGGGGCCCGCAAAACGGCGTTCCGATTCAACTGTCTCAGAATTGGACCAAACTTGGCATACTGGACCAAAAAATGATACGGTCCTATTGGCGCAAGTTTCATCTCGATCTGACGAACGTGCACAAAGTAATTGGGAAACTTGCACAGAGGCCGATACGGTAAATTTCGACGGATACGCATCAAATTCGTCGCGCACACGCGACCAATTTGAATTTCGCCAAAGCCCACACGTCCACGAAGCCGTTACGCACCTTTCAATGCTTTCGGTTCACGACCAAGTCGCCCGGTTTGGCGGAACGCACGTGGTATCGGAGGTTTTTTAGTTTTTAAATATTTTAAAAATAGTTTTTTGGTAAACTTCGGAATCGAATAACTTCCTACATACCTTACGAAATCAGAGTCTATCAATTGGGTTGTGATAATGTATATGTTGTCTAAAATGTTGTTCAATTAGAATTCTAAATTGGTCACTGGTTTGACCAGAATCGGCCTTCCAATATGGGCGTTTGGACTGGGTTTTCTGTCCTGTCTCGGACTGTTTTTCGACAACTTCGTGTCAATTTATCGGGCAACCTAGGGCTTTCTAATAAAAACTAATTGAAGGGATATCCAGTCCTATAGGTTGTCTTTCCAACGCATATTCTGGTTTAGAAAATGACGAAGAGTCGAGAGAGAAATCTTACGTCGAAGTTGGGCTTGGTTATATATATGCGTGTGTGTTTATATATATATATATATATATATATATATATATATATATATATATATATATATATATATATATATATATATATATATATATATATATATATATATAGCCTTATCGACTATATATATATATATATATATATATATATATATATATATATATATATATATATATATATATATAGCCTTAGTCATGGTTAAGTTTTGAGATGCATATCGACTAGAAATTTTGGCACAATTAGTGTAGTTGTATACTTTGACTAGTGTTTTAGCCATGTTAGGAAAGGCCGAGCCATACATGTGTTCTAACTAGAAAATAAGTCAAAGTTGTGATTTGACCCCTGTAAATAATTTAATTAGCTATTTATTAAGATTATGACTTTTAGGAGATCCGTTTGTACCAATTTAGCCCGGACTTGAGTGCAAAGATGCGCATGTAGATATGCAAAGATGCGCATATAGATATTTTATGTATATGCATATATCTCATATTTTATTTTTTGTGGGATTAACAAATTTTTTTCAAATATTTGTTATACGTATAATATAAGTATTATTAATAGTTGTAGGATATTTTTAGAATATTTGCACGATTTTTGGTGGACCAATTAAATTAGGAGTATAATATGTCACCCAAAACCATACCTCTTATTAGTTTATTTTTGTTTCTATTTATGATTATGATTAGTATTATTGTTGTTATTAAATAATTTCAATTGGTTATTTGTTAAATTCATTGGTGTGTATATATAATTTTTATGTGTAAGCCCAACACTAGAAAAAGTGCATTATGATTTTTTTAGATTTTATTGGATATTTATTTAGATATATAAATATAGAGATACATATATAGATGTGCATATATATAAATATCTATATAAGGGGAAAAAGAAAACCCAAAACCCGAAATCTCGCGAGATATTATTCTGCTGCTAAAACCCGCACAGAACCGGACTTGCTTCCCGCCTTCCCTATAAATATGAACGACAAACAAGGGAAGAGAAACCCTAATCTGATTTCTGCCACTCCCGTACAACCATCCCCCGGCCCTGCATGCCGCTCAGCTGCATTGGCCGGCCACCGCCACCACACCAGGCCGCGCACACAATAAAAACTAGAAATGGCAACAACAACAATGCCACAAGGTACGCCACTTTGAACTCCGATTTCTCTCTTGTCGTTTAATATTTTTTCGAGCCGTAAATTTCTACCGGAAGCCTAGTTGACCACCTGCAAACCTTTCATATATATATATATATATATATATATATATATATATATATATATATATATATATATATATATATATATATATATATATATATATATATATATATATATATATAAGCACCAGGCTACGAGGAAAGCTCTAGCCGCTTGGAGCAAACAAGCGTATGGTGATATCTTCCAAGCCATTCGTCAGGCGGAGGATGACGTGACCCGGGCCGCAGCCAGATACATGATTGACCGTTCGCTAGATTCCAGACAAGCTCTTAATCTCATCAAAGCCATCCTCAAATTCAGGCTGGAAATTGAGACCGAATTCTGGAAGCAGAAAGCTAGGATCTAATGGGACAGCGAAGGGGACAAAAACTCGAGCTTCTTCCATGCCTGTGTGAATGGGCGCAGACAAAATCTCACTCTCCATCAGATCGCCACACACAATGGTACCAGCATCAATGATCAAAAGGGCATCCAAGCGGAGGCAGCGAAGTTCTACTCCAAACTTTTTTCCAAGGAAACGGTCCTCAAAGATACCACTTTCCTGGGAGAGGTCCCCCGTATCATCAACGAAACGGACAACCTTTACCTCGACCAGCCCCCTTCTGAGGAGGAGGTGAAAGAAGCCGTTTGGGCCCTCGACGCACACAGTGTACCCTGGCCAGATGGTTTTTTCAGTGACTTCTTTCGCACATGTTGGGATATCATCAAGGTAGACATCCATAATGCGGTCACCGCCTTCCTTTAGGGGGCCACTTATCCTAGAGCCATCTCGAGTACGAACCTAATCCTCATCCCGAAGAAAGACAACCCAGAGACCTTCTGCGACTTTCGCCCAATTAGCCTCTATACCTTCACCAACAAGATCATATCTAAGGTCATTGCCTCCCGCATGACAAGCCTTCTTCCTAAAATCATATCTGTCACGACCCGCACCCTGAAGAGGGACACGAGCACGTGGTTACGTCCAGCCTATGCCACAGAATCGGCGGTAGAACGCTGTATATAGGGTCTGTAAATACTACAACTAAAACAGTTAAAAGTACCTGTACAGTATATACTCTCCGAATGGAGGTGACATAGCAATACAGTCTCAATCACAAATATAAAACTAAGGTAGATAGCATGGAAGAGAAATATGATAGATAAAAGCAGGAAATGAGTCCAAGATCCACATAAGTCCAGAGCTATACACAAACAACCCAGAGTGACAGAAAATATATATATAGTACTACAAACTGAAAGTACTAGCTGGCTCGCAGGCCAGGCAAACCTAACTAGTGCTAACTACTCAGGGAGTATAAAATCTAGTGGCCAAACTATCAGGCCACAACACTGGCCTGAGTCTCCATCTGTCTCGACCCCATAATAGGTCGAGCAGCCTGTCTCAGAAACATCTATAAAATTTATCAACGGTATCCTGTCAGGAAAATGAGCAAGTACAAACACTAACAGCAGTTCCATATGAATTGATAAATTCTATAAGAGACAGTATAATGAAATACAAGACAAAGATATAGGACGACTTGGGAACCATTCGAAAGTCGAGTTACAACCCTTAACCAAACAAGGACCGGGGTTGTAACCCTTCTTTCAAACATGACTTAGTCTCAAATCAAGGTACAGTATAAAGGCATGTAGAGCATGTGAGTAAATAAAGTCATAGTATGGTGCGAAAGTACAGAAAATATAGAGCTGAACTGAAAATAAGATACGATAATAAATGAAAAATGTGTTTTGAATTATTAGAGCGATATGTGATCGACTAGGGAGTCATGGTAGGGTTATCCACTTGGCCCGGCAATCCGCGGCGACCTCAACGAAAAGTTATGTCAGCCAACCTGGATAACATGGACATGGAGGTATCTGCTACACCCTACGTGAAGTGAGAGTGGCGCAAGCAAAATAGTGATATGGGGCTTTGATCACATAACCCCTAATAATTCCCCCATCCCCGAATAGTATCATGGATCCGGACATGGCACGTCATGACACGGGATTCAAAAGCAGGAGGCCAGCCCACTCCCAAATCGATGTCTATATGAGTACATGAAACATGGATATCACACACCAATATACTAATGAAATTCGGGAATAACATCTCATGACAGGATCTGACGTATACTAGTCCGTGAACCGTCGTATCGGAAATCATGTAAGACACTACAACTGAATCAGATATAGTAGATATCAAGACAATAAAAACTATTAGTGAATGTACTCGCCTGTGGTCCTGAGCTGATAAGGTGAACAGATGCTCAGAGTAATCACAGACCTAAAGATGAGATACTACAAGTCAAAATATGGTTTAATAATGAAAGGAAAGCTAATCTAGTCATGATATGCAAGTCTAAGTCAAACACTAGGTCAAACCAAGTCACACCAAGCTAAACTAGGTCACACTAGGTCAAACTGAGTCATACTAGGTCATACTGGTTCACACTAGGTCATACCAGGTCACTGGGAGTCAATCCAAGTCAAACTAGGTCGAACGGGGTCAATGGTTGACTTACAGTTGACTTTTGGTCAAAAGTCAACTCTGGTCAACACTGAGTCAACCCTGGGTCAACCCTGGGTCAACCCTAGGTCAAACAAGTCAAATGTTGACTAACAGTTGATTTTCAGTCAACTGGTCAACTCTGGTTTGGTTTCGGTCAAATCTAGTCGCTTAAAGGCTAAGTTTGACTCTTGGTTGACTTTTGGTCAAAATGGTCAACCGAAGTCAAAACTAGTCTAGGAGCACTATATTTGATCGTTACCAACCAAGGGAACCAAGTTCTAACCATATCTTAGACTCTAAACTCAAATACCCTATTCCTAGGTAAAACCTACATTACCCTTACCAAGGTAATCCCGATACCTTGTCCAATACAAAGGAAACCCCGCTAATACCCAAGATACTAGCCTAGGCTCCTTAGGGTAGCTAGATACTATCCTATCTAAGGTTTACCTACCAAGAAATATAGGTATCCTAGGTATCTAGCCTATCTTAGAATACATGTTAGTTTACCCTACCCATTACCTTACCTTTACCCTTGTACCATTCTCACATGTACCCAAACACTCACATACACACCAACTCACTCACTCTCGCACTCACACATGGTCACATAAAGGCTCTACCTATAGGTTCACAATAGGCTAACACCTATAGGCTACTAACTATATATATCTACTCCCTGTAGACACTTATATATATATATACCCACACATACACACAAACTCTAAGCTCACACACATATGGTATATAGGTACATATATATATACTCACCTATATACCCATATCTAGACACACACACATATCCAATAGCTCACTCACATATAGAAGTATAGGTTCACACACACACACATAGGCATGTACATAGGACTGATTTGGCATGGTTTTGATGGGGCAAAAGTGGACTGATATGGGACTTCTATAGGGCTGCTTGTAGGAGACTGGAATAGGTTAGTTTGGGACTGGTTTGGGGGTGATTTAAGGGCTTGAATGGCTGTCATGTAGAGCTGGAATAGGTGGACTGTTACATGCTGAAATGTGGAGGCTAAATGGCTGAACACATGGGCTGAATTGGGACCATTTGCACAACCTATGGGGGCTTGATATGGCCTGGTTTGGGTTGCTTAGGACTGGGATAAGGGACAGCAATATGGGGCTATCTAGGGGGCTGTTTAAGGGTGGTATTAGGACAAGTTTAGGACTGTCCATTGGGGCAGGAATTAGGACAGTTAGTAGGCTATTTAGGGGTGGTTTTTAGGAGCCTAATGGTCAGGTTTTGAACTGGAACATGGGGGTTAAATTGACAGCCAAAGGGGTGTAAATCTGGACTGAAATGGTGGTGTAAATGGACAGCCACTTGGGCTTGCTAAGGACTGTTGGGGACAGTCCAAGGGACTGATTTGTGGGGGGTTTTGGACAGCCATGAATGGTTGTTTTGGGACTGAAATACAGTAAAGGGGACAGCCACTTATAGGTGTTTAGGGAGCTATTTTGTAGTGGTTTAGGAGGGTGCATTCAAGGGTTAAATGGGCTTCAATATGGGACAATCAAGGGGGTTAACATGGACAGCCAAGATAGGTTTGATAAGGACTGAAATGGCAGCAAGGTGCTGCTGTTGGCAGCACCTGTGAGGGTGGTTCCCCCCTCCTTAGCACCACAACTCCACTCCCATATCTCCCTATTACCTACTCTCAACCAATTACTCAAACACCACTCATACACACACTCTCTTCCACTCCAACACACTCAAAACTAACAAACCACATACACTCCAATACTTGGCCGACCACTACCCCATCCAAACACAAAATACACATTCACACCATAATATATATCCATATATATATATATATATGAGCCATAATATACATATACATATATATATATATATATATATATATATATATATATATATATATATATATATATATATATATATATAAAATATATATAGATTGATATATACCACCATATATATACATACATAGATATTAGATATTATGATACAATATGATACATAGGAAAACACATTCCTAACCATATAGAAAATCTGGAATAAATATTAAAACAACAGTAAATCAATATATAAATAAATCCACATGTGTCCAAATAGGGGTTTTCCCATTAGGACACGATCCTACACATAGGACACCTCTACAATTGTCCAAATGGACACGAAATGGACACAAAACCATGGGGGTCATTCCTATGGGTCAAAACCAACCTAATGCATGAGATAAATGAGAAAGAGAAAGGGATTTATACCTCCCAGTGATTCGGATCGAAGAAAAAGCTTCCCGATATGCCACCGACACGTAGGAACCCCGAATGGACACGAACGAGCTCCGACTCCTCCCAAACTTGAGTAGCTTCCTCCTTGGCTTGAATGGAGAAGGAAAGAAGAAGGTTGGGTGGAAAAATGGAAGGATTTGGTGGAGAAATTTCTAGGGTTTGCTCTCTAAAACAAAATGGGGAAGAACAAGAGAGAGAATGGAAGAAAAAATAATGATGAGTGTTGGAGCCCTATCCACACATGGTGGCCGGTCATAGAGGGCTTTTTGTCCTATTAGGAAATGTCTAAAAAGCCCCCTCTCTAATCTATTAGTTAATACATGGAAAGGGGTTCTAAGTCGGGGCTAGTTTAGTCATTCCAACACACTAATCTAATCAAACCCTAACCAAAATAAATTAGCCTAGTCACTAACTAAAATAATTAACATATGGGCCATGGCTAACTAGTGTGTGGGTCCCACTAGAGTCAAAACTACCCCGGGTCCCCGATACAAGTCGGATTGAGTTGAAATTCGATCCCGACTCAAATAACCCAAAAATAATATTATAAATAAATAAATAATTTTCAAAATTATTCAAAAATGCAAAATGATAAAAATGCCCCTATTCTTGAAAACTGGGGGTGATAAATCTATCCACCTTAAAAAATTTTGTCCTCGAAATTAAAATAAGGCAATCACAGAAATACACATGCAGAAAATAATCCCTCTCGAATACTTCCAAAAAATTTCAGCAAAATAAAAATCTCTTAAGACACAACACACTTGCAAATAAAAACTGTTACGTGTTCGACACGACCACGAAACCAACACAAAATCTCACCTATCAAAAGCCAAAATCAACAATCACCAATGCAAAGTATCAAAATAAATCAAAGAGGTCCAATGACCAAAATATCTTTGGGCCAGAAATAACACTGAAAACATCCTAATCACATGGTTAGGCTTTAGGTCAAACAGTCCCTAAGGTTTCACAAGCAAAACATCAAAGATATCAAGTCATGGCTAATTTTTTTTTTAAAATGATTAAAAATCTCCAAAATCAAAGCATGAATTAATGATAATAATTAAATGACTAAAATTATAACATTTAAAATTACTCTTAATTAGAAACTACAAGTCTATCCACCTTAAAAAAAATTCATCCTAAAAAATCAAAACAAGGTAACACAGAAAAATTATGCAGTTCGACAATCATATACGTCTATCCAGAATCATGAATATCAGAATCTCCGTCATGCTAGTGAGCAAGGCTACGATAATCACAAAGTCCTTGACTATGGTACATACCTCTAGAATCATGGTATTTAAAATTTTTGCATTGCCGCATGCTTGGCAGCGAAAACCTTAAATTCCCACACCCGAGAAATACATCCATAAATCTGACTATATGTCCTCACTCTGCCTGCTAGCATGACCCTAGAGGTTTCTAAAATCTTATAATCGAGATGACCTAGTCCATACGACTTATCTCAGGAGAATATCACATCACAAGAACAAAATTTTCATCAACCAATCAAGGAACAGATGGAATCAAATTTCAAACAGTTTATAAGGAAGCAAATACAGAAATGAGATCGAAAGATTTGGAACCTGCACTCTGCCCTGCTACTGTCTGAGTGGGCTCAACTGTCACGGCGAGAGCTCGCCCCTGCTGGCCTCCCCTAGCCTGCGGTACTCTGTCCCGGTCTGCCAGTCTGGCTGTATGAGCAGCACAGTTCCTCATCTGGTGGTCTGGAGCTCCACAGTATAAACAAAGTCCAAGCTTCATCCTACAAACCTCCCGGGTGTGCCCCATCTTCTTGCAGAAGGCACACTGGATGACCTGACTCTTGCCCGAACCCTGCTGCTGGTCGTCACGTACTGGTGCCTGATGTACTCTGTCCTGGCCTCTTTGGATTCCACGAGCGTGGCAATCCTTCAGCTGGTAGTCGGGCGCCCCACAGAATAGACACACACCCAACCTCGTCCTCCAAATCTCCCAGGTGTGCCCCAGCTGCCCGTGGAAACCGTACAGAATAGTCTGTCTCTGGTCCTGTCCCTGGTGCTGAACTGGGGTATCCTGAACTGTACCCGGTACAACCCTCTCAATCGCTGCCATCATCAGCCGATGGGAGTTCTCCATGCTCCGTCGAAACAGCTTTGTCTGAGCGCTCTGGTTCTGCAACATCTGCTGCGGAAGGACCATCATCCCCTGAGTATCTGTCGGTAGCGGAGACGGCGGTAGAAGAGTCTCAGAAACAACTACGGACGGTCCCGCTGCTGGAGGTGGAAGACCTCCTAGAACTGCCGTCGCTACTCCCGCCTGAAGGACAGGAACTGAGGCTGCTGATCTCCCGACTGCTAATCCCGTCGGAAGGACAGGAACTGAGACTGCTGCTCCCGTAGCCGAAAGTGGAGATACTACTGGATCGAATCTCACTAGAACTGTACTACGTCCTACTGCCTGGGAGCGAGTGATCGCCATCCTGAGGATGAATTGAGCCCAAAAGATCAATATGGCACAAGATAAGATATTAGCAAAGGAGGATAATTGAATTCAAATGCAAGAAGAGTTGTCATGGTAATCAAAAGATCAGAATTTTTTTAAAATGTGATTGAGTAACTCCTATCATATCCTAGATCCTATGTCCTAGTCGTATGCTCGTAATTAGTACTCTAAGTCGAGCACCATTACGAGATCGCACTAATTGTGACACTGACCTGCATGGGCTACCACAAAAATATGTCATGACCCGTACCCTGAAAAGGGGCACGAGCACGTGGTTACGTCCAGCCTACGCCGCAGAATCGGCGGTAGAACGCTGTATATAGGGTCTGTAAATACTACGACTAAAATAGTTAAAAGTACCTGTACAGTATATACTCTCCGAATGGAGGTGACATAGCAATACAGTCTCAATCACAAATATAAAACTAAGGTAGATAGCATGGAAGAGAAATATGATAGATAAAAGCAGAAAATGAGTCCAAAATCCACATAAGTCCAGAGCTATACATAAACAACCCAGAGTCACAGAATATATATATATATATAGTACTACAAACTGAAAGTACTAGCTGGCTCGCAGGCCAGGCAAACCTAACTAGTGCTAACTACTCAGGGAGTATAAAATCTAGTGGCCAAACTATCAGGCCACAACCCTGGCCTGAGTCTCCATCTGTCTCGACCCCATAATAGGTCGAGCAGCCTGTCTCAGAAACATCTGTAAAATTTGTCAATGGTATCCTGTCAGGAAAATAAGCAAGTACAAACACTAACAACAGTTCTATATGAATTGATAAATTCTATAAGAGACAGTATAATGAATATAAGACAAAGATATAGGGCGACTTGGAAACCATTCGAAAGCCGAGTTACAACCCTTAACCAAACAAGGATCGGGGTTGTAACCCTTCTTTCAAACAGGACTTAGTCTCAAATCGAGGTACAGTATAAAGACATGTAGAGCATGCGAGTAAATAAAATCATAATATGGTGAGAAAGTACAGAAAGTAGAACTGAACTGAAAATAAGATACGATAATAAATGTAAAATGTGTTTTGAATTATTAGAGCGATATGTGATCGGCTAGGGAGTCATGGTAGGGTTATCCACTTGGCCCGGCAATCCGCGGTGACCTCAACGAAAAGTCATGCCGGCCAACCTGGATAACATGGACATGGAGGTATCTGCTATACGCTACGTGAGGTGAGAGTGGCACAAGCAAAATAGTGACATGGAACTTTGATCACATAACCCCTAATAATTTCCCCATCCCCGAATAGTATCATGGATTCGGACATGGCACATCATGACACGGGATTCAAAAGCAGGGGGCCAGCCCACTCCCAAATCGATGTCTATATGAGTACATGAAACATGGATATCACACACCAATATACCAATGAAATTAGGGAATAACATCTCATGACAGGATCCGACGTATACTAGTTCGTGAACCGTCGTGTCGGAAATCATGTAAGACAGTACAACTGAATCGGATATAGTAGATATCAAGGCAATAAAAACTATCAGTGAATGTACTCGCATGTGGTCCTGAGATGATAAGGTGAACAGACGCTCAGAGTAATCACAGACCTAAATATGAGATACTACAAGTCAAAACATGGTTTAATAATGAAAGGAAAGCTAATCTAGTCATGATATACAAGTCTAAGTCAAACACTAGGTCAAACCAAGTCACACCAAGCTAAACTAGGTCACACTAGGTCAAACTGAGTCATACTAGATCATACTGGTTCACACTAGGTCATACCAGGTCACTGGGAGTCAATCCAAGTCAAACTAGGTCGAACGGGGTCAAGGGTTGACTTACAGTTGACTTTTGGTCAAAAGTCAACTCTGGTCAACACTGAGTCAACCTTGGGTCAACCCTAGGTCTAACAAGTCAAATGTTGACTAACAATTGATTTTTAGTTAACTGGTCAACTCTGGTTTGGTTTCGGTCAAATCTAGTCGCTTAAAGGCTAAGTTTGACTCTCGGTTGACTTTTGTTGACTTTTGGTCAAAATGGTCAACCGAAGTCAAAACTAGTCTAGGAGCACTATATTTGATCGTTACCAACCAAGGGAACCAAGTTCTAACCATATCTTAGACTCTAAACACAAATACCCTATTCCTAGGTAAAACCTACATTACCCTTACCAAGGTAATCCCGATACCTTGTCCAATACAAAGGAAACCCCGCTAATACCCAAGATACTAGCCTAGGCTCCTTAGGGTAGCTAGATACTATCCTATCTAAGGTTTACCTACCAAGAAATATAGGTATCCTAGGTATCTAGCCTATCTTAGAATACATGTTAGTTTACCCTACCCATTACCTTACCTTTACCCTTGTACCATTCTCACATGTACCCAAACACTCACATACACACCAACTCACTCACTCTCTCACTCACACATGGTCACATAAAGGCTCTACCTATAGGTTCACAATAGGCTAACACCTATAGGCGACTAGCTATATATATCTACTCCCTATAGACACTTATATATATATATATATATATATATATATATATATATATATATATATATATATATATATATATATATATACCCACACATACACACAAACTCTAAGCTCACACACATATGGTATATAGCTACATATATATATACTCACCTATATACCCATATCTAGA
>JANAVB010031813.1:5171289-5226289 GCA_029216955.1 Iris pallida
ATAGATATTAGATATTATGATACAATATGATACATAGGAAAACACATTCCTAAACATATAGAAAATCTGGAATAAATATTAAAACAACAATAAATCAATATATAAATAAATCCACATGTGTCCAAATAGGAGATTTCCTATTAGGACACGATCCTACACATAGGACACCTCTACAAGTGTCCAAATGGACACGAAATGGACACAAAACCATGGGGGTCATTTCTATGGGTCAAAACCAACCTAATGCATGAGAGAAATGAGAAAGAGAAAGAGATTTATACCTCCCGGTGATTCGGATCGAAGAAAAAGCTTTCCGATGCGCCACCGACACGTAGGAACCCCGAATGGACACGAACGAGCTCCGACTCCTCCCAAACTTGAGTAGCTTCCTCCTTGGCTTGAATGGAGAAGGAAAGAAGAAGGTTGGGTGGAGAAATGGAAGGATTTGGTGGAGAAATTTCTAGGGTTTGCTCTCTAAAACAAAATGGGGAAGAACAAGAGAGAGAATGGAAGAAGAAATAATGATGAGTGATGGAGCCCTATCCACACATGGTGGCCGACCATAGAGGGCTTTTTGTCCTATTAGAAAATGTCTAAAAAGCCCCCTCTAATCTATTAGTTAATACATGGAAAGGGGTTCTAAGTCGGGGCTAGTTTAGTCATTCCAACACACTAATCTAATCAAACCCTAACCAAAAAAAATTAGCCTAGTCACTAACTAAAATAATTAACATGTGGGCCATGGCTAACTAGTGTGTGGATCCCACTAGAGTCAAAACTACCCCGGGTCCCCGATACAAGTCGGATTGAGTTGAAATTCGAACCCGACTCAAATAACTCCAAAATAATATTATAAATAAATAAATAATTTTCAAAATTATTCAAAAATGCAAAATGACAAAAATACCCCTATTCTTGAAAACTGGGGGTGACAATATCAGAGGAGCAGAATGGTTTTATTAGGGAAAGAAATATCCAAGACAACATCATGTTGGCCCAAGAGTTAGTCACCTGCAAGAAGCTCCCTGCAAGAAGGGACAACATTGCTATCAAATTGGACATAGAGAAAGCCTACAACCGACTGGACTGGCATGTTATGATATGGGTATTCAGATCCTTCAGTTTCTCCGAAACCTGGACCAATGTCGTGTGGAGATCGATCAGCAACTCGTGGTTCTCCACGGTTATTAATGGTCAAGCTGACTGATTCTTCAAATCTAGTAGGGGGCTTAGGCAAGGTGATCCTCTTTCGTCCACCATCTTTATCTTTACGGCGGATGCGTTGAGCAGAAACCTTAATAAGATGGCGAGAGCCCCCAACTTCCAGCATTACCATACGGCTAGCGGCTGTCCCATCATCACCCATCTGGCCTTTCCTGACGATATCATTATATTCTCCTCTGGAGACGCCAGATCGGTAGAAGTCGTCCACAACACGCTCCTCAGATACGAAGGATGTTCCGGGCAGAAGATCAACCGAGATAAAAGCATCATCTACACCCACCACAATATGAAGAGAGAGCAAATGTCCACCATATCAACCACTACCTCATTTCCCATCAGGCACCCTCTATTCCACTACCTCGGGGGCCCCCTCGTGTACGGCAGATATAACACCGGAATATTCGAATCCCTGATCAATCGTATCAGGTATAAGGTCGAGGCGTGGCACAATGCTACTCTTTCCCCGGGAGGCAAGATCATCCTCTTCAACCACGTTCTCACATTCATTCCCATTTACACTCTCGTCGCGTGCTCCCCCAAGAAAGTCCTATCCAATATTGAGAGTATCTTCAGCAACTTTCTCTGGGGTCACAGCGGAGGTCACGACAAGCACCATTGGGCCAGTTGGGACACCATGGCTCGCCCCACCGGGGAGGGAGGGCTAGGCTTCACCAAACTTTTCCACATCGTCAACACTTTCTCCATAAAATTATGGTGGTCGCTGCACACGAGCCAGAACCTGTGGGCCAGGTTCATGAAGGCCAGATACTTTAAGCACATTTGCCCGTCAACGACCATCGCTAACAGCAGATCATCGGCGGCCTGGAGGCGCATTCTCATCAGACGATCCCTCGCCGAACCTAAGATTCGCCTTAAGGTGGGCATTGGTGAGGCGTCGCCATTCTGGGAGCACTGGGCTGGCGACACTTTGCTTTCCAATAATTATGTGGCTCCTAGGAACAGCTCTATCAAGGACATGTGGGACCCTCCTTATAATACCTGGAATTGGGACAAAGTTCGATTTTGGGATGGCCCAGAGGCGATCGATTACATCTGCCGTAACGATATGAGAATAGGGCAGGACGCAGACGTGCTCGAGTGGACGCCCGATCATAGCGGCGCATTCTCGGTCAAATTAGCCAGAAGAGTCATCCTTGGCACCGCGAACCCGTCTCCTACCATCGTAGCCTTCTGGCAGACTTGCATCCCTAAGAAGTGGTCCTTCCTTATCTGGCGTGCCCTTCGCAATATCCTCCCCACCGATGACACTCTCAACACAATCGGCTTCAGCCTCGCTTCAGCATGCACATGCTGCTCAGACCGTCAAGCAGAAACAATCAACCACATCCTCAGACAAGGGGACCTACCGGTCCAGGTCTGAAAAACTCTTTCCCAGCGATACATACTGCCTACTAGAGGAGATAATTTCTACCAACTCATGACGATCTGGGGTTCCGAATCCCATGGTCACCAAATTGCCGCGACAGCCGCCACTTGGGTGATATAGAAAAATCGAAACAAGGCCAGATACGAAGGCCACCAATACAACGCCAACCAACTGTTATGGGAGACCGTGCGTCAGTGCCGCAAACGAAGAGACCTCTGTAAGCATGGGCAGACAGCTCTCTGGACCTCCATCCTTTCCTCGGCTTAGCCGTTTTGTTTAGTGTTAGCCTCTTCTTTTGCCTCTTCTTTTGTCAGTATACGTGTATAGGCATCGACATTTTGCGCCTTCTGGTATACTTGTAAAGGTTCGGCCTTTTCGGCCTTCATGAATAAATTGGGTGGTTTCTTTAATATATATATATATATATATATATTATATATATAATATATATATATATATACATATATATATATATTATATATAAAATATATATATATATATATATATATATATATATATATATATATATATATATATATATATATATATATATTATATTATATTATATATATATGATAGATATAGGATGGCTTTTCCTCTCCAAAGCTCCCTTCCCCCTTCACTCCGCTCATAGCTCTTCCTCCCCGGGCAGCGCCGGCTGACCCTACCCCCCTCTTCCGCCGTCCCTCTCTCCCCTTCCTCCCCAATGCCTCCCCGCTACCTTCCCTCTTCACCCAAGCTGCCCTCATCGGACAGCCTCGGTGTTTGGGAGATACAGGTCCTCCCCCATTCTGCGTCACCCTTCCGATCCCGTCTTCCCCTCCCTGTCCCGCCGTTGCCGGAAGAGCAAGCCCCATCTTGTGACCCGGTGCCCCCCTCCTCGGTCTCCATCGTCGGCCTCCCCGCTCCTCTCTCCCCTCTATTCTCGGCTCACCCCCCCGGCACCTCCCTGCCTGGACGGCAGACCTACTTTCCTCTGCCGCACGCTCTTCCCCGGTCCCCCTTGCTCCCCGCCGTCGGAGGCTCTCCTCCTCCTCCACCCTACCGGCCCTCGTGCCACCTCCTTCCTCGGCTTCGAGCAGCTTTTCCTCGGCAGCGATGGACCCCTCTTCCTCAGCAGCGGAGGCCGCCCCAGGTGGGGGTGGTAGACAGTTGGCCCCCGCCCGGGATGCTCCTGTCGGCCAGCTGATATCCACCCCCCTCCTTGTCGACTTTCCACCCCCTCTCCCTCTCCTTTTTGTACCTCCCTTCCCTGGTCGCGAGTGCAGCTCGAGCTGGTCAGCAGGCCCCTCCCCAAGCTTGCGACAAAACTCCGATGGGCCCCTTCCCCTTTTGTCACGACCCTACCCACCGTGAGGGTACGAGTACATAACAGCGCCCAGCCTACGCTGCAGTGTCGACGGTAGAACGCTATTCTAGGTCATGAACTATAACTAGCATAATATGAATACTCTCCAAAAAGAGACTAATCACAGAAGGTACAACTCAATCACAACTAGAGGTAGAATAAGGTACGATAAAATAGATAAGAAAATCCTCAACTGAGGCACAACAGAATGAAATAACATAAGTTAACAACTACTAGTCTCAATATCTCAAATTATACAACTCTAAAAATAAGGACAACAACTAAACATGAAAAAGGAAAAAATCTAGACTATCTAAACTATACAATGGTATCGTTCTCAGCAGCTGCCTGAACCTCCCCAGGGGTGCAGGTCGCGAGTGTCATCTAGGCAAACTCCAAGGTAAGGGGTGCAGGGTTCCTCATCATCCTCTGTAAAATATTCAACAGGTCCAGTCAGGACGGGAGCGAGCACAATACATCTCACGCAGATCATAACAGGTTAGAGAATATAAACATGTAAGAGAGTATGATACATGAAACTGAAAGAAAGTACATGATATAAACAGAGAGAGAACTGTAATAGAAATATCTACTATAAGTAGAGAGCTACCAGTGACTAGTGATTTAGAGTACAAAGTCGACATGTGAACGGCTTGATTTGCACATGACTATACTAAAGAGGCACACATGGCTATACTACTTTGGAATTGTTCACATGACTATTTATACTCCACCATACCCCCAATCAATACACAAGGATCCAGACAAGTTATGTTATGTACATGATTTTCACATGAAGCCCATAGATGGGTGCACATGAAGTATACATGAGAGCTTATACATGAGTACACATAAAGTTCATATGGGGGCCCATAAAAGGGTGCACATGAAATTCACATGAAGGCTCATAAATGAGTGCACATTAAGTATAGGTTATACATGAGATACATGAGAAACATGACCAATCATGATAGCATATGAGAGTATACGAGCAAGCACGAATGAGCATGAAGCACATGATAAACATGAATAACATGAGAGCGAGAAATACACGATGTACATAAAACACACGACATGATGTATTCGATGCTCCCGAGGGGGATAACATCGCATGAAAGGATCCATATAGTACCAATCCGTCATAATATCGTGACAGCATCAAATAAGGTAAACTAGAGTAGGAATATAATTCTAAGCAAGTTATGAAATGATCAGAGAATGTACTTGCCTGGTATCTGAATGTCTGAAGTAAATATACTGTCTGAGATGAGGTACCTTACTCCTAGTTAGAGCAACACAAGTCAAGATGTATACAGGGGATGATAATTGAGATCTATAATGCATCTGCATGCTGTCTAGGTCAAACTAGACTAAAGTCAACCCTTAGTCAACTCCCCTCAAGCCTATGCAGCTCGAATTCAAAGAAGCCTCAGGCGGCCCAACTCAGAAAACAGCTTATGCGGCTCCGACTAGTGGAGACTCATGCTACAGTGACTAAACATAGTTATGCGGCTCTGTTCAAACACGGCCTCATGAGACAGAGTTCGAATAAGTTTAAAAGGGTCATACGACAAGGCGAGTTCAAGCGAGCATATGCGGTCCAAATTAAGCGAGCTTATGCGGCCCCGTTAGAGACACGCTTATGCAGCTCAAATACAGATAAGTTCATACAGTCCAATTCGAATAGGCTTATGCGGTCCAAATCAAGTAAGTTTATGCCAAGCTTATGCGGCCCCGCTAGAGAAGTACCTATGCGGTCACAACAACAGATCTCATGCGGCTCCGACATGGAATATACCCCATACGGCTCGAGGCGTATAGGCGACACACAAGAAGGTGGAGGCTCGCGCATAAAACATGCGACGTAGCCATGATAGTCAGGGTTCCAAACTCACGCAAAAAGTCCTTACCATCAATAGCGGGATAGACGTCGGGGTAAACTACGGGTATGACAACTGGCGGAGGAGCTGCCACATCCGTCGCCGCAGAAGCAGCCTTCTTACCCTTCGCCGCTGATGAAGACACTGCCTTCTTCGCCACAATAGTCTTCTTGGGAGCTATTACTATGATCAGAGAGAGAAGAGGAAGACAAGAGGGTTAGGGCAATAGCAGAAAGTAAAAGAAAGTCCTTCCCAAACACCCTGCTATTTATAGGCAGAACCCCTATGAACCGACGCATCGGTCCACGAGCAGTATAACCGACTCTTCATTTATCAAGGCGATCTGATTATTTAGGGCTAGACTCTTGGGATCCTGCCCCAAAAAGCAGCCTTAGAATCAAACAGCAATTAATACAAAAAGATTTGCATACGTGACAGGATGACGTGGCAATGAGCTTCATGCGGCCAGACAGCCCATACGGCCAAAGGATCCATGCGGCTGACTGACCAATACGGCTGAGGAGGCTATGCGGCTGGGACATCCATACGGCAAGGGCATCATATGCGGCCAAAAGAGTTTATACATAGCCATGCTTCTTATTCAAAGTATTTCAATTTTGTAAATTGAAAACTTTGAAGGGGGTCTTATAGAAGCATGGAAAAGAATAAAGAAAGATCCATGCGGCCAAGGATCCCCATGCGGCTTAGAGAGCTCATGCGGCTCAGGGACCCATGTGGTTCAAATGTCTATGCGGCTCAGAGAGGAGCCACATGGTCTTCAACAGCTCTTCCCTTTGTCTTCTACTGCATTTAATGCCTTGACGGCTGACAACTCTAACCAATGACAGAAAGACGCAATAATGACTCTGTCATAATGGCAGACTCATAGGGAAACGAAGGAGATCTCTGACACAATCCCTCGAAATCCAGAAACCATCATGCATCCTTAACACGTGTACAGTCGCATGCGACTCAGACAGAGGCCACCCATGCGGCTCAGGCAGAAGCTATCCCATGCGGTTTACGAGGACTATCTCTATGCGGCTCACGAGGACTATCTCTATGCGGCTCACGAAGAAAGCACCCATCATGCGGTCACCTATGCTCATGCGGTTCAGATCACAACCGTGCGGTTCAAATGTTCAGGGACCACTCCCAAGCAGCCTTGACACGTGGCCAGCCTTATGCGGCTCAATGGGAAGCAGTCCTCATGCGGCTTAGATTTTCTAAGTGGCTCGCAGTTAAGACACGTGGCATGATAATGGGACACTTGGCATCAAATTGACTGAAATCCATCAGCAAATCCCAATAGAATATTGGAATCAAATCAGATCATTTGCAATCAAGCAAATCAATGACACGTGGCTGGAAATCCGAGATTGGCATAACAAATCATGGGAATTTATGTCAATCATCATTAATTACCTACAAAGATTTGATGCAATCACATTAATTGCCCAGATCTATTATATTCAAGATGAGCGGCCCAGATTCATCGATCCTTAGCCGCCGGCTTTTGAGAATGGGTAATTATTGGAAACCCTAATGATGCCCTCCACTCTTATAAATAGCAAGGTGCCATTCCCTTGTAAACGGACAGATGGAGAGAGAAAAGAATATACGGAGAGACAGACAGAGACAAGCAGAGAGAGAGAGCACATCCTCCTTGGATCCAGAGAGAATAAAGAGAGCATTTCTTCATCAACGCCAAGTACTTCTTCTACAGAGTCAAGGCTGCACCCGATCGTCCAAAGAGTAAGGCAGAGCTGCCGTCGCTTTCCCGAGCCTCTATTGTCACCCCCCAGAATCTAAAATAAATAATTGTACTTAGATTGCTGTACCTAGGTTTTCGTCCCTAGGCTTTCTTTGTACAAGCGAGTTTGTATTGTGAGTCTAAGTTCAGTCCTCCGATAATTGTTCTATTCTTTTACAATCAATGGCAGACAAACTTCTCTATGGCTGAGAAGTTGGTGACGCAATCGGATGCAGCCAAACTTGGCTCCACGCAACAGAAGATGGTCGTCTGCTTCGACCAACAGGCGTTTGAAGAAATACTCTCTGAGGGAAGCGCTGGCCCGGTCCAGAAGCGAAATCGTACAAAGAAAGCTCGCAGCGAGTGGAGACCAAAATCATTTGCTCCTCCCCAAGCTCTGGACGGAGTACTCTCTGCTGCCCAAGAAGTCGAAGGTGACTCTCGCGTGGCCCCACTTCGAGCCATAGAGGACTCTGCTGTCCCCAAGTCCGGCAGAGGAAATCACTATGATGCTGGACTTGCAGGGGCAAAGAGCGATTCTATGTGCTCCAGAAAGAAACTGAACAAGGGAACTAGCCGCAGAACGAAGACTCATACGGCCACGATTGCCAACCAAATGCATAATACTCATGCGGCCAGGATTTCCAGCCGCATGGAGAACACTCATGCGGCCAGGATTTCCAGTCGCATGGAGAAGACCTATGCGGCTACGCCTGCCAGCCGCATGAAGATTATTGATGCCAGCCGCATGACGCCTACTTCCCGCGGCTCTGTCTTCGACCGCCTCTCCTATGGTCCTGATCTCTTGTGCTCCCAAGAAGACATGTCTGACTCTCTCCAGCACCACTTAGACTCTTCCTACTATATGCCCTCACGCACTAGAGTGAAAAAGTCTAAGGCAGCACGAGCTTGGCAAGCTCGGTCCGCTTATCCGACCTCTGACCATCCGAGCGTCCCGCATACTGTTATGCGGGCCTCAGATGGGAAGTTGTATAGAACCACTCGAGTCCAGCCCCCGGCGGCAAATGGACAGAGAGGTTCCCAAAAGTCTTCCAAAATCCAGGGAGCAAACATGGTCGACCCGGACCCATCTGACTTGCGTGAGGCCATCCTCCACAAACGCAAGGAAAGAGAAGGTGCCTCGGGATACAAAGAGTCCTCTCACGGACGTTACTGCACCTAAATTATCGTCAACTGCTGTTGCAATAATGCGACGATACGAGAAGACCGGCAGTCCGTCTTCTAAAGACTGCAATAACCGTATTCAGAAGACGAGGTACTTCCCGTCGTCTCCTGCAACTCTGCTCAAAAAATCCCCGTCGATGGGAGAGGAAAGAAGACCAGTGCTCCTAGCCCGAAGATTTTAACCACTATGACTAAAAGATTATCATCAAAATGGGTGCCCACTACCGGAGTTTTCCAAGGTACCCGTTCAAAGACAAAATCTGCTACAGTGGGAGATTCATCGTCCACACCACTGGGGGTTGCTGGAACTGGGGGTAGCACTCCTCAGAACATCCAAGATAATCCAATGTTCCAAGGAGATGAGCCCGAGGAAACGACTCTTCCATCAGATACAGCAAGGGCCGACGTCCCCGAGGACGTCCACGACTCCCAAGATGAAACAAACTCTGTGAAACCCGTAATTTTAGAAAATTATTTTTAATTATTTTCAATTGTTAATTTGGGAAATTGAATTTTTAAAACTGGGACTTATCAAAACATTTTCTAATTAATTAAAAATTTTACAATTATTATTTTTAAGAAAATAAATTGACTGGATTTTGTATGTCAGCCTAGATATGAACCCGGTTTGATTGAACTTAAAAAAAAAATAATAAATTTTGAATTAATTAAGATTTTTAAGAAAACAAATTATTTTCTCAAAAGCCTTAAAACCATTTTCTTGTTGTTGTTGTTCAGTCCATTGAAATTTTGTTAGCTCATTATTTCAACTTAGAATCATAGCCCTTAGGCCCAAATCCAATAATCCATTTGACCCACAACCCATTATAACCCATTTAGGATCCATAATCCATTTGGTTCATTTCTACAGCAGAGTGAATGAGTTAAAACTCATTCATGGAGGAATGGAATCATTTCCATGGTTGGAGCTTTCTATAGACTTTTCGGTTTCCTTCCCGACCAACTGACGGACTCCTCCATTCCTCTTCCGAACGGCCATGGCCGTTGACCTTCTTTCCATGGTAACTTCCTTTCTCCATCTACTATATAGGGCCCTATTCCCAACCATTCTCCACCACTCTTCCCTTTCCAAATCCCTAATCGTGCCCTAGCCCAATTTTTTCGGCGATTCCGAGTCTTTTCGGCGAACCCCGTCCCCGGCGCCACCTTCCCCAGGCCGCGCCCTGTCCGACGACTAGCCCCGCAGCAGCTGGCCGCCTCCCGAGTTCCCGAGCCACCCCTCGCGGCTTTCCCGCCGCCGGACCCGCGCCTCCAGCGCCGTCGGTCCCTTCCGCGCGCCCTCCCCGGCCACATCTGACTCGGCCCAGCGTGTCCCGGCGTGCCTCGACCCTGTCGGCCACCTTACGTTCGGCGTCCGACCCCGACAGCGTGCCCTAGTTCCGGCACTCCCTGTGGCCGACCGATCAACACTATTCTGGCCTTCCGCCGAGTTCAGAGTTCCCGATCTACGTTTTCGGCTCAGATCTGTGGTTTTCTACTGTCCGCGAGTACTGGAACGTTCCGAGTCAGAGGCATCACTTCGGATTCTTTCGTTTTTCGGTAACCTCTGGATAGTCCCATAGTTCTCTATTTTAGTCTGTGATGAAAACCTGGTCCATTGATTCCTTCGGGAATTCAGATTGTTGGTTACGTTTCGATTACGTTTCCATTTCCGAAGTTTCTTCGGAATTAGTATGCTGTGGGTTTTTTTTGGTCTTCGCGATCTTTTTCGATTTCGAATTTTTTCGACTCCTTCGGAAACAGTTCTGTGGTTATAGATTTGTATACATATTATTTTGGGTTCTGTGATTTCTTGGAATTTCCGAGAATAATTCGGAATGGACGTTGTTAGTTTTCCGATTTACTTTGGAAGTTTCGATATCAGTTCTGGACTTCGAATTTATTTCGGAAAAATAGTTTTTGTGGTTATATTGGTTTGGGATTTATTTGCAGGAAAAATCGGCGCGTTTCCCAGTTTTGGGTTATCCCGAAAATAGAGGGAATGCTGCCAAAATTTCTATAAAAATTTGATTATATGATTTTAAAATAATTTTCGGAAATGATATTATTTTTGGGCGACGACCTTATCGGTATATGGGCCCCAGTGAAATGCAAACGCACCGGTCTGTCCGGACGTTGAGGCAGAGTAGCTGTAATTGAAGATTGGACCAGTTCTGAGACTCATTCTATTTTTAAATTAAAATTAATAGTTGTTATTATTATGTAAATTTTGTAGGACTAACAGTTTCTTTCTCTTATTTTAATGTAAGGAAATGTAAGAGCATAAGCTCATTTGTTTATTTTTTTGTAAATTGTAATAAATAGGAATTAGCTGTGGATTTTTCTGGGATTGTGAATACGTAGGATTAATTAATATTAATTAGTTAGAAATTCACGAATTTTCTCATTTAAAGAAAAGAAAATATATTTATATAAAATACTAATTTTTCCCCAATAAATTGATAAAAACAAGTTTTTCGAAATAAAATATAAATTTAGATTTCCTTAATTGTAATGCACTAGAAAAACGTGTTTTGTTTGTGGTTGGTTAATACAAGACTAAAATTAACTAGGAAACAAAATCTAGAGATTGTAACTAGATAATTCTAGAGTTGTGGTTTCTGAGACAAAATTCCCGGAAATGTAGGACTTCAAAGAAGAGTGTGACTGTTCAAAATCCGAAGTACTAAACTCGTCCAACTTGAGAAAAGGCAAGTACATTTATGTGGATTTACGATTATTTTAACAATTATTTCATTGCAATTTTAAACCACTGTATACACGAACTCTTTCGAGAGTACTGACCGTACTGTTGGGGACTGGGGGAGTAGAGTAATGGATATGACCAAATCCAAAATTAGAATAACTGACTGTATTAGCTTTCCCCTCTTCACACGGGGACAAGCCATACCGTATCGCTAGGATACTACTGTAACCCAATCCGGTCATATTCATTACCTATTCATATCACTGTACTGTATTTCAAAACTGTTTCATTTTCAAACTGTTTAAAAGTGCATGATATTAATTGTCATTTTAATTGTTAAAATTTGCATGAACTGTACTTTGCTCCTTTCCTGACTGGATAACCGTAGGTACTACTGATGACCTGGAGATGCTGATCAATACCTACTATGATCCTGATATGTACCCGGCGGTACTTCAACCTGACGAGGATGTTGTGGCATCACCATAGATGCTACTTTTGTTTGGGAGTTTATTTGTTTTATGATTTCAAGTTATGAATCTTTGTAACAGAACAAGTTTTGAATTATCGTTTAAATAAATGTTGTGGCAAATTTAGTTTCAAAATATTGTTGATCACCTGCATATGGATTACAGCTTACTGCCGCCGTCTCATCAACGGTGCAGGCTGGGCATGATCCGATTCGACCCAAGTATTTGGGGACCGGGTCGTGACATATTTTTAGTGGTGGCCCATGCAGGTCAAAATCAATCAACAACTTAGGAAAACCTAGGAAACAGTTAGAACACTAGAACATCAAATTGCCACAACATAGGACCGATAAATATATATGTTAAATATTTTTGCTTGATTATAGACGGGTAGGCTACCTTGCTTATGTTTATATCCTAAACCTTCCAGAGAATGGCCACTGACAATACCAATCCTGCTGGCGATGGGGTATCTTCACCCTATCATACCCCACCTCCCCAATCAAGTTCGGATCCTACACCTCGGCAGTTGGCCGACCGTCCCCATAATACAACGACGGATCCATCATCTTCTCGGACAGAGATGCAGCCCCTTGTGGTTTCGCCCACTCCAACTGCCCCACCGGTGCCTGTGGATCCCACTGACCTCATAGGTCTGCTAAGAGGAGTGCTAGAAGCCCAGAGAACTCAAGCTGAAGCTCATCGCGAGCAGACGGCCATTATGAGAGAAGGCATGGAGAATGCCCATAGCGTGGCAATGGCTACTCTGGAAAGAGGAGAAGCAGCTCAACAAGAACCAAGGCCTGCCAAGGTAAACATAAATTTAAGGATTAATTTATGTAATAATAAGGCCATTTAATTAATGAGAATCATATTGCCAAGGTGGGCGATATTGAGAGCTTTAAGAAGCAGAACCCTCGACCCTTCAAGGGAACCGAGGGAATTGTCTATGCTGACGAATGGCTCGATAATATGGAGCGTCTTCTAAGCGTTGCTCGGCTTCCAGAAGACCTCAAGGCTGAAGCAGTGGGACTCCAACTGCAGAATGTAGCAAGCACCTGGTATCGGAATGAACCCCGACTCCAGGATAGGCAGGTTGACTGGGACACCTTCAAGAGGTTATTCCAGAGGAAGTTTTTCCTAACTTCGGAGTTGCGGGAGATGGAGCGACAATTCTAGAAC
Organism: Iris pallida; assembly: GCA_029216955.1. NCBI lineage: Eukaryota > Viridiplantae > Streptophyta > Magnoliopsida > Asparagales > Iridaceae > Iris > Iris pallida. The sequence goes on from JANAVB010031813.1 coordinate 5,184,426, forward strand.
CTGAAGCAGGGCAACATGACTGTGGGAGAGTATGCTGCTGAATTCGGCCAGCTCAGCCGATTTGCCAAGAACCTGGTGGCTGATCCTGACGATCGTGCTGAAAGGTTCAGATATGGACTAAGAGAAGAGATCCGCACCCATGTGATCTCAGGCGGTGCTAAGACTTATGAGAAGATCCTGGAGAGAGCACAAGACATAGAGAAGAGCCAACCTGCCCGCTCGAAGAGAGATTATCCTGGAACTAACAACTTCCAGGGTAATCAGAAGAAGCCTAACAACAACAATAACAACAGCAACAACAACAACCGTCCTCCCTACCAGCAGGCGAGAAATAATGACAAGGCGCCTCAGAGGCAGATCCCCGTCTGTGACTTTTGCAAGAGGTCGGAACATCTGGCAAATATCTGCAGGAAGAGGCTAGGGTACTGCCTAGTCTGTGGGTCTTCCACCCATCAAGTGAGGGACTGCCCTTTATCGACTAACCGGACTGGAGCAACTCCGCAGAAAGGACCTCTGCCCACTCAGCAACAACAGTTTGGGCAGCATCAACAGAAGACGGGGCGAGCTTTTGCCCTGACAGCAGAGAAACCGGAGCCAGCTCAGGAACCTGTAGCGGATGTCATATCAGGTTCTATCTATGTGCATTCCTATCCTGCCTTAGCTTTATTTGATTCGGGAGCATCACATAGTTTCATATCCACCAAATTCATATCTGCACACCATATAGTTACTGGCTTTAGCAAGAAGATCTGTAGAGTTATGACTGGAGGAGGACCCCTACCTATCACTGAAATCTGTGAATGCCCTATCACCATAGCTGGCCATAACTTTATAGCTCCTTTACTTGTCATGCCTTTACCTAACTATGATGTAGTCCTAGGGATGGACTGGTTAAGTAAGCAGCATGCGCTGATAGACTATCATCGAGGATGTGTAGTCTTCAGCCCACCTGGAGAACCGGAGTTTGAAATCTCTCGAACTCCGGAGGAGATGGAATGTGTTATCTATACCTCTATCACTGAAGAGTCCAGACCTCCGCACCCTATCATAGCAGAATTTATGGATGTTTTTCCTGATAGTCTTCCCGGGTTACCCCCAGACCGAGACATAGAATTCACTATTGACCTAGTCCCCGGTTCTTTTCCTATTTCTAAGGGATGCTACAGAGTCAACCCGAAGGAGGCCAAGGAGATGAAAGATCAGATCAATGAACTGAAGGCTCTGGGATTCATTCGAGATGGAGCTTCACCCTGGGGAGCACCAGTCTTGTTTGTTCCCAAGAAGGACGAAACTGTGAGGATGTGCATCGACTACCGGGCGCTGAACAATATCACAATCAAGAACAAGTACCCTTTGCCCCGGATCGATGACTTGTTTGACCAACTCAGTGGAGCCAAGGTGTTCTCGAAGATTGATCTCAGATCTGGCTACCATCAGATCAAGGTTAGGAAAGAGGACATTCCTTAGACGGCGTTCAACACCAAGTATGGGCAGTTTGAATTCTTGGTCATGCCGTTTGGACTGACAAATGCTCCGGCTGTATTCATGAACCTTATGAACAAGGTTTTCCATGAATACTTAGATCAATTTGTTGTTGTCTTCATTGATGCAATTTTGATCTATTCGAAGACTGAAGAGGAGCATGAGGAGCACCTCTGGAAAGCTCTGGAAACTTTGAGGAAAGAGAAGTTATATGGTAAGCTATCCAAATATGAATTCTTTCTAGACAAGGTGGATTTTCTTGGCCATGTTGTCACAGGAGAAGGAATTTCAGTGGATCCTAAGAAGATAGCTGCTGTGGAGAAATGGTCTACCCCAAGCTCAGTTGCTGAAATCAGGAGTTTCTTGGGTTTGGCGGGTTACTACCGGAAGTTTGTGAAGGACTTTGCTAGAATTGCTGAACCAATGACGAAGCTGACTCAGAAGAATGAAGAGTTTGTCTGGACGGAAGAGTGTCAGGCAGCATTTGACGAGCTGAAGAAGAGGCTTACTACTGCACCAATCCTTGCGCTACCCGCAGGATCCGGTGGTTTCACAATCTACAGTGATGCCTCTGGAAAAGGACTGGGATGTATTCTTCAACAGAATAGGAAAGTGATTGCTTACGCATCTAGGCAATTACGGAACCATGAGAAAAATTATCCCACACATGACCTGGAGCTGGCGGCAGTTGTCTTTGCGTTGAAGCTATAGAAGTACTATTTGTATGGAGAGAGAGTGGAGATATACACAGACCACAAAAGTCTGAAGTATGTTTTCACTCAGAAAGAGTTGAACATGAGGCAAAGAAGATGGCTGGAACTAATGAAGGACTTTGACATCGACCTGCAATACCACCCGGGTAAGGCTAATGTGGTCGCTGATGCACTTAGTCGATACCCAGTGGCGATGTTCTTGACTAAGGAGCGGCATCTGCTAGAGGACATCGAGAAGCTTGGATTAGAGATCATATTGCCTGGAGATAGAAGAATGGAGCTGGATGCTGATTCAGTACTGATGAAGTTACAAGTGAGCTCGTATCTGATGGACAAGATCAAGGAGACTCAGTTTCAAGACGAGGCACTTTACAAACTGAGAGACCAAGTGTTGGCGGGAACACTTGAGGGTTTCTCAATCGCCAGCGATGGAGCTCTGAAGAATGGTACGAGGCTTTATGTACCATCTGGCGAACTGAAGAACGAGCTGATGAAGGAAGCGCACCAGTCGCAGTATTCTATACATCCTGGAGCTAATAAGATGTATCGGGATATGCGTACTATTGTTTGGTGGTATGGAATGAAGAAAGATGTGTCCAGATTCGTGGCGAGATATTTGATCTGTCAGCAAGTGAAGGCCAGTAGACAGCGACCCGCAGGACTTCTACAACCATTGGACAATCCGGAGTGGAAGTGGGAGCACATCACAATGGATTTCGTGTCAGGTTTGCCTCGTTCCCAAGGAGGAAAGGATGCCCTTTGGGTTATAGTGGACCGACTAACCAAGTCAGCTCACTTTATTCCCTTCAAGGTTGGTTTATCCACCGAGAAGTTGGCGACACTATATATGCGACACATCTATCAGATTCATGGAGTACCGGTAAGCATTGTATCTGACCGAGACACTCGTTTTACCTCTCACTTTTGGAAAAGTTTGCATGACAGCCTGGGGACACAGTTGAAGTTCAGTACTGCTTATCATCCCCAGACAGATGGACAATCAGAGAGGACGATTCAGACACTGGAGGATATGCTGAGATCGTGTGTCATGGAGTTCGGAGGATCGTGGGAAGACCATTTGCACTTGGTAGAGTTTTCTTATAATAACAGCTACCAAGCCAGCATTGGTATGACCCCATTTGAGGCTCTGTATGGACGTCGTTGCCGTACACCTTTGGCATGGGACGACGTAGGAGAAAGAGTACTGCTGGGCCCAGAGATGGTGACCGACACAGCAGAGAAGGTGAAGCTAATCAGAGACAAGCTCAGAATTGCCCAAGACAGACAGAAGCATTGGGCAGACAGCAGTCGTCGACCACTGGAGTTTGAAGAAGGAGATAAAGTCTTTGTAAAGATTTCTCCTACCAGAGGCACAATCAGATTTGGCAGAGCTAGGAAGCTGAGTCCCTGGTACATTAGACCATTTGAAGTTCTGAGCCGAATTGGAGAAGTGGCGTATAGGTTAGCTCTACCAGCTAATCTAGAAGGCGTGCACAACGTCTTTCATGTCTCACAGCTCAGGGGCTACGTTCCTGATGAGAATCACATTTTAGACCACTCAGAGCTGGAGATTGGACCGAGCCTCACTATGCCTGAAAAGCCAGTGGCAATTTTAGACCGAGGAGAGAAGAAGACCAGGACCTCGGTGACTCCGATAGTTCGAGTAATGTGGAGGCATGATTCCTCAGACGAGTCTACCTGGGAACGAGAGGATGAGATGCGGGAGAAGTACCCGTATTTGTTTGAGACCTGAGGTAATTTCTAACCCAACTCTTTAAATTTCAAGGACGAAATTTCTTAAGGAGGGAAGGTTGTGAAACCCGTAATTTTAGAAAATTATTTTTAATTATTTTCAATTGTTAATTTGGGAAATTGAATTTTTGAAACTGGGACTTATCAAAACATTTTCTAATTAATTAAAAATTTTACAATTATTATTTTCAAGAAAATAAATTGACTGGATTTTGTATGTCAGCCTAGATATGAACCCGGTTTGATTGAACTTAAAAAAAAAGAATAATAAATTTTGAATTAATTAAGATTTTTAAGAAAACAAATTATTTTCTCAAAAGCCTTGAAACCATTTTCTTGTTGTTGTTGTTCCGCCCATTGAAATTTTGTTAGCTCATTATTTCAACTTAGAATCATAGCCCTTAGGCCCAAATCCAATAATCCATTTGACCCACAACCCATTATAACCCATTTAGGATCCATAATCCATTTGGTTCATTTCTACAGCAGAGTGAATGAGTTAAAACTCATTCATGGAGGAATGGAATCATTTCCATGGTTGGAGCTTTCTATAGACTTTTCGGTTTCCTTCCCGACCAACTGACGGACTCCTCCATTCCTCTTCCGAACGGCCATGGCCGTTGGCCTTCTTTCCATGGTAACTTCCTTTCTCCATCTACTATATAAGGCCCTACTCCCAACCATTCTCCACCACTCTCCCCTTTCCAAATCCCTAACCGTGCCCTAGCCTAATTTTTCCAGCGATTTCGAGTCTTTCCGGCGAACCCCGTCCCCGGCGCCACCTTCCCCAGGCCGCGCCCTGTCCGGCGACTAGCCCCGCAGCAGCTGGCCGCCTCCCGAGTTCCCGAGCCACCCCTCGCGGCTTTTTCGCCGCCGGACCCGCGCCTCCAGCGCCGCCGGTCCCTTCCGCGCGCCCTCCCCGACCACATCTGACTCGGCCCAGCGTGTCCCGACGTGCCTCGACCCTGTCGGCCACCTTACGTTCGGCGTCCGACCCCGGCAGCGTGCCCTAGTTTCGGCACTCCCTGTGGCCGACCGATCAACACTGTTCCGGCCTTCCGCCGAGTTCAGAGTTCCCGATCTGCGTTCCCGGCTCAGATCTGTGGTTTTCTACTGTCCGCGAGTACTGGAACGTTCCGAGTCCGAGGCATCACTTCGGATTCCTTCATTTTTCGGTAACCTCTGGATAGTCCCATAGTTCTCTATTTTAGTCTATGATGAAAACCTGGTCCATTGATTCCTTCGGGAATTCAGATTGTTGGTTACGTTTCAATTATGTTTCCATTTCCGAAGTTTCTTCGGAATTAGTATGCTGTGGGTTATTTTGGTCTTCGCGATCTTTTTTGATTTCGGATTTTTCCGACTCCTTCGGAAACAGTTCTGTGGTTATAGATTTATATACATATTATTTTGGGTTCTGTGATTTCTCGGAATTTCCGAGAATAATTCGGAATGGACGTTGTTAGTTTTCCGATTTACTTTGGAAGTTTCGATATCAGTTCTGGACTTCGAATTTATTTCGGAAAAATAGTTTTTGTGGTTATATTGGTTTGGGATTTATTTGCAGAAAAAATCGGCGCGTTTCCCAGTTTTGGGTTATCCCGAAAATATAGGGAATGCTGCCGAAATTTCTATAAAAATTTGATTATATGATTTTAAAATAATTTTCAGAAATGATATTATTTTTGGGCGACGACCTTATCGGTATATGGGCCCCAGTGAAATACAAACGTACCGGTCTGTCCGGACGTTGAGGCAGAGTAGCTGTAAATGAAGATTGGACCAGTTCTGAGACTCATTCTATTTTTAAATTAGAATTAATAGTTGTTATTATTATGTAAATTTTGTAGGACTAACAGTTTCTTTCTCTTATTTTAATTCATAGAAATGTAAGAGCATAAGCTCATTTGTTTATTTTTTTGTAAATTGTAATAAATAGGAATTAGCTGTGGATTTTTCTGGGATTGTGAATACGTAGGATTAATTAATATTATTTAGTTAGAAATTCACAATTTTTCTCATTTAAAGAAAAGAAAATATATTTATATAAAATACTAATTTTCTCCAATAAATTGATAAAAACAAGTTTTTCGAAATAAAATATAAATTTAGATTTCCTTAATTGTAATGCACTAGAAAAACATGTTTTGTTTGTGGTTGGTTAATACAAGACTAAAATTAACTAGGAAACAAAATCTAGAGATTGTAACTAGATAATTCTAGAGTTGTGGTTTCTGAGACAAAATTCCCGGAAATGTAGGACTTCAAAGAAGAGTGTGACTGTTCAAAATCCGAAGTACTAAACTCGTCCAACTTGAGAAAAGGCAAGTACATTTATGTGGATTTACGATTATTTTAACAATCATTTTATTACAATTTTAAACCACTGTATACACGAACTCTTTCGAGAGTACTGACCATACTGTTGGGGACTGGGGGAGTAGAGTAATGGATATGACCAAATCCAAAATTAGAATAACTGACTGTATTAGCTTTCCCCTCTTCACACGGGGACAAGCCATACCGTATCGCTAGGATACTACTGTAACCCAATCCGGTCATATTCATTACCTATTCATATCACTGTACTGTATTTCAAAACTGTTTCATTTTCAAACTGTTTAAAAGTGCATGATATTAATTGTCATTTTAATTGTTAAAATTTGCATGAACTGTACTTTGCTCCTTTCCTGACTGGATAACCGTAGGTACTACTGATGACCTGGAGATGCTGATCAATACCTACTATGATCCTGATATGTACCCGGCGGTACTTCCACCTGACGAGGATGTTGTGGCATCACCATAGATGCTACTTTTGTTTGGGAGTTTATTTGTTTTATGATTTCAAGTTATGAATCTTTGTAACAGAATAAGTTTTAAATTATCGTTTAAATAAATGTTGTGGCAAATTTAGTTTCAAAATGTTGTTGATCACCTGCATATGGATTACAGCTTACTGCCGCCGTCTCATCAACGGTGCAGGCTGGGCATGATCCGATTCGACCCAAGTATTTGGGGACCGGGTCGTGACAAACTCTGAGGCTGGAGGTACTATCTTTTCTGAGTCCGAACCAGAGGAGAACATTCCCACATACCCCGATGACTTCTCGCTACAGGGGTATGATTCGGAGGGCACTTCCTCCACCGTTTCGTCCATCTCTCCTCATGTAAAGACGATGTTCATGATGGACAACAGCCAAGGTGGTTCCAGTGATCGCCAACGCATCGACACTCTGGAGGCCATACTGCATGCCTTGGTCAAGTCTGTGGACGAGATCAAAGCGGCCCTTCCAACTCTCCAAGGAAGGATGCTTGGCCAAACAAGCGTGGGTCCCGCGGTCAATGCGGATTTGAACTCAGCGACATCGAACCCGGGCAACAATCCTCCTGAAATGACGGCCCCCACCGCTGTGGATGAGGCCAGGGAAGCAAGAAGAGAAGTCCAGTAGCTCCGAGCCATGTTTCACGCTTGAGAAACCTCTCAAGACCTCAGAATACGGCAACCATACCCTGCAGCATGGAGGGATGTCTCCTTTCCACCAAGATATAAGCCGTTCAATATCAATCCTTATGATGGCAAGACCTCCGCAAGTCGGTACATCACTTACTTCGAGGTTACCACCGATCATCTGCCCCATGACGATGCTATCCTTACACGATTATTCATCGGGGCATTGGAAGGAGTCGCCTTCGACTGGTATCGTAACCTGCCAGACAACTGCATCCACTCCTTCGCCAGCTTCAAGCGCATGTTCTCGAAGAGATTTTACGAAGTAGGACAGGACATTACGATGTCCACCCTCATGGATGTCGTCCAGGGGGAGAAAGAGCTGACAAGGAACTATATTGAGCTGTTTCGCCAAACCGCGATGAAGCTGCCATCTGGTAACCCGGATTCCTCTTTGATTGAAATTTGCCAAAAGAGACTGCTCCTAACAATCAGCCTCTGGATGGGCGAAAGTCAATTCAAGGACTGGAAGACGTTTATCATCAGTGCCACAAGCGCCGAAGAACGATTGAAGAAGGCTCGCCAACTGGGATTACACATCTCAGAGGGAGAAGACAAGGGCAGGCGTCCTAATGCCAACAATAACAATAGGGGTAGCTCCACCAACAATTGGGACAACAAGGGCAAGCAGGCTATGGTGGCCGACACGGCACAGAAATCTGAGTCAAAACCGACAGACAAGCAATGGCCACAAATGACCTACTCCTTCGAAGACGGCCACGTCAAGCCCATCTTAGACATGCTCATACAAGGAGACAGAATTCAGCTCCCTCCACCAAGATGGGAACCTCGGCCGGCTGAAATGGAGAACCCAAAGTACTGCCATTACCACCACTACATCCACCATGCTACACACCACTGCTACCAACTAAAATGGTACATCTAAAATCTCATCGATTCGAACGCTCTGGCCATCGATTTTGAAGAGGTAACCGTGGCAGCCAATATGGTGTCAGTATAATTTGGTAGCTTCCCTCCAACAGAAACTCAAGACGGTGTGGTGCCCATCCCTCTGGCGACAATAGAGATTGCTAATCTTCCACCTCCTCGGGATCAGACTGCTGGTCTAGTGCCCCTCACCACATCACGAGGGGAGGTCATGTGGGTCCATCCAGACTTGGTAACTGAAGTAACTCAGTCCACACCATCTTCCATCCACAAGAAGAAGAGTAAAAAAGTCAGATCCTGCCTTACAATCTCGGCAGATATCGAAGAAGTCACAGCCGTCGTCACTCGGTCTGGGGCACAATCCCAACCTGTGGCTGACAACTCGGCTGAAGATCATCAGCCCGCTACAACTGACGCTCCGGGACCTTCTCAGCCTCCGACGACCGACAAGCCTAGGCCGAAGGAGACTCGTTTTGACAAATCCCTCCGAAAAGAGGCACCACAGGGGCTGGAGAGGCCCTAAAACTTTGACATCTTGGCGCAATTGGCCAACACACCGGCCAAGTTGTCATTATACGAGCTCCTAAGACTCTCGAAGGATGTTCGAGTGGCTTTGAGCGATGCACTCCAAAATATCGACGCATACCTGGCTCAGGTCAACCTCACGGGAGAGAACCCGCTTGCAGATATCCAAGACGGCGCTTGCACGGGAGCGATGCCCAACATTGTCTTCATTCCGTAGGATATGCTCATCAAAACCAACCTGCACGATCGCCCGTTATACTATACTGGATACATCGACGACATAAAGGTGGATCGGATGCACATTGATCCTGGCTCTTCCATAAGCATCATCCCGAAGGGTCTGTTATATTATTTTCATATTCCTATGCATCGCCTGACGCCAACAGGTACCGCCATCAGCGGTTTCAATTCGGGCAGGAGCTATCCGATTGGGAAGATTCGCTTGAAGTGCCAAATTGGCGATCTTCAGTCGGAAGTAACCTGTTATGTCATAGATGCGGACACTTCTTACAACATCCTTCTGGGGCACCCTTGGATACACGATTATATGATCGTGCCTTCCACACTGTACCAATGCTTCAAGTATGTCGACAAATACGGCTTCGTGAGGACAAAATTTGTCGACATCGATCCCTTCAAAGGGGTCGAATCCTACTACTCAGACTCCTGCCTGTACGAAAAGTCGAAGAGGCACCTTGGTGAAGGAGATGTGCAAGCTCGTACCGAGACAGCCACAGGATCAGAAGAACCCCTAACGATCCACCTTCAAGCTCGTAAACCTGGCAAGTCCGTACCCCTTACAGCCACTCTGCGTAAGGACGCAATCAGCCTCTCGGCACAAGAAGAGCAAATGATAATCCGGCTGCCAAGGTCTGACCAAGTGCCAAGACCCACAACGGAGCCACTGACAATCAGACTGCCGAGAGTCGGCCAGCCACAAACGGAGAAGCTCAATCCCTCCGACAAGCCAATGACGAAACGCCTTCCCAAGAAGAGTCGTCGCCCCGATACAAGGTCTGGGGCTTCTAGCGAGCCAACAACTCCCTGTCCAGCATCGAGTACCAAACTGGGGGTCGCTAGTCTGCCAACAACTCCACGTTCTGCTCCGCCAGCTGAACCCCTGACGATCAAGCTGCCTCGGTCGTCCTCTCAGTCTTCATTCATACAGGGGGTAGCCGAAGAAGAACTGGAGCTAGCCAAGTATTTGGCTGCCCACACTGATGTTCCCTCCGCAGATGATGTAATCCCGCTAGAAAAGATACCTTACTTCATCAATAAAGGGCTATCTTTGAACTACCTCGAGCTTAATAAGCTTTGTACAATATATGCTATGGAACACGGTATAGGCTCTCACCTACACACACAGGTGACAAATGTTTATACCACAAACCAGCTTACCCCAGTAGAAGATGCTTACCGTATAATCGAGGGAGGGGACCATCCAATCATCTTCGGCCGGAAGGACGATCTGCAGTCCTTCACCATAGAGGAGGTCGACCTCGAATCAGATACCAGAAGACTGCTTCTTTACATATATAGCCCCCAATCCAAATATCTCATGCAAAAACAGGGGTATGATCTGGAAACTATGCCCGGTTTGAACTACGGCACTGGTCGACGATTACCTTTGAAGCCGCCAGTCCCGGCTGGGAAACCGCGAGACTACTACAACAAAACCAGAAGTGGATTAGGGTATGTTACGCCTACAACGACCCCTGAAAGTTCAGATGAAGAATGTGACTGGCATTCACATTCAATCGGGTCACCAACTTCTGATTCAGATAACAGCATCGAAGACGTATTCAGACAAGTCCTGTCAGTCAACATAGTATTCGCCGACACTTACGAAGAAGATGAAGACATTCCTGAAATCCTCGAGTTAGAACCGTGGGCCCAACAGCCGGATGCATAATAGAAGAAGCGGTTTGAACAGAGAGAACCTCCTACTGAAGATGAAGTTATACAAGTCGACCTCGACGACGAATCTTCTCCAAAACCAATCTTCGTCAGTAAAAGCCTGACAGACGAAGAGCGAGAGTCGCTACTGGAACTTGTCAAAGAGTACATTGATGTGTTCGCCTAGAGCTATGAAGACATGCCAGGGTTAAATCCTGATATTGCTCTTCACAAACTCAACATTCGGCCTGATGCAAAGCCAGTCAAGCAACAACAACGACGCTTTTGCCTAGGCATCATAGATGCTATCAAAGCCGAAGTCAATAAACTGATAGCCAGCGGCTTCATACGCGAAGAGCAACATCCGGATTGGGTCGCCAATATAGTACCAGTCCTCAAAAAGAATGGAAAGATTCAAATCTGCATCGACTTCCACAATATGAACGACGTATGTCCCAAAGATGAATTCCCCCTCCCTATCACAGACATCATGATTGACAACACCTGCGGCTTCGAATGTATGTCATTCATGGATGGCTTCTCGGGGTACAACCAAATCAAAATGTCTCATGACGACGAAAACCATACATCATTCCGAACACCGATTGGCACATACTGCTACACAGTCATGTATTTTGGTTTAAAGAATGCTGGCACCACATATCAAATAGCCATGAGTATCATCTTCAGAGACCACTTACGCAAGATGGTGGAGTGCTATGTTGATGACATCGCCGTCAAAAGTCGCTGTAAGGGAGACCATCTCCAGGATCTGAGGACGGTATTCAACCTGATGCGAGCACACAACCTGAAGATGAATCCCACAAAATCCTTCTTGGGCATATCCAGCAGAAAGTTCTTGGGTTTCATCATCACCGCCCAGGGTATCCATGTAGACCCTGAGAAGACGAAGGCAATCATGGAGATGGGTCCCCCGAGAAATCTTCGAGAACTTCGAGGCCTCCAAGGGAGGTTAGCTTACATCAGGAGGTTCATTTCCAACCTCTCCGGGCGTTGTCAGCCATTCACCCATCTCATGAAGAAGGGCGTCTCATTCGTGTGGGATGAAGAATGTCAACGTGCCTTCGACAACATCAAAGAATATTTGTCGAACCCTCCAGTCCTGGTGGCCCCGGTTGCTGGAAAACCATTCCTGTTCTATGTACGAGCAATGGAACATTCCCTCGGCGCTCTGCTAGTACAAAACAATGATGCAGGCCATGAACAAGCTATATATTACCTCAGCCGAATAATGATTGGGCCAGAGCACCGATACACCGCCGTGGAGAAGGAATGCCTCGCCCTGGTGTTCGCCATTCAGAAGACGCGACACTATGTCACGGGGCAAACCATACATGTGATATCACGAGTCAAACCTCTCAGGGTCCTCATGACTAAACCAGGGGCACTCAGCTCTCGCCTCGCTACATGGGTAATATTGTTGTCCCCCTATCATATGATCTTTGTCCCGCAAAAGGCTGTTAAAGGTCAAGCTCTGGCAGACTTTTTAGCAGTCCACCCAGGCTCGAAGTCGTCCAGAATATATGAAGAAATCCCAGATGAAGTCGCCGACTCGCATGCAACCTCTCACGATGCTATATTGCGAATGTTCTTCGACGGTGCCTCAAGGACCGGACCTAAGGGCAACATCGTCGTCGGAGTCGGGGTGGTGCTGGTTTCTCCTTTCGGATTGGTGATCAATCGTGCTTACTCCCTCACGGAACCCTGCTCTAATAATGTGGCCGAGTACAACGCTTTGGTAATTGGTCTCCAACTTACAAAAGAGCTGGGGGTAGAATATCTTGAAGCATACGGCGATTCGCAGTTAATCGTCAATCAGATCCGGGGCTCATACGAAGTCCGCTACGAAGACATGATCCCCTATCACCAAATAGCAATCAACATCATCTTGTCGTTCGAGGGGTTCTTCATCGAACACGTTCCAAGACTCCGAAATATCGAAGTCGATGCCTTAGTAGGCCTGGCCGCTTTTCTAGTAGTGCCAAATCATACTCATCAATCGGTGGACGTGATAGGCCACGAACTGGTCTGCCCCAAGAACAACGTTCAATTCATGGCTAGTTATTCTGCTCAGACGATCGACAAAGTCCCAGACTGGAGACAACCATTCATTGACTTCGTAGTCTACGACATCCTGCCCGAGAACCCAAAAGAGGCCACCTCTATCCGAAGGCGTTCTCTCAGATTCTTCTACGATACAGAGACGAAAATGCTGTATCGCCGATCCTACGATGGATTATTTCTTCGATGTCTGTCAAACGCAGAAGCCAAAGAAGCCGTACGCGAAGCTCATGACGGTGTCTGCGGGGCCCATCAGCCTGGCCCAAAATTGTAAGATCGTCTTCGCCGAATGGGCTACTACTGGCCCACGATGGTAGCAGATGCGATAGACTATGCTAGAAAGTGCAAAGCTTGCCAAGTCTATACGGACTTCATCCACCAACCATCCGAATTTTTACATCCGACAGTGGCGTCCTGGCCGTTCGAAGCATGGGGGATGGATGTCATCGGTCTGATTACTCCACCTTCCTCCCGAGGACATCGCTTCATACTCGCAATCACAAATTACTTCTCCAAATGGGCGGAAGCTGTCCCGCTTGCAGTAAAGACTTCAAACTGTAGAACCCTAGAGGGGGGGTGAATAGGGTAATTAAAAATTAACTACAACAATTGATGCAATAAAGACAATTGAAAGTAATGAGTAGAAAGATCAAACGCAAACGCAAGGATGTATCCTGGTATCCTCTTTTGAGGCAGTCCAGTCCCGAAACTCTCTCCGGCTTTAATCCACTATTTAACCAAATAGTACACACAAGTTTGGATCCGAAGAACTCGCCAACTTCAACACGAGTTTGGATCCGAAGACTCGCCAACTTCTACACACGAGTTTTCTTACGAAGGCTCGCCAACTTCAAACAAAAGAGAATGAGAACTTGTTGATCTTCTAACACGTGAAGATCGAAATGTACAACTCTTTAAAACTCTAGCACTTTGGGAGAGGATGACAATGAAAAGCTTGGAAGAGTATTAATGATGGAGCTCTTGGTTGTTGGAAAATTTATGGAAGAGTTAGTGAGAAAGCTCAAGAGAGAGAGAGCTTTCTTTTATAAGTGAACCAAGAGTTGGTGGCATTTAATGCTCTGAATACAGACAGACCGGCATGCCGTCGGTATGCAGCGGCATACCGTCGGTATACCGGCCAAAAGGTAACGGTCATATTAATGACCGTTTGAGAGCATTAAATGCGGCCATTAATGCTAGTCAGAGCAATTCGAAAATCAAATATTTGAAACTCGGTATACCGTCGGTATGCCGGAGCATGCCGCCGGTATACCGACAATTTGTCACAGCAAGTTTTGAGTTGCTAAAAACAGTATACCACCGGTATGCCGGAGCATGCCGTCGGTATGCCGACAGTTGTCACAGCAACTTTTGGGTTGCTAAAAATGGTATACCGTCGGTATGCCGGAGCATGCCGTCGGTATGCCGATAATTTGTCATAGCAACTTTCTGGACAAGAAAAGCGGTATACTGCCGGTATGCCGGAGCATGCCGCCGGTATGCCGACTATTGTCACAGCAACTTTCTGTATTCCAAAAATGGTATACCGCCGGTATGTCGGAGCATACCGCCGGTATGCCGCTCTGTAGCTATTTGATTTTTGACTTGTTCTTTTTACTGTCATCTGTCCTTAGGTGTTTACAGATATACCTAGACCAGTACAGACTCGAAGACTCTAAGTAGGAAGACGCCGTCTTATGCAGGGAACGCCGGTAACTGCTACAGTCTTCAAGGAAGAAGGAGAAAGCTCTTGAACTGAAGAACTCCATGTAGTAGATCTTCTGAGAAATATGAATCTGAAGAACAGAAGACTAAACTACGAAGATGCTGTTAATTACCAAAATAAAATGTGCCAACAAACTCCCACATTTTGATAATTGACAAAATAGAGAGATAGCATCTTCAGGGAGTAGCTCCCCCGTAGGTAGACAACTCTCCCTCAATACGATTTCTCCCCTTTGTCAGTTAGTCAAAGATGGAAAGAATCAATAGAAAAAGTACATAATAAAAATGACACGAGTATATATAAAGAGAAGCATGCATTAATATATTGAAGAAAGTGAATACATGCTGGACCCATACATAACAAAGTGATAAAATAAAAGACTCTCCACAACGAGAGCCGGACACTGGAGACAACCATAGATAAAGTCCCCGAAGGACAGCAAACAACTAGTAACATCCACACACCGGTCCCCGAAGGACCACAAAAGACAATATAAAGACAAACACATAAAAACTAGAAGCACCGATAAACTGAAACCATCACCAAAGGAAGTCCATCCCTAATCCTCAGACGGATCATCATCATCATCACCCTGAGCTTGCTGGAAGGCGTCAAAAGGATCAATGCCGTCAGGGTACATAAACCCATAGGCATTGGGGTCAGAAAAGTGCGGGCCCGTGTACATGGGATCCTGAAGATTAAGATCCAGAAAAGCATCACGGCCTTGAAGAGTGCGCTGAATAAAGTACCCCTGATCGTAGAAACGAGTCTGGATCAGGGCGCCAAGTCCACGAGTGTGGGCCCGCATCTGCTCCTCCGCCTGGGCCATCCGCATATCAAAATGCTGCTGAGTGAGCGGCATATAACGGCCCGAAGTAGGAGGGGTAGATGTGGGAGCAGCAGGCGTGGATGCCGGTTGCTCTTGGAAAGAAGAGGCACGGGAAGTAGAGGCGCCACCAAGGGAATGGGAGACAGCAAGATATGAGGGGACGCCATCCGAGGAGCAGAGAGACAGATCAATATGTTTGGCCTCCATAAGCAGAGTGATAAAAGAGCCATAGTAGAGATTCTGCTTCCCCGAAGGCAAGACACGCCGGAATTGCAGAAAAAGAGTCTTCGGGAAGGAGAATCGCTTCCGGGCATAGAGATGATACATGCAGACGAGGGCATCACCGGTGATTGCGTCATAGTTCCTGCCCTTGGGAAACAGAGTGTAGCACACGATCCGATGGAGCTCGTAGTAAAACGGCTCCAGCTGGACAGAGAGGGCCGTGATGGCAGGAGGGTTGGGACCCTTGCAGATGATTCGGCAGAATTCGTCGAAAGGGGACACCGCCGAGGAGTTGAGAGCACCCAAAGTTGGTAACGCTTCCCCTTTGTCCGGGATGCCTAAGATGTTCCCCACTTCCCGAGAAGTAAGACGGAAGTGGCGGTCATTGACCATAGATTGAATGGCGGATGGATCATCGTCATCCCCTCGCATGTTGCAATAGAAAAGTCGGACAGCAGCGGGGTAGACAGGAATTTGGCGCCAAAGAAGAGAGGAGAGACCGGCGTCATCAAACAAAGGGACGTGACCGGGAAAGAGATTCCAGTTGATCGCCCTTCCCTTGAACACGTTGTGATGGACGAAGTGCTGGAACCAAAGGTCGGCCGCCAGAGAGGTGGAGAAGACGCGTGGGTCATAGCCGGTAGGTAGCGCCACCGGGACGAAGGGGTTGAACATGGAGGAGGAGGAGGATCGGGGGCGCTTAGGGTTTGCCATGTAGAGGGTTTTTGTGCTTTGTTGTGGAAGAAGAAGTAGTAGAGAGGAGATAGAAGAAGGAGGGTTTTTAAAGTAGAGGAGGAAGATGAAGAGATGAGTTTGAAAGGGGGGTAGGGAGGGAAAGGTTATAGAGGAGGATTAAAGTGGGAAGATGAAAAGGTGATGGGATGAAATAATGATAGAGTAAAAAGAGAAGAGAAAGGGGGAAGGTGATTTGAAGAGTAATAAATAGGAAGGGAGTTGAGGAGATGGGTAGTTAAGAGGGATGGGATGGATGAGAGGGAATAAAGAAAGGATAGAAAGAATAAAGAAAGAGAGAGGAAAAAGTGGGCCCCGATCTCAGAGAAGTAGTCCTGTCCGCCGCCATTCGACATACCGGCGGTATGCCGACGTATACCAACGGTATGCCGAGTTTCGAAACAGAACATAATTCTGCTTGGAAAAACGGCATGCCGTCGGTATACCGTAGTATACCGTCGGTGTGCCGGCCGAATGGGACTAAGGATCAAAAGTCAAAATGCCTAGTTCACGGCAAAGGAAAGAGAAGCGATCTTCCGGGAGAGGCTTAGTGAATATATCGACTAATTGATAGGTAGTATCAATAAATTCAAGATGGATATCTCCTTTTTGCTGATGGTCACGAAAAAAATGGTGTCTAATTTCAATGTGCTTCGTGCGTGAGTGACAAATCGAATTTTTTGTGAGATTGATAGAGCTAGTGTTATCATATTTAATAGGGGTGCAAGAATGAGAAATGCCATAATCTAAAAGTGTTTGTGACATCCAAAGAATTTGTGCACAACAACAACCAGCCGCAATATACTCTGCCTCAGTGGTTGAAAGAGCAACAGAGTTTTGCTTCTTACTAAACCACGATACCAAGGACTTCCCGAGGAATTGACATGTGCCACTAGTGCTTTTTCGGTCAATCTTGCATGCGGCAAAATCCGCATCCGAAAAGCCGTGAAGCTCAAAGGATGAGGATTTCGGATACCAAAGACCCATGTTAATGGTGCCTTTGAGATAACGAAAAATGCGCTTAACGGCACTCAAATGTGATTCCTTTGGATTGGCTTGATATCGTGCACACAAGCAAACACTAAACATGATATCCGGACGGCTAGCAGTTAAATAGAGTAAGCTACCGATCATACCTCTATACTTACGAATGTCGACCGATGTGCCATCTTCATCACCGTCAAGCTTTGTCGTTGTGGCCATAGGAGTCCTCATTGATTTGGATGAGTCAAGGTCGAAACGCTTGAGGAGGTCCTTTGTATATTTTGCTTGATTGATGAAGGTTCCTTTAGGTCCTTGTTTGATTTGTAATCCCAAGAAGAAGGAGAGTTCACCCATCATACTCATTTCAAATTCTTCCTGCATAACTTTGGCAAATTCTACACAAAGTGTGTTGTTAGTAGAACCAAAAATAATATCATCAACATAAATTTGAACCAATAAGAGAGTCCCATCATGGGATTTAATAAAAAGTGTGGTGTCAACTTTGCCCTTTGAAAAATTGTGAGAAACAAGAAAAGAGCTAAGACGCTCATACCAAGCACGTGGAGCTTGTTTGAGGCTATAAAGGGCTTTATGGAGTTTGAAGACGTGATTAGGAAATTGAAAATCTTCAAAACCGGGAGGTTGTTTAACATAAACTTCCTCTTTAATAGTACCATTTAGAAAAGCACTTTTAACATCCATTTGAAATAGCTTAAAGTCATTAAAACAAGCAAAGGCACAAAGCATACGAATGGATTCAAGACGTGCAACCGGAGCATAGGTTTCGTCGTAGTCAATGCCTTCCTCTAGGTTATGGCCTTGAGCAACCAATCGGGCTTTGTTACGAGTCACTAACCCGACTTCATTAAGTTTGTTGCGAAACACCCATTTAGTTCCAATAATGGGGTGATTGCTAGGTTTTGGGACAAGTTCCCAAACCTTGCTTCGCTCAAATTGATTTAGCTCCTCTTGTATATCTATCATCCAAAATTCATCAAGAAAAGCATCATTAATATTTTTAGGCTCTATTTGAGAGATAAAAGCCACATTGGCGCAAAGATCACGAGTGGCGGATCTTGTGCTAACACTTGAGGAAGGATCCCCAATGATAAGCTCCTTAGGATGATTGGTGACAAATCTCCATTCTCTTGGGAGATCCTTTGAAGGAGGCTCGAGAGGAGGAGACTCTTTAGATGGGGTCACAACTTCATTGTTAGATGAAGAAGGACGATCCTCAATAGAGGAGTTCTCCAACCCAAACGAGATGTCATCAATATCCTCGGAAGAGGAGAATGTAGAAGAGTTGAGTTCATTAAAAGAGACATTGATTGACTCTTCGACAACAAGACTTCTTTTGTTAAAAACACGAAAACCTTTACTATGAGTAGAGTATCCAAGAAATATTCCTTCATAGGCTTTATCTTCAAACTTGCCTAGGTTATCCTTGGTATTCAAAATAAAACAATTGCAACCAAAAACTTTAAAATATTCAATAGAAGGAATTTTATTGAACCAAAGCTCATAAGGAGTCTTCTTAGTAATAGGTCTAATTAAGACTCTATTAATAACATGACACGCCGTATTAACGGCTTCCGCCCAAAAATATTGGGAGAGCTTATATTGGTTTAACATAACCCGGGCCATGTCGCCAAGGGTTCTATTCTTTCTCTCCACAACACCATTTTGTTGAGGAGTACGAGGACAAGCAAAATCATGTCCAAAACCATTTTTTTCACAAAATCTTTTGAAATCAACATTATCAAATTCTCCTCCATGATCACTCCTAATTTTGTTGATAGAAAAACCTTTCTCATTTTGAACACGTTTACAAAAAGCAACAAATTCACGAAAAGTATCACTTTTGCAAGCAAGAAAAATAACCCAAGTAAATCTCGAAAAATCATCAACTAAAACAAAAGCATAAAGTTTGCCACCAAGGCTAGCTACTCTACTAGGCCCGAAAAGATCCATATGAATAAGTTGAAGGGGTCTAGTGGTACTCACAGAGTTGATGGATTTGAAGGATGACTTGGTCAACTTACTTTTCTCGCATTCTTCACAAACCATATCCTTTTTGAAAGGGATACTAGGAAGCCCTCGTACAAGCTTCTTGGAGGCGAGGCGAGAGATGGTATCCATGTTGGCGTGTCCAAGCCTCATGTGCCAAAGCCAACTCTCATTGTTCTTTGCAACTAGACACCTGTCATTGTTAGTACCTTCAACAAGATAAAGAACATAAATATTGTTTTCTCTAATGCCTTCATACACAATAGTTCCATTGGAGCTATCGGTAAAGTAGCATTTGAGTTTAACAAACTTGATATCATAGCCATTATCGGTAAGATGGCTAATACTAAGGAGATTATGCTTGAGATTAGTAACAAGACATACATTATTAATACAAGGATAAGGAGGAGAACCGATATTACCATTTCCAATAATATAACCTTTAAGATTGTTACCGAAGGAGACGTGTCCTTCTTTCTTCATCGATAGCGTTGTAAAAAGTGAAGCATCACTGGTCATGTGCCGTGAACAACCGCTATCGAGAATCCACTTGCTTCTAGCATGAGAAGGATTCGTCACCTACAACATAAGTTGAAGATGAACATTTTGGTATCCATGATCTTATGGGTCCATGAGTGTTAGTCTTAGGAACCCACTTAAGAACTCTCATGTCAACTTGTTTTCTTGTATAACAAAAGTTTGAAGTGTGACCGACCAAACAACAATAATTGCACATCAAAGAAGATTTAGAAGAATAGGTGTGAGTGTTGTGCATAAGTGAGTTTCTAGTGTGAGAAGTTCTACCATGAGTGTTATGATGATAGTAAAAAGCATGATGAGAGGTGTTCTTCTTAACAAAAGGTCCTTTTCTTGTGTTAGAAAAGGAGTTGTGTGTAGTATTCATGTAGGGGTTATGCCTAGCATTTTGATGAGTGTGAGGGTGTCTAGGAGCATGCATGTGAGTGGTATTCTTATTACCTAAATTCTTACTCCGTGTAAGAAGATCATTATACTTAATAGAAGTGGTGTATTCTCTCTTATTAGCATCTTGACATTTGCGCATAGCAAATTCATAAGCACTTCTCATGGATAGAATCTCATCATCCCTTTTCTTGATGGTGTCAAGAGATTCTAGAAACTTGAGTCGCAAAGACTCTATTTCATCCGTGTCAGAAATAGGAGATTTTCCCTTCACATCAATAATGATGCTTGAGAGCCTCTCTATTTCAAGTTTAAGAGCCTCAACCTCCTTAAGAGATTTCTTGTATTTATTTCGAACACCTTTGTGTTCTTCATGTAACTCAAGAATGGCTTTCTCCAAATCATCATAGGTAAGAGTGTTTAAGGAAAAATCATCAAGTACCTCATCGGTTGCCATGAGACAGACGTTGGCATTGTGTTTGCACTCCTTGTCGTTGTCGGAGTCGCTCACGTCGCTTTCACACCAAATGCTAGTGTTGGCGAACTTTCTGGAGGACGAGCTTCCCTTGCTAGGCTTCTCGTACTTGCTTGAGTCTTTTCGTATCATCGGACAATCCCTCTTGATGTGTCCGGGTCTTCTGCATTGATAGCACACCGGGTCTTCTTCATTGTCCCATCTGGAGCGGTTGGCCTTGTTGAACTTTAGGAACTTTCGGAAGTGCTTAGCTGTGAGAGCTATTTCTTCATCGTCGTCCGACTCATTGTCGTCGGAGCTATCCTTGGAGTAGGACCTTGGTGCTTTGAGAGCAAGAGTCTTCTCCTTTTCTTTGGTCTTCTCCTTCTCCTTCTCTTGAATGGAGGATTCCTCTTGGTCCTTCATGTCAAGCTCGTGAGTCATTAGCTTACCCATGAGGGTCTCTAGGTTCATGACGGTTAGATCGTTCCCCTCAATGATTGCGGTAGCTTTAGGACTCCAAGCTTTCGTCAATCCTCTAAGAATCTTTCTTATCTTTTCATGAGCGGGATATTCCTTTCCAAGAGAAGAGAGAGGGTTAATGATGTCACCAAAACGAGTAAACATGCTAGCAATAGATTCATCATGCTTCATTTTAAAAGACTCATATTCTTGCGTGAGTCTACTGATCTTGGATTCCTTCACTTGTGAAGTTCCCTCGTGTGTGACTTCAAGTAACTTCCAAATCTCATTGGAAGTCTTGCAAGTAGAGATTCGGTTGAATTCACTACTGTCGAGAGCACAGTAAAGAGCATTCATTGCCTTGGCATCTCGACAAGCAAACTTCTTCATGTTTTCAGCAAGTGTTTCCCGAAAGGTGTCAGAAGCAATATCCTCAATAGCTCTAGAAGGAGTAGGAAGGCCATTTATCACGCAATCCCATAAATCGAAATCTATGGACTTTAGATAAATGCCCATCCTAATCTTCCAGTAGTTATAGTTGGTACCATCAAATAGGGGAGGCCTATTTGTGGAGTGTCCCTCATTGTAAAACGTGTTGATGCTAGGGTTAGAGGCCATGGATCACTAAAGGGTGTAAATCCAAATCAAGAGAACAAAGCTCTGATACCAATTGTAGAACCCTAGAGGGGGGTGAATTGGGTAATTAAAAATTAACAACAACAATTGATGCAATAAAGACAATTGAAAGTAATGAGTAGAAAGATCAAACGCAAACGTAAGGATGTATCCTGGTATCCTCTTTTGAGGCAGTCCAGTCCCGGAACTCTCTCCGACTTTAATCCACTATTTAACCAAATAGTACACACGAGTTTGGATCCGAAGAACTCACCAACTTCAACACGAGTTTGGATCCGAAGACTCGCCAACTTCTACACACGAGTTTTCTTACGAAGGCTCGCCAACTTCAAACAAAAGAGAATGAGAACTTGTTGATCTTCTAACACGTGAAGATCGAAATGTACAACTCTTTAAAACTCTAGCACTTTGGGAGAGGATGACAATGAAAAGCTTGGAAGAGTATTAATGATGGAGCTCTTGGTTGTTGGAAAATTTATGGAAGAGTTGGTGAGAAAGCTCAAGAGAGAGAGAGAGAGAGCTTTCTTTTATAAGTGAACCAAGAGTTGGTGGCATTTAATGCTCTGAATACAGACAGACCGGCATGCCGTCGGTATGCAGCGGCATACCGTCGGTATACCGGCGAAAAGGTAACGGTCATATTAATGACCGTTTAAGAGCATTAAATGCGGCCATTAATGCTAGTCAGAGCAATTCGAAAATCAAATATTTGAAATTCGGTATACCGCCGGTATGCCGGAGCATGCCGCCGGTATGCCGACAATTTGTCACAGCAAGTTTTGAGTTGCTAAAAACGGTATACCGCCGGTATGCTGGAGCATGCCGTCGGTATGCCGAAAATTGTCACAATAACTTTTGGATTGCTAAAAACGGTATACCGTCGGTATGCCGGAGCATGCCGTCGGTATGCCGACAATTTGTCACAGCAACTTTCTGGACAAGAAAAACGGTATACCGTCGGTATGCCGGAGCATGCCGCCGGTATGCCGACTATTGTCACAACAACTTTCTGTATTCCAAAAACGGTATACCGCCGGTATGCCGCTCTGTAGCTATTTGATTTTTGACTTGTTCTTTTTACTGTCATCCGTCCTTAGGTGTTTACAGATATACCTAGACCAGTACAGACTCGAAGACTCTAAGCAGGAAGATGCCGTCTTATGCAGGGAATGCCGGTAACTGCTACAGTCTTCAAGGAAGAAGGAGAAAGCTCTTGAACTGAAGAACTCCATGTAGTAGATCTTCTGAGAAATATGAATCTGAAGAAAGAAGACTAAACTACGAAGATGCTGTTAATTACCAAAATAAAATGTGCCAACACAAACGTGATCAGCTTCCTCAAGCATCACGTCATCTATCGCTTTAGACTGCCCCGAAGGATCATCCACGATAATGGTCTGCAGTTCACAAGCCACGCCTTCTATCGGTTCTGCGACAAGCACCGCATCCAGAATATTGCTTCAACGCCATACAATCCAACAGCGAATGGGTTGGCAGAAGTATTCAACAAAACAATCATTAAACTTCTCAAGATGTTCGTATCGTCTAACAAACGTGACTGGAACGAAAAGCTTGGTGAATGCTTATGGGCGTACCGTACCACAGTCCGAACAGCCATAGGGAACACACCATTCTCCCTGGTGTACGGGAGTGAGGCAGTTCTTCCATTGGAGACTCAAATACCCTCGCTCCGTGTCGCCCTTACCTACCAATTGACGACGGATGATAACTACCGTCTCCGACTACAAGAGTTGGAGGCCTTAGATAAAAAGCGCCTCCTGGCTCAGCAACGGATCGAGCTATACCAAGCACGCATCTCCGAAGCCTTCAACAAGAAGGTTAAAATCAGAACATTCTAAGTGGGCGACCTCATTCTGGCAGTCCGGAGGCCGATGGTCATGACTCACAAGACCGCCGGCAAGTTCCAGCAAAAATGGGAAGGTCTATTTATCATTGAGGCTGTATTCTCCAACGGTGCTTACCGCCTCGCAAAACAAAATGGAGACTTGCTCATGTTGTCCGTCAACGGTAAGTTCCTGAAGAAATATTATGTCTAAACGATATTTTCCAGATCATCGAGTCATGTACCTGTCGGTACCGCTGAACTCATATCATATTTTTCCAGATTATTGAGTCATGTACCTGCTGGTGCCGCTGAACTCACATCCACAACATTCCAGATTATTGAGTTATATACCCGCAGGTGCCGCTGAACTCACATCTACAATATTCCAGATTATTGAGTTATGTACCCGCTGGTGCCGCTGAACTCACATCCACAACACCCCAGATTATCGAGTTATGTACCCGCTGGTGCCGCTGAACTCACATTTCCAAATTCCAGATTATTGAGTCTTGTACCCTCCCGTACCGCTGAACTCACAATCTCCCAGATTATCGAGTTATGTACCCGCAGGTGCCTCTGAACTCACATTTCGGTCAGTCTTTCAGACAGTAAGTCATGTATGACCATACCTCTGAACTTTCTTCCTGAAAGAGATCCTCCCTCATGATCCACTACCCGCACTCCCAGTGCACAAAAAGGGTAACAGATCCACAAATTTCCAAAACGGCCATGTCCTCATTACCTCTGAGTCGTTTCACTTCCGCCAAAAATAAATCACCCCTTTATATAGAACTTCCATGTCCTCATTACCTCTGAGTCGTTCTATGTACCCTCCTTCATTGAGCCCACTCTTGCCATGTCCTCATTACCTCTGAGTGGGAAGGCTCCGTCGAAGAAACCTTCATGCTTGCCATGTCCTCATTACCTCTGAGTAAGTATGATGATTTCCTTTCGACTTATTATCCGTACCCACAACCGGAGTATGCCAAGGATAATAGGTCCACAAATATTCTCCGCTGAGTCCACTCCTGCCATGTCCTTATTACCTCTGAGTAGGAAGACTCCACGGTAAAACCTTCGTACTTGCCATGTCCTCATTACCTCTGAGTAAGTATGTTGGTTCTCTCTCGTCTTATTATCCGTACCCTGAACCAGGGTACGCCAAGGGTAATAGGCCCACAAATGTCGTCTGTTGACCACAAATATCCTCCGTTGAGTCCACTCCTGCCATGTCCTCATTACCTCTGAGTAGGAAGACTCTACGGTAAAACCCTCATACTTGCCATGTCCTCATTACCTCTGAGTAAGTATGTTGGTTCCCCTTCATCCTAATATCCGTATCCTAAGTCGGGGTACGCCAAGGATAATAGGCCCACAAATGTCCTTTGCTAAGTCTCTTAGTACAGGCCCACCATTCCTCATCATGCCCCGGGAGCCCAGCTGCTCCATGGCATTCTCTTTCCCGATACTCGGAACGTCCATGAGCACCCTGCCATGGAATTATTCTAGGTATCCCCATCAAACTTGTTATCCGTACCTAAAACCAAGGTATGCCAAGGGTAACTGGTCCACAAAAAAGTCCCCCCATTCGGGGCAAATGCTACCACAACACCACAAACACAACAGGCAGTACAAAGAAAGGATGGAATAAAACATATTCTTTTATTTGGAAGCCAAAAAAGCATAACATGTTTTGGGACCACGTCCCTCTCAAAAAAGAAAAGAAAAGGAGAACATGAACAAAAGAAGAAAAGGCCGACTATGGTTCGGTATTACACAACTCTAAAAGGCGGTTTCTCACTAAGGTGGTCCCCCGCTCAAGCCGCTGTCTAGCACGGTGCTCAGCCTCCTCGGACAACCGCTCCCCATTATCCAAGTCCATGAGTGCCCACCAGTCGTCTTCCAACTTCTTCAGGGCAATTTCCAGGTCAGCCGAAGCTTGATTAACTCTGTCAGTCTCTTGGATAATTAGCCCCCTGTCGATACGGGCAGCCTCAAGCTCAGACTCAAAGAAAGCTAATTTCCTCTGAAGCTCAAGGATCTGCTCCCGCGTGTCAGTGATCCCGCGGGAGGCAGTCGCTTCCCGAGCTGTAACATCTTCACTCTCGTGGCTCAATTGATCATATCAATCGGACAGATCGTGGAGGTCCTTCAGTATGGCCGGTCTGGTTTTATCCCGAGCGGCCCTTGCCTTCTCTACAGCAGCTATGAGGGAACCACGCTCCTGATCTATAGCAGTAGGCAGATCAGCCTGTCGCAATACCTGAAGCTGGGCCACCAGCTGATCAGTCTCCAGCAATTTTGCCTCCAGAAGTGCAGCCACCCCTGCCCCACCGGGAAGGGCCTTAAGGATATCAATTTGACCCTGGGCGCATTGTCGGGCCAAGACGAAAGAGGTCCCACTTTCTACAGCAGCCTTTATCCTCTTTTTCAAGTGACGATAAAAGCTGTCGACCACGTCCTGTAATGCTTCATCCAGGACCTCTGTAGAGGACGGCGTCAGAGGAAGCGTGACCGGCAACATCGAAGGAGTTGTGCTAGAACTTGCCACCAAGGGGACGAATTCTGAGCAGAATGATGCACGGATAGCGGCTAACTCTTCCTCCGCCACCCGAAGAGCCTGGACACTTGGCAGGGTAGAGAGATCGACTCTCGGAGCCGCCCGAGCAGAGGAAGACGCAAGGACCATCGTCCCCTATCTCGGCTGTCCCATCACCTGACTGGCCGAACTCGAGCCCGTGGGAGGCCCATCAAGACGAGCCGGAGGGGGAGGAGGCACGCTCCTCCCCGCCAGTGCCCCTTCGACAGAGTCTATCTCAACAGTGGCCATCATCGACACCGGAGAAGCAGGACCTGCATGTGCACGACAACAATCAATCGACGTGACCCGAAGGATGTGATGATAGAGCAGATAGGCCTCCTCGCAAGTTAAGATTTGGCTTATCTTGCCAGGGGAGGAGCATGAAGGCTGCAGCTCGTTCGCAGCTGGCATGGTCTTCTCACCCGCGATCTCTAAGTTAAATTTAGTCGGCCCCTCTGTCCCAGCCACCTCGAAGGGAGATGCAACTCGATCAGCATCATCTTGATCGAATTCAGCAATTTCAGGGGCAGGCTCACCGGAGCCCCCGTCGTCCCGAGTTACGACCTCGGCAACTTGAGATTCCTCTTCTTTTGACACCTACAAGAGTGAAGGAAGATGATTAAAATCAAAACTAGAAGAAAGAAAGAACCGATAGCGACTTGTTTACCTCTGATGCGGGGTCAACTTCCTCGCCTCTTTCCCTGATAGTTAACTTGCGACGCCTGGTCATAGCCAATTTCCGGGAGCGAGGAACACCGCCAACAGGAGAAAGTTGCCTGCTACGCTTTCGTACAGGGCCTGGTGCAACGGGTGGCTGATCTGTCGCCATCTCATCTGGCAAAACAGGCGGCTGATCCGCCCCAACATCTTCCAACGGAAGGGAAGAATCATCTGTATCATGCTCGTCACCCTCATCATCCGCAGTAGTAGTAGAGTCCGAATCTGGCACTTCGACTCTATTTTTCCTCTTTCTCGTCTTGGCCCCGTGGGACCTCTCCTCCAGGCCGGTACCGACAATGAAACTGGCACCCGGGTTAAAACTGACAGAGGGTTTGTTCGCCATGACATGGTACAGAGCCGTCATATACAGGATCTCTATCGGCGCCTTAATATCAGAGACCGAGAAAATGGTATGAGTATGGAATGTATCATAGTAGTGCCAGGCCCTGATGCCGTCAAGAAGGCTACCTTCAAAACCCAGACAAGAGCTGGGACTGTCTAAAAAAAGCTGGCTGTATCCAAATTGTCGGGCAAACCTGTTGGACAGATAAGGCTCCAGAAAGACAGTATTACGGTTGCGATACACCAAATGAGCAAGGCGGATGTTACGCAGCCACAGGAGCATCTGGCCGTCCAAAAGCTGAGGGGGCCCAATGCCATCGAGATGTACAGCCGTTATTTCTTCAGCAGTAAAATGAGGGACAGATACAAAAATATTGTACATATCTGCCCTCGCCAGTGCCATTCGACAAGCGCGCATGGTCTCACACTCCCAAGACTCATTACGATAACGGAAGATAAAAGAGTCGTCGTCAGTTACGCCGTCTTCAGAGCCCGATCTCATCAAAGACGGATAATGCATCAACAGCCACCCCATCAAATAATGATAGGGTAGCTCAGTCCGTTCAAAATCTTTTGTCACAGCACGGGCGATGACCTTGGACGTGAAAGTGCGAAGGCCACGGTGTATGCTGCACACCATGGCCGGGAGAAGAGCTAGCTTGACTCGCGAAACTAACTTCACAGCCGGAAGGATAAAATTACGACTGATCTTTTCAATAGAACCAGGTCCTCCCGAGACTACACAATTTCGCAGCCATACCATCCAGAATCCCGCCAGGAGAGCCTTTTCTGACAGTTCTTGGGTATCCTGATAAAAATAACCAAAAGAGTCGGTTTTACTCCCGAATCTGTCACTAGTGGTGGCCACCCTCTTGGTCGACGACACCAAAGTTTGAACCGCCTCCCGGGATTGAGGACGTCGGGAAGTAACTCGTCCTGAGGCACCCGTCGTGAAGAGATAGCGCACCCAGTCCTTAGTGTGGGGAGCATTCCCTTCCGAGCTGCTGTCCTTTTTGGCTATCTGCTGACATGTGCTATAGTGGCACAATATCTCTTGATAAATAGCCACGAAGCCTGGATACCGTCCCTCCAACTCTTCGAACTCCTCATTCGTGGGAGTGCACGCCTCAAAAGCTTCGTCCCCCCAAGAAAGTTTGGAGACTGCGTGCATTTCGTGGAGCGCAAGCCCCATTTCCCCTTCGGGTGTATAGAAGGTTCCCGTACGGCGGTTATACATCTCCAGCAGATATATGAATAATCTCTTGTTTATGGGTAAGCCATGGCTGGTGCCCCGAATAGCATGATAAAGACCAATCTCACACAGAAAGTCCTTATACTTTCGCAAGATCCACATAGACAGATTGGTCCATGAGGGAATGGGGTGTATCCAACTCGGGAGCATCAACCGGCCAATGGGATAGGAGCCCTTCCGAGCAAGTTGGTTCATAAAGGTGTCGGCTGCAAAAAACGTAAAATTAGGACCCGGCACGTTCAAGAAAGTACCCGGGGCCAATCCCATTACAGAACGGCTGGTGTGCACCTTGCCCGCACACACTGACTTCATACTGTTGTTATAATGGATGTCTCCCACAAACATCCTACTTCGAGTAGGAGTTAAAGACTCCTCCATCTTTCGGTCCAGTGGGAGCATATTGAACCAAGATAGTGGGAAGTGACGCTCCATTTGGGGGATGCGGATTGCCATCCCGTTAGAAACAAAGATCCAGTTCTCTGACACATCCAGAACCTGACTGTTCTTCACAGTCAAGGCGTCTCCGAAGAAGAACGCAGGCTTCAAGTACTTCCCTTCTAATTTCCCTGAGTTCATCATAGCATTGAGAAAATAGAAAGGCTGGTTCTTGAGGGCATTCAATCTCGCCGGAGGCTCATCACTAGGAAACTGGTCCGCCATATGCCTAACTATATGGTCGTACCTATAGCCCAGAGCAGCTTGGGCACGACCTACCAGGAGTTCTCCAGCAGCATTAACCGGCAAATTCACTGAG
This sequence comes from Iris pallida, assembly GCA_029216955.1. NCBI lineage: Eukaryota > Viridiplantae > Streptophyta > Magnoliopsida > Asparagales > Iridaceae > Iris > Iris pallida. The sequence goes on from JANAVB010031813.1 coordinate 5,213,743, forward strand.
ACAAAGACAGAAGCAATAAATTAAAAATATGATTGACTAGTGCCCTCAAGCGTATGCGGCTCAGATTCAAAGAAGCCTCAGGCAGCCCAACTCAGAAAACAGCTTATGCGGCTCCGACTAGTGGAGACTCATGCTACAGTGACTAAACATAGTTATGCGGCTCTGTTCAAACACGGCCTCATGAGACAGAGTTCGAATAAGTTTAAAAGGCTCATACGACAAGGCGAGTTCAAGCGAGCATATGCAGTCGAAATCAAGAAAGCTTATGCGGCCCCGTTAGAGACACGCTTATGCAGCTCAAATACAGATAAGTTCATACAGTCCAATTCGAATAGGCTTATGCGGTCCAAATCAAGTAAGTTTATACCGAGCTTATGCGGCCCCGCTAGAGAAGTACCTATGCGGTCACAACAACAGATCTCATGCGGCTCCGACATAGAATATACCCCATGCGGCTCGAGACGTATAGGCGACACACAAGAAGGTGGAGGCTCGTGCATAAAACATGCGACGTAGCCATGATAGTCAGGGTTCCAAACTCACGCAAAAAGTCCTTACCATCGATAGCGGGATGGACGTCGGGGCGAACTACGGGTACGATAACTGGCGGAGGAGCTGCCACATCCATCGCCGTAGAAGCAGCCTTCTTACCCTTCGCCGCCGATGAAGACACTGCCTTCTTCGCCGCAACAGTCTTCTTGGGAGCCATTACCATGATCAGAGAGAGAAGACGAAGACAAAAGGGTTAGGACAATAGCAGAAAGTAAAAGAAAGTCCTTTCCAAACACTCTGCTATTTATAGGCAGAATCCCTATGAACCGATACATCGGTCCACGAGCAGTATAACCGACTCTTCGTTTATCAAGGCGATCTGATTATTTAGGGCTAGACTCTTGGGATCCTGCCCCAAAAAGCGGCCTTAGAATCAAATAGCAATTAATGTAAAAAGATTTGCACACGTGCCAAGATGACGTGGCAAGGAGCTTCATGCGGCCAGACAGCCCATGCGGCCAAAGGATCCATGCGGCTGACTGACCAATGCGGCTGAGGAGGCTATACGGCTGGGACATCCATGCGGCGAGGGCATCTTATACGGCCAGAAGATTTTATACATAGCCATGCTTCTTATTTAAAGTATTTCAATTTTGCAAATTGAAAACTTTGAAGGGGGTCTTGTAGAAGCATAGAAAAGAATAAAGAAAGATCCATGCGGCCAAGGATCCCCATGCGGCTCAGAGAGCTCATGTGGCTCAGGGACCCATGCGGCTCAAACGTCTATGAGGCTCAGAGAGGAGCCACATGGTCTTCAACCGCTCTTTCCTTTGTCTTCTACTGCATTTAATGCCTTGACGGCTGACAGCTCTAACCAATGACAGAAAGACGTAATAATGACTCTGTCATAATGGCAGACTCATAGGGAAACAAAGGAGATCTCTGACACAATCCCTCGAAGCCCAGAAACCATCATGCGTCCTTAACACGTGTACAGTCGCATGCGGCTCAGACAGAGGCCATCCATGCGGCTCAGGCAGAAGCTATCCCATGCGGTGCACGAGGACTATCTCTATGCGGCTCACGAGGACTATCTCCAGGCGGCTCACGAAGAAAGCACCCATCATGCGGTCACCTATGTTCATGCGGCTCAGATCACAACCATGCGGTTCAAATGTTCAGGGACCACTCCCAAGCAGCCTTGACACGTGGCCAGCCTTATGCGGCTCAATGGGGAGCAGTCCTCATGCGGCTCAGATTTTCTAAGTGGCTCGCAGTTAAGACACGTGGCATGATAATGGGACACGTGGCATCAAATTGACTGAAATCTATCAGCAAATCCCAATAGAATATTAGGATCAAATCAGATCATTTACAATCAAGCAAATCAATGACACGTGGCTGAAAATTCGAGATTGACATAACAAATCATGGGGATTTATGTCAATCATCATTAATTATCTACAAAGATTTGATGCAATCACATTAATTGCCCAGATCTATTATATTCAAGATGAGCGGCCCAGATTCATCGATCCTTAGCCGCCGGCTTTTGAGAATGGGCTATCATTGCAAACCCTAATGATGCCCCCCACTCTTATAAATAGCAAGGTGCCATTCCCTTATAAACGGACAGACGGAGAGAGAAGAGAATATACAGAGAGACAGACAGAGACAAGCAGAGAGAGAGAGAAAGCACATCCCCCTCGGATCCAGAGAGAATAAAGAGAGCATTTCTTCATCAACGCCAAGTACTTCTTCTACAGAGTCAAGACTACACCCGATCGTCCAAGGAGTAAGGAAGAGCTGCCGTCGCTTTCCCGAGCCTCTATCGTCATACCCCAGAATCTAAAATAAATAATTGTACTTAGATTGCTGTACCTAGGTTTTCGTCCCTAGGCTTTCTTTGTACAAGCGAGTTTGTATTGTGAGTCTAAGTTCAGTCCTCCGATAATTGTTCTGTTCTTTTACAATCAATGGCAAACACGATGGCGACTCTGCTGGGGACAAACTTCTCTACGGCTAAGAAGTTGGTGACGCAATCGGATGCAGCCAAACTTGGCTCCACGCAACAGAAGATGGTCGTCCGCTTTGACCAACAGACGTTTGAAGAAATGCTCTCTGAGGGAAGCGTTGGCCCGGTCCAGAAGCGAACCCGCACAAAGAAAGCTCGCAGCGAGTGGAGGCCAAAATCATTTGCTCTACCCCAAAATCATGTTACTCAGAGCCCTCGCCATGCCAATAAGCAAGGTTGCGATAAACGATAGATTCCATAACTGGGGCATATACCTCTATAATCATGTCGTCTGGAATTCTCGCTATGCCGACTAGTATAGCTGCGAGAAATTCCAAATCTCATAACCAAGATACGTACATCCGAAGTCAGGTCTCTATGTTTCCGCCATGCCAGCTAATATGGCTGTGATAAACTACAGGTTCCACAACCAAGTAGACATTTTACCATCCCTGTTATTCCCGTCAACATATGTTATCAGAAAATATCGTAACTCAGGCCATAAAATTCATCTCGATAGGAAAATCAAAATCAACAACGATCCATCAAAATCAAATTCAATATTCAAGAAGTGAGAGGGAACAAACAAGGAAAATGATTTCAAATGGAAGTTTAAATAAGATTCTCAAGGGTCGCCCCAGGAATCTCTCGAGGAATCCTAATTGTGATTGAGTACCTTCAAAAATATATCCTAATCCTACTGCAGGCTGTAGTGATACTCTAGTTCGAATACCACTACATAAACTCGACCTGCATGGGCCACCACTAAAATGTGTCACGACCCGCACCCACCGTGAGGGTACGAGTACATAACAGTGCCCCGCCTACGCCGCAGTATCGGCGGTAGAACGCTGTTCTAGGTCATGAACTATAACTAGCATAATATGAATACTCTCCAAAAGGAGGCTAATCACAGAAGGTACAACTCAATCACAACTAGAGATAGAATAAGGCACGATAAAATAGATAAGAAAATCCTCAACTGAGGCACAACAGAATGAAATAACATAAGTTAACAATTACTAGTCTCAACATCTCAAATTATACAACTCTGGAAATAAGGACAACAACTAAACATGAAAAAGGAAACAATCTAGACTATCTAAACTATGCAATGGTATCGTTCTCAGCAGCTGCCTGAACCTCCCCAGGGGTCCAGGTCGCGAGTGTCATCTAGGCAAACTCCAAGGTAAGGGGTGCAGGGTTCCTCATCATCCTCTGTAAAATATTCAACAAATTCAGTCAGGACGGGAGCGAGCATAATACATCTCACGCAGATCATAACAGGTTAGAGAATATAAACATGCAAGAGAGTACGATACATGAAACTGAAAGAAAGTACATGATGTAAACAGAGAGAGAACTATAATAGAAATATCTACTATAAGTAGAGAGCTACCAGTGACTAGTGATTTAGAGTACAAAGTCGACATGTGAACGGCTTGATTTGCACATGACTATACTAAAGAGGGGCACATGGCTATACTACTTTGGAATTGTTCACATGACTATTTATACTCTCCCATACCCCCAATCAATACACAAGGATCCAGACAAGTTATGTTACGTACATAATTTTCACATGAAGCCCATAGATGGGTGCACATGAAGTATACATGAGAGCTCAAACATGAGTGCACATGAAGTTCACATGGGGGCCCATAAATGGGTGCACATGAAATTCACATAAAGGCTCATAAATCAGTGCACATAAAGTATAGGTTATACATGAGATACATGAGAAACATGACCAATCATGATAGCACATGAGAGTACACGAGCAAGCACGAATGAGCATGAAGCACATGATAAACAAGAATAACATGAGAGCGAGGAATACACGATGTACATGAGACACACGACATGATGTATTCGATGCTCCCGAGGGGGATAACATCGCATTAAAGGATCCATATAGTACCAATCCGTGATAATATCGTGACAGCATCAAATAAGGTAAACTAGAGCAGGAATATAATTCTAAGCAAGTTATAAAATGATCAGAGAATGTACTCGTCTGGTATCTGAATGTCTGAAGTAAATATACTGTTCGAGATGAGGTACCTGACTCCTAGTTAGAGCAACACAAGTCAAGATGTATACAGGGGATGATAATTGAAATCTACAATACATCTGCATGCTGTCTAGGTCAAACTAGACTAAAGTCAACCCTTGGTCAACTCTAGTCAACTAGACTAGTCAAACTAGGTCAAGCCTAAACCAACAAGTCTCAATAAGCCTAACCAACCTATTCTAGCAAGCACACATTACATCTAGGCTATACAAGCCAACTACACATGTTCACTGGCATTCATGCCATATACATAGGCAATGAGCCATCGGCTATAGGCCATAGGCTAGAATACATATTCACACATTACAATATTAATCTAATTAGTATAGTTCACACACATTTCACACACACACACACACACACACACACACACACACATATATATATATATATATATATATTTAATATATATATATATATATAAATATATATATATATATATATATATATATATATATATATATATATATATATATATATATATATATATATATATATATATATATATATAATTTAGTATAGATAATCACATATACATATATAGGCTTCATGATAATATATCACATATATAGATATATATGTATATACATATATATATATATATAAAATACATATATATATATATATATATATATATATATATATATATATAAAATATATATATATATATATATATATATATATATATATATATATATAATATATATATATATATTTTATATATATATATATATATATGCATAGGGTGGTAGGGAATAACATGTGTGTATGTACAAGTGAGGGTGTGGGTGTGTAGAGAGTGTCATATGAGGGTGATAGGTGAGGGTGTGTATCATGTGAGGATGTGTGTAGAGTGTGTGACAGTTAGAATTAGTGAGTGAGTGAATCAAGGTATGATAGGAATAGGAAACAAAGACAGTGAGGATTCTCAGATTTTAACAGGGAAGGGGTGTGTGTGTACTAGCAGTAAGAGTGAGTGTTCAGGTATACCATTAGTGCCTGTGTGTGTACATGATTCAGCTTCTCAGTTTCAGAAGTCCAGTTGTGAATGAGAAAAACATGTATCTGTGCAATGTGTCCTGTGTGTAGTGTCATCAGGGAACAGGGGCTTTCTTGTGTGTGTACTCAGGTTAACAGGGCAGTGCCTACCTAGGTGAGGGTGTCCCAGGTTAAAACAAATTCAGTTTTTAGTTGAAGACTTGTGTGATAGGGACTTGTGTGTTCCTGTGTGTGTTAGATCGGTCACATGTGACAGTGTTTAAAGAGGGTGGTGTGTATACATGATGTGTAATAGGAACAATCAATGTGTGGGCTGTGTGTACATGGTTAAGTTCTCAGATTTATGACAGTGAAGGGTACATAGGTTCACATGTGAGGTGATATCCTGGAAAATCAGTTAACAGTTATCAAGGAAGGAATCAACTTAGTTAAGGAAAAGAAATGGGATCCAATTCTCAGATTTCAAGTCAATGGAAATCGAAAACAATTTGTAAATGTGAAGAAAAGACAGTTTTAACATACATTTGTAATTCAGGATTAATAGATAGTTAACATCATGCCATCACAATAAATTAACATCAATATTATTAAATAGTATTCAAAATCAGTCCACAGTCTACATATCAATTCATTCACCAAAACTCCATTCGAAATTTCTATTTCTCTTGACACATCCTAATCTAACATGCAACCCAACTTAGTAGTAACTAACACATGTGCCCATGAATTTAAACATGGTAAAGTAACATCAAGAGTTCAGTTTTATAAACATGAATTAACTCAGAAATGGCAAAATGACAGTTTTCAGGATTTAAGAAAACAGAATGTAGGTATCAGTCAAACAGTGAGCATATCATTTCATCATTCAAAATCCAAATCAAAATCTCCATTACTTGATAACATTAACCCCCATGAATCAATAATCAGTGAATTCACAGAATGCATAAGAATTTAGTCATGGCAAATTAAACTTTCAAACAGTTTAAAATTGAAATTAAGTCAGAAATCTGTGATAGTTCAAGTGAATCAATTTACAGTGTATAAATTGCAAAACAGTGAATCAATTATGGCTAATATCATTCAATTTAGCTTAGGGAATGGAAATCAATTTGACAAGTAAGGAAAGGAAATCAATATGAATTGAACCAACCCATTCAGGAAACTCATGACTGTGCACATATAATCATTGATACTCAAAACAGTACATATATTACATGGTATCAGTAAAAATAAAATCCATATCCCAAAATGCAGATTAAAACTAAAATTCCTATGCCATCATAAACCTAGCATTCTGAGCTAATCCCAGATATATTTAGGGAAACAAAACACACCCAATCAATCTCAAAAACCATAACATCCATGAAACAACCAACAGGAATTAACACAATGTGAATGAACCTAACATGGAATTTAAGTATCAAAATTAGTTGACAATAAAGAATGAAATCAATTTCGAGATCTCCATAAACCAAACCAAGGCATCAAAACTTAAACCTGAACTAATTAAAATCATCACAACTAATTAAATCCTGAGATCAACATCATACAAGCAGTTTACACATTAGAATTTCTAGGAAAATCAGTCACAGCTCTTAGTATCAGAAAAATATAGGTTTGAACCCGAATTTATTATTCGAATTACATGGAAACTTCAAACAAATGGTTGACAGAGGTGTATAATCATAATATGGTGTTGTATAGGTTAATTCGTGTCCACAAAAGTGGACACGACGTGTCCAAATGCTGAAAACCAGGTTTCAAAGAATAACAGTGTCAGCAGCCTCGTGCAGAGGTGCAGTACGTGCTAGGACACGACACACGACACCGTAGGGCTCATACTCGTGTCCTAGGGTGCACCAAGGATAGGGCTACGTCCTCGAGTGTCTGCAACGTGTCCACAACACGCATGTCCTGAGCACGAGACGCGTATCAGTGGTCTCTGATCGCGCTCGCACGGACAGTACAAAACCCGTATGGCCATGGTTTCTCCCAAACCACTGCACGAAATTCAATGGGACCTTGGGGGCATGCTCGCAGATATTGCCCCTATGAGCTTACCAAATTTTGTGCAAAACCGAGCTGTGTCGTGTCCGCTGCGAAGCTCGAGCAGCAGGACACTCGACCGGCCAGCGCACAGCGTGTCCAATAGGGATTTGGACACGACAAAAACACAGATTCGTGCTCAGTCAAGCATGAATTCAATATATATATATAATACAACAAATCTATTTAAACACTTTCCAGAAATATCAAGTTTAAACCCTTTGTGGCAAATTAACAAACACTTAACAAACAAGCTGATACGTGTCCGATACGGACACGAAATTGACACGACTAGACACCACACCTATGCTAGCAGCTAGGGGACTCCTAGGGCTTCCTATCCATGCAAAGAAAATGAAATTTGGTGGAGAGAATAGGGATTTACCTATATGTGCAATTTGCATAAAAAGGTCTCAAATGGGGGTGTTCTCCTTAATGGCCAAAGCTCCAAATTGTTCCTCCACTAAAAACATTCACCATGGACAGAAAGTATTCGTGGATTAGATCCTAATGCAAGAAGTTTGTTTGAAAAAGGATGAGAAATGGAGAAGTTATGAATGAATGAAGTTGGAGCTCACCTTGTTCTTGAGAAATGGAAAAATGAATGAAGGAGGCAAGGGTTTTTGGGAGAGATTAAATAGGGGGAATCCCAAGGATGGCTGCCCTAAAATCTAGGGCTAGGGTTGATCCAAGGGTTCTCCATCAAATCAGACAAATCAATGGCTAGATGAAACCTATGTAGCCTATCACTAGTCTTAACTAAACAATATGACTAATGACTAGCCAAAAACATAAATCATGACTAGCCATGACTAATCCCAAATCTAACTTAGTCTAACCATGACTAACTAGGACTAATCTAGGTTAAGTCAAATCTAGGTTAGGCTAAACACAACACAAGGCAATCAATTAAATGATATTAAAATCACACCATCCCATTAATTATATTAAATTCCAAATAAATATACAATAAATTTAATTAATTCAAAAAGACCCAAATACCCTCAAGCTAAAAATAATGAAGTATCCTGATCACATGGCTAGGCTCTAGGTCAACAGTCTCTAAGGTTACACTAGCAAGACACCAAATCACAAGTCATGATTTAAAATAGTTTAAAAATGATTAAAAATCACAAAAAAATCATAATATGTAATAAATATCAATAAATAATAACTATAATTAAAAAATTTCAAAATTACCCTCATCTGAAAAACTAGGTGTTACACCTTTCCTCCTAGAGCCGCCCTCGCCAGCCCAGTTGTCCCCTGGACTCGTACCACCGCTCCGGTGGCCACCCCTTGGCGCATGCTGGCCAGCACCGGTCCCCTTTCCCTTGCTCGACGGATTGCCCCGGCCACCCGGCGATCGCTTCGCGTGTTCCGCTAGGCCTGCCTCGGCTCCTCCCCTGGTGGGGTACGTGGAGCCGAGTGACACGTCCTCCCATGTATCGATTCCTGCGCCCACCTGCTCCCTCGGGACCCCTCTCATCTGGCGTGCTTTGACCCATCCCTATCCGGGACCTCGGATTCCCCGCCAAATGCGAGTGTCGCTCCTCAACTTTTTACGCAGATGGAGCCCGCCTCTGCTCCGCTTTACGCGAGTATCCCTTCCCCCTTTTACGCTGGAGAGTTTTGACTCTGCTCTCTACGAGGCCCAGACCCCCTGGGCTTTCCTTGGCGCGTATTGGCCTGCGGCCCCCCCTCCGCGGGCCTAGCCATCTCCGCATACACCTCGGCCTCGGGACACTCGCCCTCCCTTTACGCTTCCTACATACTTCCATTTGGGCCCTCCTTATCGGGTCAGGCCCCGGATCCCCAGGCCGTCGCCTGTACGGACTCCCCACACCCACAGGCCGTTGCCTGCTCGGGCCCCACTTCGACGCAAACCTCTTTTCCCCAGGCGTCTGCCTGTACGGACATTCCCGCCTTTCTGCCACCCTCTAACGAGGCTACTCCGTCCACCTGGCCCTCCACAAACCTCTCCAGGCCCATGCCGTGCCCCCCTCCGTTTTGGCGTCCGTGATACCCCTCGCCTCTTTTACCCACCCCTTCCTCGGAGTCGGACTTGCGGCCTCGGAGCCCCCCGTGGCTTCGTGGCCCCTACCCTCCGTGGCCCCATCCGGCGACTTATTCCTCCCGGATAGTTCTACTGTCCCTCTTCCTCGTGCTTCCTACGCTGAGGCAGTTCGCCCTGATCGGGGTAGACACCCACCTTCACCGACGGCAGAGATTCTGCTCCCTAACGTTGAGATCCTGCCCCCCGCCGTCGATGATCTCATTCGGGTCCCCTTCGCCGAGACGGAGATCTCTGCCCTGTCCACCTCCTTCTCTAAGTCGTTTGTGCTCAAATTCGGTTCCGGCTGTCCGAAGATTTTTGTTGCCACGGATACCGTTGCCAAGTAGGGCCTCTCCGCGGCCTACTGTGTCGTGCCGCTAGACCCCAAACACAAGCTCTTACACCTCTCATCCGATTCGGACTTCACCATAGTCCGAGCCAAGGGAACGGTCAGAATGGGCACACAGATCGCCAAGGTTGTCAGATGGTCCCCCAATTTCAACCCGAATATTGATTCTACTATCATTTCCACATGGATCACCCTGTCTAACCTCCCCCTGGTCTGCTTTCCCGCAGCTGCTCTCAAACGAATAGCCAGCTCCTTTGGAAATCTGGTAGCCATCGCCGAAGAAACCCACAACCTCTCCAAGTGTAATTATGCGAAGATTTGTGTCGAGCTGGACCTCGCGAACGACCCCCCCAAAATTATAGAGATCGAGCTCGGAGATCAAACACACAACCAACCGCTGATCTACGACAACAATATAATCTCTGCAAACACTGTCAGATGAGCGGCCACCTATTGTAGCACTACTTTCGCGCTTACCCCGAACTAAAGAAGCCTACCACGCGCCCCCCTCGCACGTCGACAGACCAAAGACACCCCGCAACAACGACCGCCACGACCACCTCCGCCATCACCATCCACAACTCAAATCCAGATATCCCAACTCAGAGTGCTGGTCAGATAAGCCCACACCCTCATTTGACCGCCACGACCACCTCCGCTATCGTCCCTTTCACTCCCTCCACCCTCCCCCTTCATAATCTGTTTAATCTCGTATCTGGCACCATGTCCGACGAAGACCACAACAACTCCAGTGAACTCCCCTCCAGCACCCCCGAACACCAAGATTGCCCTAAGATCAATGCCCTCACTCACCCCCCTAACGCTGACACAGCCCTTATCATCCAACTCCCCAACCCAACTGACCCCACCATACCACACCCCCACAAGATTCACCACTCCATCCAATCATCCGTCGACCACCCCCAACAACCTGGAAAGGTCTCGTTGGCGAGCGGCTCCGAGCAGGTCGAGGCACCCCGGTCCTCCGCCGCCGCCCTCTCGGTAGAGCCGGTTCCCATTACATCTCTTCTCCCTCACCTTTTGGATGCTCAAACCAAGTTTAGCCATGCCTTAACCGACAAAATTTGGTAAGCAAAGGAAGCAGGGTTCCTGGACCGCGATAATCCCTTATACGCCCTAGAAGATCTTGACAACGAGCCAGCCATCACCTCTACTGACATCAAGGGAAACGGCGATCCTGGGAAGTCTAACAAAGAGACCAGAAGCAAAGGGCCCACCGGCACACTCACTAAAAAAACCTCCTCCAAGAAGAACAAAAACAACCTAAAGCAGACGACGATAAGGACCACAAGATCCGCCTCGAAGCACAGTCACCCCCATCCCACCCCCTCATCTGATGCTTAACATCATCTCCTGGAATATGAGGGGTCTCGGCAACAAACCGACGATGAACAGAATCCTCAGCCTCAAAAAGACTTACCGCATAGACCTCTTAATCATTATAGAACCAAAAATCCCTCAAAAGAATAAAAGCCACTCAACTCAAGTTAGGTTTCTCGTAAGCCATCGTCGACGGCAACGACATCTGATACTACTTGCGCAAGACTTCAAATTTGGCATCATCCAAGACTCGCCTCAGGCCCTCACATATTGGGTTAAGCATCATGCTCTCAAGTCCCGTTTTGTCCTCTCCGTGGTTCATGGCAGTTGTGACATCCCCGAGCGCAGATTGCTCTGGGCAGATCTTCTGGCGGTCCATCCTCTGGGGCTTCCGTAGTTTTGCATCAGAGATTTTAACACGGTGTCTTACAGAGAGGAGAATTCCGACGGATGCCCCCCTCTCCAGCCGGCGATGGACGACTTTAACAAATTCACCTTTCTTGGGAATATAACCCAAATACCGTTCCACGGTAGCGAGTTCACCTGGTGCAACATGCAGGATGGTCATCGGCGCCAGTACTCCCGCCTTGATCGGGCGATGATCAATGGCTGCTGGTCCGACATGTGCCTGATCACTAACTTCTCCTACTTGAACTCCACCGAATCGGACCACTCCCCCCTCCTTGTCCAGATCAGCAATAATCACACCACCAATAAAAAAGCTTTCCGCTTCCTCGACTTCTGGCGACATCACCCCTAATTCTAGCTCATTGTTGCCCATGCCTGGAACTCCGTCTCTACTATCGACCCCACGGCCCGAATGGCGGATAAACTTTCTGCCACTCGTAAGGCCCTATCGTCTTGGAGCAAAGAGGCTTACGGAGACATCTTCCAGGCTATCAGGGAAGCGGAGGATGACGTCACTCGTGCGGATAACACCTTCACCAGTACCAAATCCCCGGAGGACCGCACATCTCTTAACCATGCCAAAGCTCTCCTTAAATCTAGACTGAGAGTGGAAACCGAGTTCTGGAGGCAAAAAGCCAGATCGACTTAGGATACTGATGGAGATCGGAATACCAAAGTCTTCCATGCTTGCGTCAAAGGTCGCAGAAACAAATTAAAATTGCACCGAATTCTTGACGACAACGGCAATCTGGTGGACGACCAGGTCAG
>JANAVB010031813.1:5231289-5241289 GCA_029216955.1 Iris pallida
GGTGTGTGAGTCTCATAGCGTGCTCTCTTTTGATATTGTGGTGGGCATAAATGACGCTCTTGGATGGGTTGATCTTCTGACCTGAGCAGGTGGAGTACCTCTGCAGGGTGTCACGGACCACTGCCACCGCTCTTTCGTCCCCGGACGAGAAGATGAGTAAATCGTCCGCAAAGGCCAGGTGAGTAATTATTGGGCATCCGCTGGATGTGTGATAGTGCTGGAAGTTTGGAGTGTTGGCCATATTGTTGAGGTTCATACTCAGGGCGTCGGCCGCGATGATAAAGACTGTGGATGATAGCGGGTCTCCTTGTCTAACCCCTCGACTGGATTTGAAAAATCCTTCGGCTTGGCCATTGATGACCGTTGAGAATCATGAGTTGCTGATAGATCTCCAAACTAAGTTGGTCCAATACTCGGAGAAGCCGAAAGTCCTGAATACCCAGATGATAAATTGCTAATCTAGTCTGTCGTAAGCTTTTTCCATGTCGATTTTGACTGCTATGTTTCCCCCTTTAGCTGGGAATTTCATGCAGGTAATTAACTCTTGGGCTAACATTATATTGTCCTGGATGTTCCTCCCGCGGACAAAGCCACTCTGCTCTTCAGAGATGATCTTGGAGAGGATCCCTGCCATTCTGGTAGCGATAATTTTAGATATTATCTTGTTGGTGAAAGTACACAAGCTAATTGGCCTAAAGTCTCGAAAGGTCTCCGGGTTTTCTTTTTTCGGGATGAGGATGAGTTTGGCGCTTGAGATGGCTTTGGGGTAAGTGGCTCCTTCGAAGAATGCAGTGGCCGCTTCAGTGATGTCCTGCTTGACAATATCCCAGCATTTATGAAAGAATGTCCCCGAAAATCCGTCCGGACCGGGAGCACTATGCTCGTTGAGGGCCCAAACCGTCTCTTTTACTTCCTGGATGGTGGGAGTGCGCTCTAGCTGGGCATTATTGGCTTTATTAATGAGAGAGGGGATTTACTCCAGGAAGGCGTTGTCTTTGTAAACTGTTTCTTTGGAGAATAATTTGGAATAGAAGTCCGTAGCAGCAGCTTGGATGCCTTTCTGGTCAGTAATGATGTTCCCGCTCTCGTCGGCGGTGTGGTGGATCGCTAGCTTTTGTCTTCGCCCGTTGACGCAGACATGAAAGTATTTCGAGTTTTTGTCCCCGTCACTGTCCCATTTCAATATAGCTTTTTGCTTCCAGAAGTCGGTCTCCACTTTACACCTTAATTTGAGCATAGCCTTGGTTAGGTTGAGGGCGCGTCTAGCCGCTGACGACTGATCAGATGCGAACTTGGCTTCTGCGCGGGTGACGTCGTCCTCTGCCACCCGAACGGCTTGAAAGATGTCCCCGAACGCAAGTTTGCTCCATTTGGACAGTGCTTTCCTGGTCGCCTTGAGCCTGTTGCTGATGCGGGTAAGGGGGTTTGGTGATTCCTCACTGTTCCATGCTTCCGCCACAACGTCCAAGAATTGCGGGTGCTCGATCCAGAGGTCGAGGAATTGAAAGTTCTTTTTGGATGGGTTAGTATTGTTTTTGACTTCCACAAGCAGCGGGGCATGGTCGGATTCGGAGGAGTTGAGGTGAGACAGGTTGGTGGTGATCCCCATTCCATGCCAGAGGACGTTTGTGAGGGCTCTGTCGAGGCGGGAATACTGACGGCGGTTGCCTTCTTGCATATTGCACCTGGTGAAAGCGTTGCCGGTGAACTGGAGTTGGGCTAGATTGGAGATATATATATATATATATATATATATATATATATATATATATATATATATATATTTCTATGCTAACTATATAATATTTAATGTCTAAAGAAAATCCATAGATACAAACCTATCTAAGGAATATGGACTAAATCTATTAATCTTTTTAAACCAGTCCAATCTAAACCCAATATTTAACCAAAAAACATAATACTCTTATATCTACTTTACTTTCTAAACACAATACACATAATACTAAGTGCAATAATAAATATAAGCATAATATATTTTAATACAATTACATATATAAAATATTGTACCCAATACAATAATGCTAACTGATATAATATGTACAGATGCATGTGTACAAGTAATTAATATAGTATATATATATACTATACTTTGTACAGAAAATGATTCATTCACTCCCTTTCTTTCTCGGTTCTACTGTCATTAAATGGGGAAGCTGCCATTAATTAGAGAGAGAAGGAGCAAAAGAGGGAGAAACTAAATATCACAATCAAGGGTAAGGGTTGAATTCTTTCTAAATCATATTGCCTGTATACCAATCCTAACTACCCAACGGTCAAATTGAATAAGGGACTCTTAGTCCTAATCATCCTCCTAAATTCAATTTATTCCTAATGTGAATGCGCATTTCCTAGTCGCAGGCTCGCAGCGGTACGATTAACATGGTACTACCACGAGTTCGTAATCTTTAGCGAAGACTGACCTGCATGGGCCACCACAAAAACTTGTCACGACCCGCACCCGCTTTTCGGATACGAGACGTGTCCAAGCCAGCCTACGCCACAGAATCGAAGGTAGAACGCTGTCAAGCCCGCAATAAATAAATACTCAAAATAAACTTTATTGCTCATTCACAGTTCTAATAGATTACAACATTTACAAGAATTATATTCAAAGAAAATACAATGTTCTTACATATTTGAAATGACTACAACATAGCTATCTGATCTCTAGGTTTGGCCTGCAAATACACCTGAAACTCCCAATACTAAAAAAACCACGACTAACATGAAAAATGTTGGTTTTCAGTCAGGAATGGAACAAGCACACAAACCGACGACAATTTGAAAACACAATAGAATGCACAAGACATGAAAATAATATATGTGAAATGAAACTAGAAGGTAACTGATATCATGATATGTCTAGAAAGAAAGTAGATAACTCTACAACATGATGTAGCCACTAAACGAGCATGTAAATAGGGTGACATGGCAATCAAGGAAAATAAATAAAAGATAACTATCTATGTGTTTTGAAATATCAGTTTCGACATGTGAACGGCTAGGGAATAAATCCGGCACCCCGTACATGAATTGTGCGACTGCTATTATGCAAGAATAGACGTTTTGGGGATGTTTCTGGGTAGTCCACATGTCTACTAAGATATTTCCCTGCCCAGCTAGTACTCATGGAATCAAGTCGCAAGCATGGTAATCATGTAAAAGCCAGTCACGAAATATAAACAAATCTATGGTACTAATCTGTGTGACAACGTGTCATCAAGCAAGAGAGCATATTGTCACGCCCCGATTCGGGGAATCGCTCGCTTTGCTTCGATTCACGCCGAATCGATCGTCCTCGCTAAGGCGTGATGCCGTACAAGTCTGGAGTTGCACTTGTACAAGGCTAGAACATGCACATTCATATCATTTGAAACATTTAAAATTAAGCCACAGTTGCGGAAACATTGGAACACAATATAGGAAGAAGAAATACTCATTTTATTCATAATTGTAGTCAGAATACAACTTTTCTCGATAATATTTGAAATGCCATTTCGGCTACATTGATTCATGAAAAGAAGTACAACTGATAGGCTGCCATGAAATAATTTCCCGTTCCATACATCATGCCCCTTTAGTACTTTGAAATATAAGCAGCTATCTTTGAAATCTCCGCAATACTTTGTGCGTCTTTAGGGAAAAAACAACTTGAAAGGAAACAGCAGTTCAGAAAGCTTTAGTTCGGACGTGCGCCTGAGCCTTCTCCAGTACCTGTGGAGGAGGGGTCAGCACATTATAACAATGCGCTGGTGAGCCCCGTTGGCCCACTCAGCTAAACCAACATTTGATTAATGACAAGCATTTTAAAGATATGAACTTATTAGGGACAGGCAACATTCAGAGTAATTCACAATAAATGCAACATGGAATAAACCATGTTTACTTTACCATTGGCCGAATCCAGCTTTCCTGCATAAGATACAGGATAATAATAATATACTTACCGCCCCTGCATAAAATAATCATTAGCATGCATCCTGACTACATGGCCACTGGCGTTGTTAAACCATATGGACATCTCTTTGCCTTATAGGACTTCAAGGTAATGCAATGACTCCAAAGTAGGTAGCTAGCCCCTAAGGATGCCTCACAATACCCGTGCTCCCATTAGCACGCCAATGCTTCCTCCTAGGCCGAATCGGTCCCGGCGCCCCAGTACCGATTCGAGGAAACACACCACCAAACCTTGTGCACAAGTTGTCCATGACCATGCGAATGCGTGATCGACTCGATAAGCAAACAGTGCATGGTAATTTGAAAGTAAATAGACAACTTGTTCATTTCGCAGCATTTCATCATCATTTTAGGTATCAATTCAATCTCAATTCAATGTTCAGTGGACAAGCATAATCTCAATTGTTGTTAACAGTGTAATCGATTCAATTCAATGTTCAA
Organism: Iris pallida; assembly: GCA_029216955.1. Classification (NCBI taxonomy): domain Eukaryota; kingdom Viridiplantae; phylum Streptophyta; class Magnoliopsida; order Asparagales; family Iridaceae; genus Iris; species Iris pallida. The sequence goes on from JANAVB010031813.1 coordinate 5,235,709, forward strand.
GGGACTAGCATTCATTTCAATGTTCTATGAACTAGCAATCATTTCAATGTTCTATGGACTAGCATTCATTTCAATGTTCAATGTTCAATCTCTAGCTTCTTAGTGGTATTGACTTGTGGCATTTAGCAACTTGATATCGATCAACGGATGTTGCAAGACAATTATTTAGTTGGCATGAAGGAATAGCGAGAGGGACAATACCACCACAGAGATCCACACTCACCAAATTAGAGAATCGCCGAAAGAGAGAGGAACACTTGCACGCTTAGCCTTCCGTCACGCGTCAGTCTGCATTGGCACCAAAAGTTTGGTTAATAATCCATCTCGTTGTGTTCTCTTCTCTCAGAATTCTCAAGAATGAATGCTATGCAAATCGATGAAAACGGGCAAGAATCAAATCATCGAAAATCATTCAGAAAAGCATCCATCAAAACCAAGCAGCAAAACCAGCAGCAAAACATCCAGAGAAAACTCTTGGACGCATTTCAAGAGAAACCAATCCATTAGTTGGAAAGGTTCTTATGCACTTGTCCGTGATCGATTCGGTGCCGACGGTAAGTTTCCCCAATACTCGGTTCCGACCGAGTTAGCCAAGCCACAAGCCTTACATAGTGAACCGCTAGGAGCGGGACACTACATAATATACCACTAAGAAAAAGTTTCGTCCTCGAAACTTAAAGCAAAAGTCCTACCTCAAAAATATCAAACAGCGAAGGGTATTTCACCCGCATCTCTTCCTCTAGTTCCCATGTCGACTCCTCTACAGCATGGTTCCGCCACAGCACGTTGACCAGGGGTACTGTCCGATTCCGCAAAACTTTCTCTTTCCTGTCCAGAATTTGGACAGGCTCTTCAGTGTAGGATAGGTCAGCGCTCAGCTGCAGCTGGTCGAAGTTCACTACGTGACTTGGATCATGCACATACTTCCGAAGTTGGGATACATGGAAGATATCGTGCACATCAGCCAGAGCCGGAGGTAGTGCAAGTCGATAAGCCACTGAGGCTACCTTCTCCAAAATCTCGAATGGTCCGACGAATCTCGGGCTTAGCTTTCCTTTCATCCCAACCGCATCACACCTCGCATGGGTGTGACCTTCAAGAAGACATGATCGCCTGCTATGAATTCCAAAGGTCGTCGATGAACATCCGCATAACTCTTTTGTCGACTTTGAGCAACTCTAAGTCTTTCTCGAATTAAGCGAATCCTCTCGACGGCCTGTTCCACAAGTTCTGGTCCAAGTACTTGCCGTTCACCTACCTCATCCCAGCATATCGGTGATCGACATTTCCGTCCATATAAGGCTTCGTACGGGGCCATTTGGATACTTGCCTGATAACTGTTGTTATAGGCAAATTCTGCTAATGCGAGATGTGTGTCCCAATTTGTCTTCGAATCGAGCACGCACAATCTCAACATATCTTCAAGAATCTGGTTCACTCTCTCTGTCTGACCATCAGTCTGCGGATGGTAAGCCGTACCGAAGTTTAACTTTGTGCCCATAGCCGAGTGCAGACTTATCCAAAATCGCGACAAGAATCTTCCGTCTCTATCCGATACTATAGAAGCTGGCACCCCATGTAATCGAACAATTTCATTTATGTAAATCTGAGCCAACCGTTCTACTCCCCATGTAACTTTTATTGGAATGAAATGTGCCGACTTGGTTAATCTATCCACGATTACCCAAATCGCATCATTTCCCTTCTGAGTTCTTGGCAAGCCGACTATAAAATCCATACAGATATTATCCCACTTCCACAGTGGAATAGCCAAATTTTGTAATTCTCCGCCTGGCCGTTGGTGTTCGGCCTTCACACGCTGACAATCCATGCATTGTGACACAAATAGCGCCACATCCTTCTTCATACCATGCCACCAAAAAGTTGAGCGTAGATCTTTATACATTTTCGTGCCTCCCGGATGCAAGGAATACTTTGCGAAATGAGCCTCGGTCAGTATTTCCTTCCTGATATCCTCGTCCTTAGGGACGCACAATCTTCCCTTGACACGAATAGTGTCATCTTCAACGGTAAAGTCTGACGCCTTTCCTGCTAGAATCAACTCGCGTATCTTCTGCAGAAACGGGTCATCCTTCTGAGCAATCTTAATCCTTCCCTGGAGACTCGGCTCAAGTTGTAACTGAGCCAACTGCACATTCTGTGGACGAATCCTGAACTCGATGCCCATCTCTTCAAGATCTCGTAGTACCTCTTTTGCCACTGTTAGGGACCCAACAAATTTCCGACTCAAGGCATCAGCTACCACATTCCCTTTACCCGACGTGTAAGAGATTGTCAAGTCATAATCTTTGATCAATTCTAACCAACGCCGCTGCCTTAAATTCAATTCCTTTTGTGTGAATATATATTTCAGGCTCTTGTGATCCGTGAAGATCTCGCAGGACACACCATAGAGATAGTGTCGCCACAATTTCAACGCGAACACAATCGCCGCCAGTTCCAAATCATGTGTTGGGTAATTCTTCTCATGCTGTTTGAGTTGTCTCGAAGCATAAGATATTGTCTTCCCACGTTGCATGAGAACACATCCCAATCCAAGTCCCGATGCGTCACTGTAGATCTGAAATCCCTCGGAGCCTTCCGGAAGTGCTAAAATCGGGGCTGTGACGAGCCGCTGCTTGAGTTCTTGGAAGCTACTCTCACAGTCGTCAGTCCACTTAAATACGACTCCCTTCTGAGTTAGGCGAGTCAAAGGCGACGCGATTCTCGAAAAGTCTTTCACAAATCTACGGTAGTACCCGGCTAAACCAAGGAAACTCCGTATTTCACTAGCTGATGCAGGCTGCTTCCAGTCCACAACTGCCTCAATCTTCTTTGGGTCAACGGCAACACCTTCTGCCGAAACAACATGTCCAAGGAACGACACGCTGTTCATCCAAAATTCGCACTTGCTTAGTTTTGCATAGAGCTGGTTGTCCCGCAGCGTCTGAAGTACTTCTCTCAAGTGCTCGACATGAGTCTCCCTATCCTTTGAGTAGATCAAGATGTCATCGATGAACACAACAACAAACTTGTCTAAGAACGGTCGAAACACTCTATTCATTAAATCCATGAAGGCTGCTGGAGCATTAGTCAAGCCGAATGGCATGACCAAAAACTCATAGTGTCCGTATCTCGTACGGAATGCTGACATAGGAACATCTTCGGGTCTGATCTTCAACTGATGATATCCTGAACGAAGATCGATTTTTGAAAACACGGTCGCCCCTTGTAGCTGATCGAATAGATCATCTATCCTTGGCAAAGGATACTTGTTACGGATGGTTGCCTTATTCAGTTCTCTGTAATCGATGCATAGCCGCATCGTTCCATCCTTCTTCTTTACAAACAGTACTGGAGCTCCCCATGGAGATACACTTGGGCGAATATATCCCCGGTCTAATAATTCTTGTAGCTGCACCTTTAGTTCCTTCAATTCTGCCGGAGCCATCCTGTACGGCGCTTTAGATATCGGACGAGTATCCGGAAATGTATCAATTGTGAATTCAATTTCTCTATCCGGCGGCATCCCAGGTATCTCGTCCGGAAACACATCGGGAAACTCTGCCACAATCTCGGTCTGATTCGAATCTACACCCTTCATTTGAGTGTCAAAAACAGAAGCAAGAACCCTTCACACCCTGAGTACAACATATGCCTTGCTGTAACTGCCGATATTACCATAGGTCCTTGGAACGCCGAGCCGCACGAGTAAGAGAACTCTGTTTCTCCGGTTAGGCGAAACACAACTCTCTTATCCGCACAGTCAATCGTTGCATGACAGGCGCTGAGCCAGTCCATTCCCAATATGATATCGTACTCTTTGATGTCGAGTACAATTGCGTCCAAAGATAAAGTTTTGCCTCCAATCTTGATGTAGCCGTCCCTGCAAATCAAAGTTGCAGGCATATCTACTCCCGAAGGAGTACTAACACACAAAGCTGTCTTTAATTGAGTCATACAAATTTTATTTTCCGTTGCAAAATCAGAAGAGATAAAGCAATGAGTAGCACCAGAATCAAAAAGTACTCTTGCAGGTATGCCTTTGTACAGCAACATACCTGTTATAACATTCTCTGCGGTCTGGGCCTCTGCCTGAGTCAAGGCATAAACCCTTGCTTGGCCACCTTGTTGATTCGGTGCATTTCCAGTTGGAGCTGGCAAGGCTGGTGGCGCCTGGCCACGATACTGGTTGTTGTGTTGGCCCCGGTTCTGATTGTTGTTATGCCCACGATAGTAATTATTGTTATTCCCCCGAGGAGGATACTGGTTCTCTCCCTTAGTTCTGCATTCAAATGCCTTGTGATTCATTCCTCCACATTTGTAACACCCGACGCGACAATCCTCGCGACGATGACCAATTCGATTGCACCTGTTGCAACGCAGTTCCTGATACGGTCCTTTGTTATTGCCCGTATTCGGACGCTTAGGCGCGTCATTTCTTCCTGCAGACCAAGGTCGTTTCTGATTGTTGAGTCCTTGGTTGCTCTGCGTTGTCCCACGACTACCCGGTTGATGAAATCTCTCCATCTCGAGAGCTGTCTCGTACGCCTCCCGGTAAGACGTACATTTTCGATTTAGCACATCCTTCTCTAGGCCCTCATTCAAGCCTTGCACAAATCTTCCTCGCTTGGCGTCGTCATTCGGTACCATGTACCCAGCGAATGCGACTCTCTTCAAAAACTCTGTCTCATAGTCACGCACTGACATACTGCCTTGTCGAAGTGCAATGAACTCATTCTCTTTTTGTTGTCGGACAGCGGGTGGAATGAATTGAGTAATGAGAGCATGCTTGAAGGCCTCCCAAGACATCTTTATATCCTGACTATTTCCGCACAGTGCCTGTCTCTGCGAAATCCACCATTCCTGGGCTTTGAGGCGAAGTTGTACAGCGGCACACTCCACTCTCTTACTGCCCTGAATCTCTAACATTCGGAAATAGCCCTCCAGTGTGTTCAAGAAGCCCATCACCTCATCTGGCTCCTCTTTCCCATTAAAATCAGGCGGGTCGCAACTTTTAAATTCAGAGAACTTGAAGCTCGTCCTCTTCCGTGTCGGCGTCTCAGGTTTCTCTGCCGGCACCTCCACGGTCTTGGTTGCTGTGGCCTTTGCAGAAATATTAGAATCGGCCGACAACTTGGTGACAATCTGAGTCAGACTATCAACTTGCTTTTGTTGAGCATCCAGCTGCTCCTGAAACTGATACTGAAGCTGCTCCTGAAGCGCGCGATGTTGAGCTTCGCTTTGCTTCCTCTGAGCCTCCATTTGCTTAATCAGTTTCTCAATCGGGTCTGACGATGAGTTCGTCTTTGAGCTATCACCCTTAGTCATTCTACAACAAAGAAATAATTCCATTAGCACTCATAAAATATTTATGGGCTTACTGTATGGAACATTATTTCATGCCAGCGCTATCGACACCATCAATCGAGAAAATTTGCATCAAGACTTCCTTTTTGAAATAATTATTTTTGAAATCCGAGGAATTGAAACCGTGCTCTGATACCAACTTGTCACGCCCCGATTCGGGGAATCGCTCGCTTTGCTTCGATTCACGCCGAATCGATCGTCCTCGCTAAGG
>JANAVB010031813.1:5251289-5486289 GCA_029216955.1 Iris pallida
AATAGATGGTGATTGGCGATTGCATCTTCTGGAGTTCAGGTATATATATTTGAAGATATCATGATTAATCTGATACTCCAACATTATATTTATTTTTTTGTTACTTTATTCTGTTGCTATGGCTTAGTTTTGGAAGCCTTATTATTCTCTATGAGCTTGTTCAAACAATTGTAATAGAGTCTGATCAACTTTATTGTATATTGTCTATTATTGGTTGTTAGTAGGATCCGGTGTGTTAATGCCTGATCAATATCAGTGCACTTGGTCTTATGATGGATTTATCTTTCAATTAATTGAGATATAGAATTATTATAATGATATTTAGATATAATTATCCAACGTAGGCAACTTATATGTATTCGAGCTGGGTTGGAGTCCATTTGATACGTAGCTGGCATGTATACGATCTCATATTCCTACATATTTTGTGACTGAGGTATTACAATTGTCACGCTCCAGTCCCGTAGGACTGATCGTCCTCGCTAAGGCGTGATGCTGCGTGAGCCTAGGTAACGCTCATGTAAGACGGGTTCTATAACGGCCGAAGACAACATCTTGCGACGGGGTCATCGCACAGAAATCCCAAGCAGAGAAGTTGAATAATGAAGGCAACATGAGTATACAAACAAAATCTAGTCTTTTATTGATATTGAAATAAAATTACGAAGGTGCGAAGCGAAGATTACAAGTCGCTCATGCTCACTTTTCTTTCAATATTTACAATCGCTCAGCTCTATCTTATATCTCCATACGAGGCTCAAAGCTTGCCACTGCGGATGCTTTTGAAGGCGATGTCCATATATTATGTCTCGTATAAGTTCAGACTCCATGCTCGAAACACCAAGGGACTCCGTGTCTCAACGCATCCATGTGAGCTCCGTGCCAAACGATCTTCTAAATATGCCTGCACATAAACACTGTGTGGGTGTCAGTACACAACCGTACTGGTGGAGTGAGCTCCTCGCCCACCCATACAAAACCAATACATTCATTTAGTTTGTACAACATATCCCTTTGATTATCTTTCTAATCTTGCCTTAGGATCAATTTTAGGACATGGATGCCTGGCCTATTTGTGTCTCTAGACCATCACCGTACCTCACACCGATAACTTACTTATCGTTGTGTCTCTAGACCATTCTCGTGCTAACAAGATCAACGTGTCAACTTGTGCTTGCCTTTTTGGCTCATACTCTGGGACGCAACAATATGGTCGTGCCGTTACACTGTTCATGCATTCAAACGTCGAGGCCGTGCCTCATAACGTAATGACGACTCAAACACGATGCCATATCTCGTGCCGAAGCATTTGTCTTCACGTATAGCCAAATCATAGGCGCCATGATGGTCTTGCAACCGTACATCCCTTCTTGACTCAAATAGTGCCGTGCTTGCACTTTCGTTGATTCGAATGACATCATTCATGCAGATTGCCGCTTAGCACGCCACTTATCTATATAAAAGGCTACAGGCATGACAAGCCATCGTGGACATAGCTCGGATAGACGGCGGGTCCTTTAATGCAAGGTAGAGAGCCCCAGAGAAAGCCTCCGACTATCCTGATGTGGTACAATCCAGCACTGCTATAACGTTTTCCCCCTAGGTCGACCTGGCCCCGAGGTACCCCGGCGTAATACCAGTTGAGGAAGAAATTATTGCAGTACAAGTTGTCTATGACTATGCACCTACGAGAACATCTAGACTCACGTAAATGCATGGCCTAATTTTGTGGTACGATCCGAACCATACTTAGCAAAACACGCATAGGAACCATGAGACTCCCAAACGAGGGACCGCCTCAATACTTTACAAGACGTGCATCGGAACCATGAGACTCCCAAATGAGGGACCGCCTCAACAACATATAGTCGCATTAACTTTATATTCTTTGAAACCCAGGGAATGACTACCGCATAGCCTTCCAACTTAACTTGAACAAATTAAGTGCTATAACCCGTGCGATAACCCGTTCCATACTTATCATCGTTACTACTGTGTTTTGTACCTTAACCCAATTGTGTTATGTGCGACATTACCGCCCAAGTCATACTCTATATGATAAGAATATGTAGACTCACGTAAATGCATGGCCTAATTTTATGGTATGACCCAAACCATACTTAGCAAAACGTGCATAGGAACCATTAGACTCCCAAACGAGGGACCACCTCGATACTTTGTAAGACATGCATCGACCCATGAGACTCTCAAACGAGAGACCGCCTCAGTGACAAATGGTCATATTAACTTTCTATTCTTTGAAATCCAGGGAACGACTACCTTATAGCCTTCCGACTTAACTTGAACAAAATGTGTTCCCGTACGTGCCATAACCCGTGGCATACTTATCATCGAAACCATCGTGTTTCATGCCTTAACCCAATCATGTTCTGTGTGACACTACCGCCCAAGTCATACTCTATATGACGAGCCTTAAGATCGTAGGAACATGTGGCTACATCAAGCTGTAGAACCGTAGGTCCGTACACGTGCTCAACTTAAATAACCGAGTTCTGTGAGCACCTTAACTCGTGGCATCATTTCCTAACTCAAATCGTGCAACAACTTAACCCATATGACGAGCAAAGGCTATGCCAAGCCTTGTACTGTGGAGGCGTACAATGAGACTTGTGGGACAATTATGCTATGCCAAGCATTGGACAATACGACAGTGCATGCTTTATTAAGCATTTATATCGTGTGACGCCTATATATGCTAAGTTCATAGTCTTGTGGCAACATATACCAACTTTTCTTTCTTTTAAGCCGTGGAAAGAAGGACCGAGTGTTATTTTTGAAAGCATGCCGTGCACATTTCTATGCCAACTGTGGAACCTTTCTATGTTCTAACATAATCCAACTCTCAGCGGGATTACTCCCTTTGCTACATAGGTTCGTCTATTTTATTATCAAGTCTACCAGTGCAATAAAAACTTTCATTTTATTAGTGTGAATGCCAAGCTGAGGCAAGTTCATCGAAGCCACCCAACTGAGTGAGGAGTTGCCTCGATCGAGCAGGACTTCGAGCAAGCCGTTGCATGGCTAAGTTCAAACGCCGTTGGTATTTTGATTCCTCCGACTGGACTTAGCAGGACATGGCATTACATTATACACCACTTAGAAAAAGTTTTGTCCTCGAAACTTACTGAGTACTTACTCATCGACTTATCACTTGATTCAACATTCAATGGTTCTCGTGTCACGACCCGCACCCGGTATAAGGGTACAAATACATAACAACGTCCAGCCTATGCCGCAGAATCGGCAGTAGAACGCTGTACTAGGTCACTATCTAAACAACTCACGCAATTATATAATGTACCCGTCATGGATCTCAACTCCGAATGGAGGACAAGTAAAGATATAGTAAAACTCAATCACAGTCTAAGCACGATAAGATAACACAGAAGTCTAGGTAACTACTATGACTAAACAAACAACGACTAAAATAAAAACTAGTAAATAATAATATCTCAAAACAACCTCAAATACAAACTCAAGTATCTCAAGTTATTACAATTCAAGTTCAAACATGAAACCCAAAGCAAGTCTACTAAACTAGTCTCCCGATCATTCCTGAGAATTGGGACCAAAGGTAGCTAACCCCTCATCGGTTCCATAGCAAGGGCACGTATCTTCCGGGCAAAAATCTGTAATATTTTATCAACGTATCCAGTCAGGATTGGAACGAGCACATATTATCTAGAAATCCCAAGTAAATGGCAAAGACTATAAAGCAGTTATAGACAGTTATATTATTGAAGCATAGAAGTTTTAGATAGGTAATGATGTAGAGCAACAGTTTAAAGTACAAGACAAGTAATATAATGAATCAGAAGAGCATGGCAATGAAGACTGTAAATAAGCTAACTGAACTAGAGTAATGTGATATGAGTCCAGACAGTACAATATAAGTCAAATGTGATTCCAGTCAATGATTCTAGTAGGGTAATTCTTGCAATGATTCTAGTGATGATTCTAGTATGAGTCTAGACAATACTAAAAGGTGTGTTTTAAAATACTGAGATCGACATGTAAACATGTCACTCCCCAGATCCAAAATATTGGAGAGCGGGGGACAGATACAACCAGCTACGTATATTGAAGTGTAACCCACCTCGATATACGGTCACGGTTATCTAGATGTATGAGGGTTTAACTATAAGCCAACAGTCTCTTATGGTCAAGTACAAGCCTAGTGTCTCAATCTCAAGCAAGCAAGTAAATGTAACAAGATGGTAGATTATCAGACATACAAGGTAAGGCATCCCAAACATTACATATTCAGATGATCATGAAGCTAGTCATACAAAATAAAAAGGCTAGCAAAGAGTTAAAGTCATACCTGATCAACCCTAGGATTTGTCAATTATATTACAGCCCTTAGGCAGACATGAATGTAAATTCAAGACGAGCTAATACTTTCTCGGCGGTTAAATGCCTCAAAAGAATAATTTACAATATAGTGGGAGAGCAAAATAAAATCCACTCGTTGCCAGGGTTGCGTCTAGTGTTCACCATCGGGCTGGAAGGCTGGAAGATCCTCGGAAGCTACTCCAAAATCTGGCCATACAAAACCAGCTGGGTCAGACCCCAAAAAGAGCAAGTGCCACAAGGGAGGCTTTACTTAAGAACTAAAACCAACATATTAGCACATGATACATAAATGATAACGAAAGACATGAGTTAGAGAAAACAGGGTGATAAACGATAAGATAACTAAAGGACTATTCCAGTAACCAAGTTACAACCCGTAAACCAAACAAGGACCGGGGTTGTAAAACTTCACCTGAACAGAACTTAGTCTCTGACCGATTATCGATAAAGCAAAGCATAAATAGTAACGTGCTGAAGTAACCATGTACTGGCCTTGCCTAGACAAGACTAGACTAGACGGGACTCCATTCATCAATCATGACCAAGCAAGGAGTACGGCTTGATACTTTAACTAACTAGGGTTATCACAAGCCTAATTACTACAAGATGCATTGAGATGACCCAGCAGTCATAAGCCCTGCAGCTATCCAGTTAACCTTCCGCCGGTTGAGAGAGTTGATTAGGTGACTTGGAGGTGCCACACATGACAGCGTGCTGGAAATGTGTCCTACTCGACGGCAGGCTACAAGTCTAATTAAAGTGTCCAGATAAGGGGATTGCTTGTGACTGGGGAATCTTAGTATGAATTGCTTGATCAATCTAGTCATTATCCTAGTCAGATTCAGTATGAATCCCTGATCGTAGAAAATCAAGTATTCATGTCCTAGACATGATGTAAGACGAGACATGTAGCTTGTACGGGCACAACCATCCACGGTGTCAAGAAAATAGTTACTTAGCAAGTCAAGATAGCCGTCGCAACAACATTTCAAGATTATCATGTTAGGTTACTTATCAAGTCAAGAGTGCATCACAACGGACCACCATCAAGAATTATCATGTCAAGTTGTTTGTCAAGGGTGCACCACTGTGGGTCACTATCAAGAGTTATCATATAAAGTCACATTGTCATGTCTTGTACACGTTAAGTGCACTTGTATTCCAAAAATGTACTGGTCAAGAGTGTGCCACGTCGGACCACTAAAGGAGTTATCAGAGAGTGTACATGCCATACCAAGATCGTCTCTAAAGCTCAGAGTGCATGTGCAACATGGAAAGTAATATTATAGGACCAGTCAAGTAAAAAGTACAAGCAAAGTCACAACTCACACTAAGGACCATGGGTAAAAAGATGGATAATTGAAAGAGATGGCACAATGGGTCAATGGGGTGACATAGAGAGCATGCGCCCAGGGCTATGCGCCTAAGGCTATGTGCCCACATGCATACACCCAAGGCTAAATGCAACATGTAGAGCATATGCTATGGAAGGTATGCACCAAAGAATGCATGCGCCTACATGCATGCGCTCACATGAGTGAGGCAGGATGCATTGGAAGACAAGTCTGGAGACTATCTTCACTAGCTAAGTGGGCATTAAACAATAGCTATACGCCTATATTGAAATAACTGTAGGCGCATGTAGAAGCTATGCGCCCAAGCAGAAGAAGGCATGGAGCTTGGGCGCATATAAAAGGGCTATGCACCCAAGGCTAAAGCTACTGTGGGCGCATAAAGTGCCATACGCCCACATTTTTCTTCTTCTCCAACCCGAGAAGATGAGTTCATGGAGCCCATGAACTTCCCAAGTCCATAAATCACTCAAAATAATTCAAAATCCGAGTTTTCATAGGTCCATTTTGGGTAAAATTAAATTCTCTACAACATGAAACAATCAAAACTTAAAAATAATGAATTTTGAGAGATCAAAACCCAAAAAAACCAAGATTTGAGAAAAACTTAGATCTACAAGATTTAATCCACTAAAACCGAAAGTGCTAAGTACTAAAGAGTCAGAAAACTAAGTAATAAAGACATTGGAACCATAAAATATGAGATCTCTCATGAAGCAAGATTACACTTGCCTAAGGTGGGTGGAGAGAATTAATGGAGGAAGAAGAAGAAGTAAAGAAAATAATGAAGAGAGAGAAAGAGAGAGAGAGAGTGGAGTTGATATTTATATCAACCCTCTCCATCTCTAACCGAAACCAAAATAAACCAAGCCAAGCTAAACCAAGTTAAACCAAGACCAAACCAAGCCAAGCCATGCTAGACAAGTCAAGATGTGGGTTGAGATTCCGTACACGTATACTGAAATACATATAACGGAAAACGGGAGTGACAACTCTACCCACCTTAAAGGAATTCCGTCCTCAAAATTTAATCAAGAGGCTAGAGATGTCAGGGCAAGCTATACTAATCACAAGCAATCTACGACTAATCAATCAAGCAATCATTCATACAAGCAAGGAATTAAAAGCATAAGGAATAAGAAAGACATTATACTTTATGAGTCAAATAGTGTAGATATTGCGATCAGATATCATCCTCACGTTCCCACGTTGACTCACTTAAAGAGTGATGACCCCAAGCAACACGAACTAGACTAATAGTCTTGTTCTTGAGTATCTTTTCTCTCTGGTCCAATATGGATATGGGTCTTTCCTCATACGAAAGGTTGGTACCAACAACCAATTTTGAATGATCAAGGACATGACACGGATCCGGGATATACCATCGCAATACATGGAAGACATTATGTACCTCGCGTAACGACGGCAAAAGTACAAGGCGATATGACACATCACCTACTCGTTCAAGAATATCGAACGACCCTATATACCTAGGACTAAGCTTTCCCCGTACGCTGAATTGAATGACGCCATGGGTAGGCGAGATCCTAAGGAATACGTAGTCTTCGATAGAAAATTTAAGGGAATACCGATGAGAATCGGCCCAATGATGCTGACGATCTTGTGCAACTCGAAGATGATCCCCAACTTGTCAGACCACCTCAATAGTCTGCGTAATCATCTCTGGACTAAGCATCTGCCTTTCGCCGATATCATCCCATGCTAATGGAGATCTGCACTTTCTGCCGTATAAGACCTCAAAGGGTGCCATCTGGATACTGGCCTGGAAACTGTTATTATAGAAGAACTCCACGAGATGTAGGTGATCTTCCCACGAACCACCGAAGTCGAGCGTACAAGATCGTAGCATATCTTAAAGAGTCTGGATTGTATGTTCTGACTGACCATCTGTCTGCAGATAAAAAGCTGAACTGAACTTGAGACGAGTCTCCAAACTCTTCTGAAGACTCTGCCAAAATTGCGATATAAATCTTGAATCTCTGTCCGATACGATACTGACTGGTACTCCATGCAACCTAACTATCTGCCTGAGGTATATCCCTGCAAGCTGATCTGCCGACTGGCCAATTCTGAAAGAAAGAAAATAAGCTACCTTGGTGAGTCTGTCAACTATAACCCAGATAACAACTATCCCAGCTGGGGATTTGGGTAACCCAGTTACAAAATCCATGGTAATGTGCTCCCATTTCTATTCTGGGATTGGTAAAGGTTGAAGAAGTCCAGCTGGTCTCTGATGTTCAGCCTTAACTTGTTGGCAAACTAAACTATGAGAGACAAATCAGGCTATCTCCTTCTTCATGCCATTCCACCAAAAATGCTGACAGATATCACGATACATCTTTGTACCGCCGGGATGAATTGAATACTATGAACTATGAGCCTCTACCATGATCTTTTGTCTGATGTCGCCATTGGGTACACAAAGATGCCTTCCATGTCGAAGTGTACCATCCTTATGAATATATAACTCTGTTCTCCGTCCTGCTACACATTCTGCCCTAAGCCGCTGAAGCTTAAAATCTGTTGAATGAGCTACCTTAATCCTTTCAACTATACTGGACTGAACTTGCATACTGGCTATCAATGCCACATTGGTATGAAGAACTATCTCAATACCCATCTTCTGAAGATCTGCTAACAACTCTGGCTGTGCTGTTAGAAAATAAACTCCGGCTCTTCTGCTTAATACATCTATAATAACGTTGGCCTTTTCAGGATGATACTTCAGGTTGATGTCAAAATCCATAAGTAGCTTTAGCCATCTCTTTTGACGCATGTTAAGGTCCTTATGAGTAAACACATACTTAAGGCTCTTGTGGTCGATGAAAATCTCTACCCGATCTCCATACAAATAATGCCTCCACAACTTGAGTACAAAAACCACCGCTGCTAATTCCAAGTCATAGGTTGGGTAATTCCTCTCATGATTATGAAGGTGACGTGACGCATAAGGTACTACCCTACCATGCTGCATCAAGACGCATTCTATTCCTTTGCCGGAAGCGTCATAATAAACTGAAAATTCTCCTGTCCTATCTGTAAGTGTGAGAATGGGCCATCATCAATCCTTGCTTCAACTTCTCAAATGAACTCTGACACTCTGCTGTCCAAGCAAACTATACATCTTTGCGGGTTAACTGTGTCAATGGTGCTGAAATCTGAGTAAAGTCTGATACAAACCGTCGGTAATAGCCGGCCAATCCTAGAAAACTCAGAACTTCTGCGATGGTTCTGGGTACTGGCCATGTCTCTATAGCCATTATCTTCTGGGGGTCCATTTTCACTCCACCTCTGGTGATGATATGACCTAAGTACGAAATACGATCCAGCCAAAATTTGTACTTACTGAACTTTCCGTACAACTGGTGTTCACTGAAAATCTGAATAACTACACGAAGATGCTGCTCATGCTCTGCCTCATTCTTGCTATAGACTAAAATGTCATCTATAAATACTATCACGAATTGGTCCAAATAGGGCATAAAGATACGATTCATTAGGTCCATGAATACGGCTGGCACATTGGTCGCTCCAAATCGCATAACAAGGAACTCCCAACGTCCATATCTGGATCTGAATACAGTCTTCGGGATGTCTTTCTCTCTGACTCTGATCTGATGGTATCCTGACCGTAAGTCAATATTCGAGAATACGGCCGCTCCTCTGAGTTGATCAAATAAATCATCTATCCTTAGTAGGGGATATATATTCTTGATTATTACAGAGTTTAAGGTACGATAATCAACACATAATCTTGACGTACCATCCTTCTTTTTCACAAGAAGTATCGGGGCTCCCCAAGGTGATACACTAGCACGAATGAATTCCTTGGTTCTAAGTTCTTCAATCATCTTGTACAAGATCTCTAACTCTAAAGATGCCATTCTGTAGACTCTCTCTGACACTGGTGCCGTCCCTAGAAGCAAATCAATGGTGAACTCTATCTCTCTCTTCGGGGGCATGCCTGGAAGCTCTTCGGAAAATATATTAGGAAATACTTCTACTACTCTGGGAAATTGAAGTGCTACTGCCACTGCCATCCGCAGGACTGGTAGAGAAGGTTCTATTTTGCCTCTAGAAAATGAAAACTCTGGTTCGCCAGGAATAACAAAAATAATCCTGTCAATATGGCAGTCTATTCTTGCGTATTCATCCTTCAACTAATCCATTCCTAGGACCACATTATAGTCGGCCATCGGAAATTCTATCAACCTAGCGGGGAACTCTCTACCGCTAACTATGATTCGACACGAGGAATATACTCTATCTACTTCCACAAGATGGTTACCAGTAAGTATATTGAGCCTTATTGATAATGATTCGGGCTCCAGTCCTATCCGTATAGCAAATCGTGCAGACATAAATGAATGCGATGCACCCGAATCAAATAATACTGATACTGGAAATGAGTTAACGAGAATGGTACCTGCCACCACCTCACCTGATGCCAATTCTTCTGCCACAGTCAGAGCCATAGCCTGACCTTGTCCTCTTAGTGCTGGTCTCCTCTGCTGGAAACCTCTCTGCTGGTTCTAAATCTGAGCTTGGGCATACTGTTGAGCCTGAGGCGACAATGGCCTCGGAGGCTGGTACTGCTACTGTACTGATGCTGGACCCCTAACCGATGGACTGGTTAGGTTTGTTGACGATAAACTGGCTCTATTCGGGCAGGACCCTATCTTGTGATCCGGCGCCCCACAAGACAAGCACAATTCCTGTGCTCTGCAATACTCTAATACTACATATCCTGGCTTCCCACAATGAGTGCAGCCCATTGCAGAAGACTACTTCTGCTTCTGCTGTTGAGGATACGTCGATGTTGAGTGCTGAACCGATGAGACTATGGTCGTCCTCCTAGGAGCTCCAATAGTCAAAGCCCTAGCTGACGGGGCTGGTGCTGATGACTGGGACATCTGCCCATGAGACCTCTTTCCTCCTCCTCTTCTATCTACAATCCTCTACGAAGTATATTCATGCCTCTTTGCTGCTCGCAAGACGACATCAAATGTCTGGTGCTCAAACTGCTCTACTGATATAATGATCTCTAGGTGGAGTCCCTGCTGGAATCGCTGTGCTCGATCCAATTTGGTTTCCACCAAGGTAGGAGCAAACCGACTAAGCCTAGAAAACTCGACCGTATATCCATCGACCGTCCTTCCCATCTGCTTGAGATTAGTAAATCTCGTCTGCAGATCATATCGAGCTACTGCATCAAAATACTTCGTCTGAAACTTGTTGCTGAATATCGCCCATAAAATAGGTGTTGCTAATCCAATTGATAGCATCGCCCACCAGCTGTGGGCTAAGTCCAATAACTGTAGGCACATAATGGCCACCTTTTCGTCCTCAGGAATCCTAGCTGCCTCTAGGATAACTTATATGTCCTGAAGCTATACATCAGCAGCGATAGCATCTTCACTGTCGTCAAAGAAAGGAGGGTTTAGACGCTTGAAGCGGTTGGTCGCATTGTTCCCTAGATAACCAACTATGCCCATGGCATCTTGTACTGTCTGGTACGGGGCATCGCCCCGACGATCTTGTGATGTAAGCAATTCCTTGATGAATCCTACCAGGGTTCTATTGTCAGGCTCTGCAGGCTGGACTGGCTGAACCGGGGGCTCTGGGTTCCCAGAATACATGACTCGGGTAGCTGCTCCAGAGTGCTGGGCTTGGTCTCCAGTTTGCTACCGGTTCACTAGAGGTGCTCTACCTTGCTGATCGGTAGGACCAGGAGCAATGCCACAGAAGAAATGACATGGGGAACAATAAGAAAGGACCAAGATAGATCGAGGATATAAACAAGTGATCAGGTCAAGATTTTAGAAAGATTAGAAGACACGAGTAGAGATCAAGGGCGAGTGCTGATTGAGACATCTATTTAGTGAAACCTTCACACATCTTGATTTACAAGACCTACATGGGCCACCACTTAAACCGTGTTACACCCCAGATCCAGAATACTAGAGAAAAAGGGACAGACACAGCCAGCTACGTACATTAAAGTGTAACTCACCTCGATATACGATCACGGCTGTCTAGATGCATGAGAGTTTAACTACAAGCCAAAAGTCTTTTATGGTCAATTACAAGGCTAGTGTCTCAATCTCAAGCAAACAAGTAAATGTAACAAGATGGTAGATCATCAGATATACAAGGTAAGGCGTCCCAAACATTACATATTCATATGATCATGAAGCTAGTCATACAAAATACGAAGACTAGCAAGAGGTAAAGTCATACATGATCAACCCTAGGATTTGTCAATTATGTTACAGCACTTAGGCAGGCAGGAATGTAAATTCAATACGAGCTAACACTTGCTCGACGGCTAATTATCTCAAAAGAATAATTTATAATAGAGTAGGAGAGCAAAATAAAATCCACTCGTTACCAGAGTTGCGTCTAGTGTTCACCATCTGGCTGGAAGATCTTCGGAAGCTACTACAAAATCTGGCCATATAAAACCAGCTGGGTCAGACCCCAGAAATAGCAAGTGCCATAATGGAGGCTTCACTTAAGAACTAAAACCAACATATTAGCACATGATACATAAATGATAATGAAAGACATAAGTTAGAGAAAATAGGGTGATAAATGATAAGATAACTAAAGGACTATTCCAGTAACAAAGTTATAACCCGTAAACCAAACAAGGACGGGGTTGTAACCCTTCAACTAAACAGAACTTAGTCTCTGACCGATTATCGATAAAGCAAAGCATAAACAGTAACGTGCTGAAGTAACCACGTAATGGCCTTACCTAGACAAGACTAGACTAGACAGGACTCCATTCATCAATCACGGCCAAACAAGGAGTACGGCTTGATACTTTAACTAACTAGGGTTATCATAAGCCTAATTACTACAATATGCATTGAGATGTCCCCGTAGTCAGAAGCCCTCCAGCTATCGAGTTATTCTTTCACAGGTTGAGAGAGTTGATTAGGTGGCTTGGGGGTGCAACATATGACAATGTGCTGGAAATTTGCCCTACTCGACGACAGGCTACAAGTCCAATTAAAGCGCCTAGATAACGGGATTGCCTGTGACTAGGAAATCTCACTATGAACTGCTTGATCCATCTAGTCATTATCCTAGTCAGATTCAGTATGAATCCCTAACCATAGAAAATCAGGTATTCATGTCCTAGACATGATGTAAGACGAGACATGTAGCTTGTACGGGAACAATCATCCACGGTGTCAAGACATGAGTTACTTAGCAAGTCAAGATAGCCGTCACAACAGCATTTCAAGATTATCATGTTAGGTTACTTATCAAGTCAAGAGTGCGTCACAACGGACCACCATCAAGAATTATCTTGTCAAGTTGCTTGTCAAGGGTGCACCACGATAGGTCACTATCAAGAGTTATCATGTAAAGTTACATTGTCATGTCGTGTTCACGTTAGGTGCACTTGTATGCCAAGAACATACTGGTCAAGAGTGCACCACGACGGGTCACTGAAGGAGTTATCAGAGAGTGTACGTGCTATACCAAGATCGTGTCTAAAGCTCAGAGTGCATGTGCAATATGGAAAATATCATCATAGGACCAGTCAAGTAAAGAGTTGTCACGACCCACACCCAGTTTTCGGACGCAAGCTCATGAGCAAGCCATCTACGTATCGAACGGACTCCAGCCCGACTCGAATACGTAAACGCTGTCAAGACTATGGTATACTGCCAAATCATGGCAAACAAATCTATATCTTAATCCATAATAAGAATATGAAACATGAATGAACACTATAGGTCGTGGTCTGCAGCCCACTAGCATATATGTCCGATAAGACTCTAAAGAAAGTAACAAGAGTCTAAGCTGAATCAGAAAATATGATAAAGTAAGAAAGCACGAAAGGATAACAACGTAATAATGATACCTGAATCCCACAAGCAGGTCATCGTATCCGAAACCCACAAGAATCGTAAATCCTCTGCCAACCAGAACTACTAGCTAACTCCATGCAACCGCTAAACCTGAGAAGATCATCAGGTCCTCAGAGGACATAGCAAGATACATAATATATATGCCTATCTAACAGTTTTATCATGCGTGAGAAAATAAACAAGAAGAAACAGGAACACGACAAATGACTATAAACACGAACACGAACACGAATACGAACACACGAACGCTAGAACAACTACGTATAAATGAACTGCTAGGCAAATCACGAGATCATTGGAAGTTCTCATCCCGAGTGTGGACTCACGGGTTAGTACTAACCCTCGTCCCGAGTGTGGACTCTCTGGTTAGTTCACGGCAAGGCACCCTCGTCCCGTGTGTGGACCCTCTGGTGCAAATAATCGACATCCTAGTCCCGAGTGTGGACTCACGGATGTAAACAGATCAAAGAAAATACCTTCGTCTCGAGTGCGGACTCTCTGGTGCCAAGGAAACAATATCAAGGATTTAGCAGTTCAATTACGCGTACTCGTTCTATGACACGACTCAAGCAAGGTACTGACGAGAAACTCCAAGTGTGATCCACAAGACCAAACATGAACACGGATATATGTAGTGACAATAACTCAACATAATATAATACGAAAAGCACATGTCCATAAACAATCACAAATAGAAAATGAAACATAATGCATGTAAATAAAACTGTAGAGGAAGGCAAGGTATACTTGCCTGTGGTCCTGAGCTGCGAGTACGGTGCAGAGCACTGAGTCCAGTCCAAATTAACCTATTTAATACCATTTCAATGTGTCAAACAACATTCAAAGGAAAACACTAGCCTATTCATGTGTATTGATTTAACACTTACTAACAACTATACCTTAACTTCTGACTCCACCACTACGGTTGTTCTAGGCCAATAAAACCCCTTACTAATATCCAAGTATGCAGGGATACTTAAATGTCCTAGCCATATAGACTCCCCTAACGTTGATATCCATTGCACATCCCAATGAATCTGCTAACCTAGCACTCAAGGTGTTCAGTGGGCCGGTTGGCCCGAAGCCCGGTCCGGCCTGCAGGTAAGCCCGCTCACCGCAAGCCTGGACCGGCCCGCTTTCAGGCACGGCACGGCCCGGCCCCCCACCACACACGGTCCGGGTCGGGCCTCCCCCGTCCAACCCGAGACCGGCCCGGCCCGGCCCGCAGGAATTTTTTTTTATTTATAAGCCTCGTGGCCCGGCCCGTGGCCCGGCCCGGTTGGACCGGCCCGACAACCGGCCCGAAGCCCGGTCCGGTTCAATTTTTTAACAAAATCTGAACGTTGGGGGGCAGGGGGGTATTTTACCAAAATGCCTCCAAATGTAACCGTTTTATAAACGTTGGAGGGGCATTTTGGTCATTTTTGGACCAAAATGACCAAAATAACCCTAAAAAATTCCTATAAATTGTGAAAAAATCTCATTTTTTAAACACAACTCATTCTAAACATTTCTATACAATTATCTACTTCTAAGGCTTTCCGGTGCTCTATGGTGCTTCTAAGGCTTCCCGGTGCTTTACGGTGCTCTACTTCTAAGGCTTCCCGGTGCTCTCAACCCCATTCCGGCGCTCTACGGCTTCCCGAACTCCCTCCCAATCCCTTCCTTTCTTCTAACAAAGTTTTAATTTATTTTATTTTCTAAATTTGTACTTATTTTTTATAAATGGCTGGTGAAGGTTCAAACTCACCTAATCTTGCTGGACAGACTTACGAAATTTTTAATTCTTTTTTTGGTGAAGGTTCAAACCCACCTGAGCAAATAGCAACCAATCCGGAGGGGTTCCTTCCATCTCCTTCAGAAGTCGCTAATTCTACACAACTTCCTGAAAAGAGAAAAAAGTCTTAAGTATTGGAATTTTTTTACTTTAATTTATGAAACTAATCCTGATGGTTCGCTTGTTTTAGATGCCAAGGGTGAACCAATACCGTGCAAGGCACAATACAAGAAATGATTGAACCAATACGCATGGAAGAAGGGCGGTGGCACCGGGACCATATTCAGACACTACGATACTTGCTATGGAAAGGACACGCTTCAAACGTCCCAAACCCAAATAAGCTTTGGAGGTGCCACCGGTTCTTCAATGGGTAACTTTACTTACTCAGCTGCGCGTCATAAAACGGAATTAGTTAAATATATTATTCGTGATGAACTTCCTTTCACTTCGGGTGAAAGTGAATCTTTACGCTATTATGCAATATTGTTTCTAAACCCCTCCTTTAATAGAGTTAGTAGACAACAAGCTCGAAATGAGGCTATTCGTCTCTTTAAGGAGCAGAGAGCCGCTTTGAAAGCAGTTTTACAAAATATTAGTAAGTTGTCTATTACTTCTGATATTTGGACTAGTAAGCAAAGTTATGCTTACATTTGTATTACTGCACACTATATAGATGCACAATGGATGTTGCAAAAATGCATCATCTGTCTTAAAATTATAGAATATCCACACACGGACAGTGTAATTTCAAGTGCCATTTCTTAATACGTACGTGAATATGATATTCACCACAAAAATTTTTCTGTCTCTTTGGATAATGCTTCAGACAATAATGCTGCTATGTCTTCTTTGTCATTGATTTTTCAGCCTATTTTAGAAGGTAGACTTTTGCATGTTAGGTGTGCTTGCCATATTATTAACTTAGTTGTTAAATAATGTTTAGAATAT
Source organism: Iris pallida (assembly GCA_029216955.1). Classification (NCBI taxonomy): domain Eukaryota; kingdom Viridiplantae; phylum Streptophyta; class Magnoliopsida; order Asparagales; family Iridaceae; genus Iris; species Iris pallida. The sequence continues at coordinate 5,267,657 of JANAVB010031813.1, forward strand.
TTTAGTCGCCATTTAGACACTCTGTGACAATGCTTGCACACTTTGAACACGTCTCCAAGTAGACAACAAAGTTTTGCATGCACATGCGCACATTTTGGTATTACTTTTAGAAGATTTGTGAAGGATATACCACATAGGTGGAACTCCACCTATGTGTTTGCATGCACATGCGCACATTTTGGTATTACTTTTAGAAGATTTGTGAAGGATATACCACATAGGTGGAACTCCACCTACTTGATGTTGAAATCTGCAATTCCTTTTAAGGATGTTATTACGTATTATTGTAATGCGGATCTCACCTTTGACTTTCAAATTACTGCTGATGATTGGGTAGTAGCTAAAAGTGTTTGTGAAATTATAATTTTTTTTTACAATGCTACATGTATTCTTTCTGGTATTTATTATCCCATATCTTGCTTAGCTTTACGTGAACTTTGTAACATTTCTTATTTATTTTCTAGATATAGAGATCTTCCAAATTTTGAATATGTGGTGAGAAATATGGAAGCCAAATTCAAGAAATATTTGGGTTAAGTACCTCTTTTATATTGTTTGGCTTCCATATTTGATCCTACAATCAAATTGGATGGCGTAGAGGCTTTATTAGATGGATTTGGAGAATATATGGATATAGATGTTATTGACATGAAAGTAGAAGTTAAACTTGCGTTGGACAGGTTAGTTATACTGTACGAAGAAAGAGCAGCATCGACCCGACCAACTCAGGGGGGGCTAGTAGTAGCTCCGGCATGGCGTCTAAGCTATCAACAGCCGGTCGCTTACTACAAAGGAAGAAACAAAAGCAATCTTTCCAACCTACTCAAGAGTTGTCTCTGTACCTTAGTTCTTCTGAAGACAAAGAAGAGACTCCAGTTCACTTTGCCATTTTAGAATGGTGGAAGAGACACGACAAGAGATTTCCTATTCTTTCTACCATAGCACGTGATCTACTAATGGTCCCGGTGTCTACGGTAGCATCGGAGTCCTGTTTTAGTGCATGATCAAGGATGTTGTGCAGAAAGAGGGGCCGCTTGAAGCTCGATATCTTGGAAGCAATAGTGTGCGTACAAGATTGGATTAAAGCGGAGAGAAGAACCTAAAACCAGATAGATGAAAATCTTGATATTCACGAGCTGGACTTTGAATCGCTTTCGGTGCATGAAGGCGAACAAGAATGAGGCTACGGTGCAAGGTATATACATTTAATTTTTTACAATTTTTTGCAAAGTTTTTACAAATTTTTTACAAAATTTTAACTTATACTTTTTAATTTTTAACTTATACTTTTAAAATTTAAATTTTAAATTATAACTTTCAAAATTTCAAATTTTTAACTTATACTTTTAAATTTTTAACTTATACTTTCAAAAATATAATTTTAAATTATAACTTACAAAATTTTAAAATTTTAACTTATACTTTCAAATTTTAAAATTTCAAAAACTAAATTTTACTTTTAAATTAAAAAAATATTTTTTAACTTCGCATGTGCCAAGCAAGCATTGCCGGTCTCAAGCCCGGATAAAGGAAGAGGGAGAAATGTTTTTTTTTTTCAAAATAACAATAGAAATTAAAAAAACAAAAAAATATAAACAAAAACAATAGAAATTAAAAAAAAAAAACTGAACCGGGCCGGTCCGGTTCAGCCCGGCTGAACCGGCCCGCACTAAACCGGAGCTCCGGCCCGGCCCATGGACCGCTCCGGCCCGGCCCGACCACCCTATGGTCCGGTTCAATGGGCGGGCTGGGCCCATCCTAATCAAACCGGGCCGGGCCAGGCCCGGCCCGCTTTCTTGCCCGGTCCGGTTCAGGCCCGGCCCGAGCCCGGTTTGAACCGCCGCTTTTTGGACCACGGGCCGGCCCGGCCCAGCCCACGAATACCTTGACCTAGCACATGACCTTCATACATAACCCTATATGTCCTGTGCCAGCAGACATGTATAAACCCTCTTCTTAACTTATATGTTACAAGGGAATTCAGGACAGTTCAGTTAGTGGACTGAACTCACAAATCCATTTGACAGTATCCCTTTTAAACTATCATGCCCTTTGTTCCCTGTACTCTGTTCTACACCTACAGGTGGGGTACTCTAGGTATACAAGACCTTGGTCATTCTTGTTTCCTCAGTTCTCTTACTAACTTCTCCATCTACTATAGCTAATCTCCATTCAATATGTAACCTGACACGGTCTACATCACATGTCTTATTTGATTTAAGGTAGTACTCATCAGGACAAAGAGCATTGATCAGGTTCAATCATAGATGATCAGTACTTATTTACATGCAGGCATCCCCTTTCCTGGTGTGGTTGATTTCCAGCTTATTAGCATAACAGATTCAGTCTTTTGAACTCTAATGCAATTTAGACCCAGGCTCTAACCACAATACAAACATTAGCTGATACTATATCCTAAACATGTACTAGTACAATGGGAATGGGAGTGGGACTGAAATGTTTACTTGGGCAGATACCTAGGCTGAACAAAGCCTCTCCCTTATTGGACTGAATCAAATTGGTACAAGAGACCAATACATGTTTGTCCTACATTTAGACTCGGTCCTGTGATTTGTGTATCAGCCCCCCAATTTCCCTCTTCTATATTTACCTACCATACATCACCAAGCCAATACCCTTAGGAATTCCCAACTGTTGGTAACCCCTTGTTCATGGTCACCCCACCTGCATATTGTACTGCATATGTGCATAGGCTCAGATTATCCCAGACCAGTCTATGCCTAAAGGGTTTCCTACTCGACTCCCCTGTATTATTCACTGAACTAACCTATGGCTACCTCAGAACCTGACTGGTACTAGCAAAAACCCTTCAGTCTCGTACCCATAGGTCTTCTCTTGGACCTGTTCAAGGTTGGTAGGTATTACCCATAGCTAAGACACCCCTTTACAAGTTTTGCTACTGAAAGATGGATTGGAAAATGGACAGTGTAAAAGAGTCACTCTCCAAAAGTTTGATACATATGTACCAGCTTGTACACATCTCCAATACACCATAGTCACAATCCTGTGGTCCTTGACCCCAAATCTCCCTAACCTATGTGATACTTCCTGAACTCACTATGAACCCCTACCCATAGGTACACTAATCTACTACTACCCTTCATAAATTTATCTAATACCATTCTCTATTAGAATAGGATACATGTACATGTGCTATCTACTCTGTTTTGCTCGAGCTGTCTATGGGCTGTCAGGACATGGCTAATTGGAATGCAGTGAACCTCAACTATAGTGGACAGGTCAAGTACCAAAGTGACAGCATAAAATCATCTCACTAATATCCTATGTCCTGATACACTTGTACTAGGCTTATAGGCTATATTCAAAGGTCTTCCTCCCCCATCTACTGGTTATACCCATATCTGACCCAGGGTCACCCAGGGTGCTCAGGTAGTACACCAATGCTATGTACTCACAAGTACACAGGTTATAGTCTATTGAAGTATCCGGGAAACTATCAACAACAGGTTTTGTTGTTGGGTATACCTCCTATTGCTCTAATACTTGTAGAGTATTCCCCCATCATTCACAGGTCACCTTATGACTAAGAGTTTAGCAAGAGTTCTAGGATGAATTTCCTAGTTGGTCAGACAGTAGTTCTTCTTATCCTCTATTTCCACTAGATAATCCCTGCATACTACCCCAACTGGTGCACATATTTTCCAATCTTTGTGGCTCCTGCAACTATCCATCTGAGTTACTTTGTGCAAGTGCAAGAATTCAGTGCACAACCTTGAGCCTCTGCCCAGGCCATTAAACCATGCCCTGCATCTGCCTCCTTAGTTGCACTCACTGGCTTTGGTTTCCAAAGCATTGTATTCACTTAGCCACTACATATTATTCAAACCCTTATCCATACCATCCAGGCTAGGTCGAGGGTTATAGGGGAGTATCAGTAACAGGTGTCAGATAAGACACTTGTTTTGTCACAGAGGTACATTGGCCCCTGTATAAATCCTTCACCCTTCCTTGTCTATGCATTTATTCACTGCATATTAAATGTTGCCTTGCATATGTAGAGCCTAGAGTATCAGGTACTGTTACCTACACTTGGTTGTCCTATTGCATAACCCCTTACTACTGTGTATCCCCACATACACACATACGAATAATCATATGTAACAGTCATCTGGACAGGGACACGAAAGCTTGTAGACACCAATTTCTCATTATACACAGTCTTCTAACATGGGTTCTCTATGTTCTCCTACTCGTAAGCCCTCGACCTGTTTCCTAGGAATTTTATCAAACAACTAGAGTTCTTAATTTGTTCTAGAACTGCAAACTTGAATGAAGATCGAAAGGTTACCTGTGATGTTCGTTGCACTTGGGTCAATGTGGCGATGGCTGTAGGCGCTCTTGCTCCTCTCAACTGCTAGCCGAACTTGTTACACGGAAGGAGTTTGACGGGATGGGGAATTCTAGGGTTTCGGGATGAATCGCATATATATATATATATATATATATATATATATATATATATATATATATATATATGCGCATTTGATAAAATTGGTTTGGCTAAAGGATCGGAATGAATCCTAGTTAAATCCAAGATGATTTCGTCTATAGGGAGTTACAACTAAGGCAAATTTGAATTTGAGGGTTATCCTGAGTTTGAATCGAAAAAGATTTGAATTAATGATATTTGCATCCAGGTCCCTGCCCAAATCCTTTATTACCCATTGATCCCATAATGATATTTATGCAAAGAAATAAAATATACCCATAACAATATACGAGACAAATATAAATGGGTTTTTATTTAATAAATTCGAGAAAAAATGGTCAAGGGGTTGACAAGAGTACAAGCAAAATCACAACTCACATTAAGGACCATGGGGACAAACATGGATAATTGCAAGAGATGGCACAAGGGGTCAATGGGGTGACATGGAGAGCATGCGCCCAAGGCTATGTGTCCACATGCATGTGCCCAAGGCTAAATGCATCATGTAGAGCATATGCTATGGAAGGTATGCACCAAAGAGTGCATGTGCCCATGGTCTATACGCCTATATGCATGCGTCCATGGTCTATGCGCCCACATGTATGTCCCCACATGAGTGAGGCAGGTTGAATTAGAAGACAAGTCTGGAGACTATCTTCACTGGCTAAGTGGGCATATAACAATAGCTATGTGCCCACATTGAAAAACCTGTGGGTGCATATAGAAGCTATGCGCCCATGCAGAAGAAGGCATGGAGCTTGGGCACATATAAAGGGCTATGCGCCCAAGACTAAAGCTACTGTGGGCGCATAAAATGCTATGCGCCCACACTGTTCTTCTTTTCCAACCCGAGAAGATGAGTTCATGGAACCCATGAACTTTCTAAGTCCATAAATTACTCAAAATAATTCGAAATCTGGGTTTTCAAAGGTCCATTTTGGGTAAAATCAAATTCTCTACAACATGGAACAATCAAAACTTGAAAATAATGAAGTTTGAGAGATCAAAACCCAAGAAAATTAAGATTTGAGAAAAACTTTGATCTACAAGATTTAATCTACCAAAACCAAAAGTGCTAAGTACTAAAGAGTCATAAAACTAAGTAATGAAGACATTGGAACCATAAAACATGAGATCTCTCATGAAGCAAGATTATACTTGCCTAAGGTGGGTGGAGATAATTAATAGAGGAAGAAGAAGTAAAGGAAATAATGAAGAGAGAGAGAGTGGAGTTGATATTTATATCAACCCTCTCCATCTCTAACCAAAACCAAAATAAACCAAGCCAAGCTAAACCAAGTTAAACCAAGACCAAAACAAGCTAAGCCATGTTAGACAAGTCAAGATACGGGTCGGGATTTCGTACACGTATACTGAAATACATATAACGGAAAACAAGAGTGACAAAACGGCTAGGGGTAAATCTGGCACATCACACACTGGCCAAGTGTGGGATGGCTATTGTTCTTGTATAAGTCGCAGGGAGGTGATTCTTGTTTTTAAGAATGTCTATGTGTCTACTCACATATTTTCCCACCCGATAACTACAAGTGAATCCATGACCCGATAAGTAAATCGAGAACAAGTCCAGCCAGAACATGATGATGCTAGTAGGTAATTTCAGTAGTGATTCTTGTAATAGAGACCAGACATATAAAAGGTGAGTGTCGCATGCAGTGGATCCAGAAATACCAATTTGTATTGACAGAGAATCAAATAGAACTAACTAGAACTAACTAGAACTGAAATACAGTAATCAGCAAGTAAATAAAAGAATTATCAGAAAATGTACTCGCCTGATACTGTGAGCAACTGGTGTAAACAGATGTCCGAACCAGAGTCATAATATCCTAATTAGAGCAATACAGGTTATAATGTGTTCAATATAAAATAATTAAAGTTTACAATGCAATCTACATGATTCAAGGTCAATCTAGGTCAAAGTCAACTCTTGGTCAACTCTGGTCAACTAAGAAGTTAAGGTCAATTATCTAGGGTCAATTGGTCAACATTTGGTTCTTGGTCAATATGGTCTTAAATAGTATAGTCTAGATTTTGGACTATGCTAGACTAATGTGGTTTTCAAACCACATTGAACCCTATTTCCCTTTTCCTCTAAAGTGCACCTTGATACCACTCAAAACCAACTCAAACAATACTATCCTCTCTAACATATGACTCATACATGTACTTATATTGCATATACATATATGTCTATCCCAAACTCTACCTCTAACTCCAATTCTTATAATATGGGTATCTACAACATGATATGCCACAACAGTTATCCTTATAGAAGAATTTACATTCCACGGTCATAACCCCATAACAAATATACAAAGTATATCATTAGTACCTAACACATATGTGTACAAGCACAAGGCAACAATTGGACCAAAAATAAGGGCAAGACATTATATGGGTTTTCATGACATAAATAGTGTCTGATACACTCAGTAGGAACAAAGCTAAGAAGTATATATGGGACTGAACCAAGCTCTAACCAACTGAGCTAATAGGCCAAGTGAATAAATCATATAATAGAGACTGAACACTGAAGTTGTCATCTCACACTCGAGCCTCCACACATGTAAACACAAGGACACATCTAAAACCAACTCTTCTTACACTACTGCTACTGCAACTCTAACCACAGAGACAACTCACTAATTCCCCACTACTCCATTAACACCCATACATAACATATAAAGCTTTAATTATCTAAATATACCTGGATATATACTCATAATATATAAATACCTCAAACTCTCAACGTCTACAAACTCTCACTGACTAGAACACACAACTAAATGTCTAAACCCAGAGATGCCTCAGAAAACAGAGTTGCATCAAACTCATCTAAACCTATATACCTACAGAACTGGCACAACCCCAAACTAAATATACTCAGCCAAAACCTGGACAGGGGGGTGTGTATGTGCTGTCAGTGTGAAGAATGTGTCACAGGTGTGTGTACATAGGTCAAAGTGTATCCAACATGGTGTCAAACCGTGTCCAAGTATCCCAATATAAGGTGTCAACCTATGTATCAGGCTGTACACGGAGGGGGTCTCGTGTGCATGTGTCGAGTGAGATTGGACACGATGTGTCCAATCAAGTGTCGTACAGTTGTGTCACAGGGTAGACTAGGTATACGGTATCTGTGTGTCCAGTAGGTTTGTGTCCTAGTCGTGTCGTATTGGGATACCAAACCCATATCAGTGGCTTGTAGGTCCTAAAAATCAAGTTGCACCCATCAAAAAAGCAATGAAAATCAAATTGAGCACTCTTCAAATGAATTGCGTAGGAAACAGATTGCACAACAACTCAACTGCGCAAGCTGAATTGCGCACACATCCAAGCGCGCTAGCTGATGTGGCCGCGTCATCATTATCTGATAGAAGATCAGATCTTCTGACAGCTGACAGCCCGAAGAACGAGAAAACTGTTCGTTTCTCATACAGCACAGCGTTCGAGGACAGCTGTACAGCCAGCGTAAGCTACCAACCCAATCGAAGCGCAGTCTGCCATGTTCCTTGCAGCGCAGTTCAATCTCAGCACAGTCTGAAGCCAGCGCAGTTCATGTGGCACAATCCATCAAGATAACTGACAATTTACATGTGGCCTACATGCCATCAATTGCTCACCACGTGGCAACCGTCTGTACACGACCAAGCGCATTTCAATCAAACAATGCCATGCGTCTTATACAGTTGGTCCGCGATCGAGTAACTGCCAGCGCAGTTCGCTGCTTACGCAGTCCAATGTCTACGCAATCCATTCGACACAATCCATAAATAACTACTAATTAGTTATTTTCCAGAACTCTATAAATAGAGTTTCAAGTCCTTTCATTATCAAGTCCCGGATCAGAAAGAATCAGAAAATCAGAATCAATATCAGATCATCACCAGAGATCAGGAGTTCTTGCCAAAGTGCTGCTGCATTCTTCAGAGGCTACCGTCTTCAAAGTTTACATCGTCCAAGGGATAAAGCGATCGTCTTCGGATTGGATTCCTATAGTTGTACTTTCCCAGAATTCTATTGTAATCTTCTTACAAAGTTTGTGAAATAAAGAACAACTTTTGTTTTTATAAACAAAATGGCGACTCTGCTGGGGACGACTTTCTCCTCCGACGAGGAAGTGACAACTCAATGTGACGTTGCGTCTATTGGAAAGACGCAGAAGACGCTGGTTGTAAAGGTCAACCAGACGACCTACGAGGCGATGATCAACTCTTGGACTACTCGTCGTACTGCGACTTTTGCCAAGAGCAAAGTCTGCTCAGTGTGGACTCCAAAGTCCTCTGCATAATCCTCTGCGCAGTCTGCTGTCTCTGCTCCCAAAACTGCTGCGCAGTCTGCTTCCCCTGTTGCCCATGTACAGTATACTGCTCCCCTTGCCAGTGCACAAACAACTTCCTATGCTACTCTGGCAAAGTGCAAGACTCCTCTTCCCCTGGCGCAGTTGGCTGCAACTCTCCCTACGCAGTCTACCACTCCATCAACCAGAATGCAACTCAAGCACTCTGAAGTCAAGACTCCTGCTGCGCAAGCTACAGTCTCTATGGCCAAAAGGTCATCTGTCAAAGCTTCTCTTGCGCAACCAGCCAATGCGCCTACTGCAACTTCAACCCCTGCGCAAACTGTACCAGCGTAGTCTAAGAGGGATAGCCTTTTGGCTAATTTTCCTTCTTCTTACAGCAAGGGGAAAAACTCCGCTCCTCTTCCCAAGCACCCTATTGCTCCAGCGCAATCCACTGGGGGTAGTCTGTTGACTATTCCTCCTCTGCCTCAGAACAAAGAAAAAGGCCCGTTGGTCTTTTCTCAAGCTTCCTCGTTCCACGACTTGGAAGACAACAGAGGGAAATGCTCTTTAGCTAACCCTTCTTCACAAAACAAGGGAAAAGGTCCTTTGGTCTTTTCTCAGTCTTCTCCGGTTTTTACCATAGAAGATCAATCTGGACGTGTCTCGGCACAAATCAGTACAAGAACTCTCTCAAACAAGAGTTCTTCTTCCTTCCTTGCCAAAGGGAAGTGTACTGATCAAAGAGGTATTCTGCCTACTCCGGTAGTAGAATTCCAAGATCTCCCAACTCTCAGGATATCTTGCTCAAAACAGGGAAAATTGCTGGTGTCTCAGACAGAAACCCCTGTGGGTGAATTTGCTGATCTAAGAACTTATCTCAATAGGCCAACTTCGGCGAAACGCAAACAGCCAATGCCGAAGACCAACCAGCATCAGAGGCAAACTTCTAGGATCAAAAATCCTGACACCCATGCTAATGAAGTGAGTACTTCCTTGTACACTCAAGGGACAAAACATTTGAAGAACCGGAACCATGTTTCGAATGTTGTCAAAGAACATATCCCTCAGACTTCTTCTTGTCCCGTCATTGTTCCTGATCTTTGAGAACACCTCAAGCAAAAATGGGACAACATCTCAACACCTCCAGTTTAACCACTTGGACACCATTGTAATCATAAGGTCGTCATCAAGTGTTGTTGTTAGACAACAAAATGATCTGTCTTCGATCGTCTGAACTTTACAAACTCTGAACCATTGTCAGAAGATGAAGACGAAGTGTTGTACGCTTCCGTCAACATGACTTCTCGAGACACTGGAGGTAAAAAATGCTCCAACACTACAACAAAAAACCCTTTTAATGACGGCTAAAAAGCGTCATTAATGACGAACCATGACGCTTTTTTTTCCACAGCAACCGTTATAAAAACGGGTGTTATAAATGTTTTTTAAAAGCGTCATAAAATAGCCATCATGAATAGTTTCTATAAAAGCGTTATGAATAGTTAATATATAGTGCACAGTTCAGAACAATTTTAAAATATCATGAATAGATAATATGTATAGGCTCAATGCAGCACATTTATAACACTTTATACTATTCAAATTAGCATATTTATAATGCTCTATACTGCACAGTATATATTACATTCCAAAAACTTAACATTATATATCACCATCTTTATTACATTTCTCAAAATAGAGTACATATCAACATCTTCATTACATTGAATATCCAAATACAGAATGTACCCAAAAAATAGGAATAAATCTCTCTTTTGCTAACCAAATTATTAAAAATATTTACTTAAGTAGATTCCTACCATGGATCTTCTCTCTGCCATCTCTTGAAGATATCGGGAGTCCCAAAGAGAAGTAGTATCGCAGCTGAGCGACGACTTGGTGCTGCTACAGCCGGCGCCGTCGTGGGAGAGCCTCATCCTCTGATCCCTTACTCTCGCCTGAACCCTCACCAGCGCCTGTATGCACCTCAGCATCACGTTGTGCCCTTTTTGGCAAAAAATCAAAAATGTCAGCTTAGCACTTTAGTAATCAATGCTGAAATGTGAGCCTAGCAATCAACCTGGATTTTACCAAGCCAATAAATTAAATAAAGTTAACAAGAAATTTATATATTATAAATCAAAATCGAAAATGCATAATTAAGAAAGCATCAGCAGGGACATAAATAGCTTGCACAGATGTAATGGAACCCTTCTTCGTAGTTGTAATACGCTCTTGCAACTTTCTCTCTTGAGTACTGTGTAGGAATTTAACCTCTATAATAAGTACCACCAAACTGCATCCTAGGAATTTACCCGCAAATTAGACTTTTCAGTACCGAATCGCTTTATACTGCAAAAAGGAAGCTCAAGGTCAATATAATCACCTAAACACCATACTATCAATACATAATTATCTTAATACTATTACTATATAAATGCTTTGTTGTGGTGACCATAAACTGATGTGCTTCTGATAAATGTTTTGTTGATCATGGACAAATGGTGAAATTTTGGTGACCACAAACTGATGTGAACATTCGGTTGTCATGTACCAGCACCAGATATAAAGAATTTGTACATGAGAGACTGGCTTTGTTGTAATGCACATGTATTGATTTGTATTGTAAATTTAACCTGACAAGCATACATACTTCAAATCCTGCAGTAGAGAATGTTGAGGAAAAAAACATAGTTACAGGGTTCTAGTGCTAGATTATGAGTGTTCTGTATCAAATCGATCAAATTAGCGTTCATGTTTACACCAATTTGAAGTAATTACATAAAAAATATCTATCAATATGGAGAAAAGTAATAGTTCAACAGTTTGCAGTCTGTACACAACATTACTTTTCTTGAAATAGTTCATACTTACTTTGCTTAATTAGCATATATTCCAGATACAAACTATTATACCTTCATATATCATGTCGATTACAAAACCAGCAACTCCTAAATGTATAGATAACACACAACCTGCTGTTGAATTGTCAAACAAGGGTGGTATCATTTCAGCTAGCAAAGAGACTGAAAATCCAAAATAATCTGACAGAAGTAAAAAAAAAACTTTTGAACAGCTAATTACAACACCTAATGTTGTACAAGTGAAATATCTTGTTCACAACTTAATTTCTGATACTAATTTTACTTTTTATGTTGCAGTAGTACCTGTTGTTCTTAAATTCTTTTTCCAAACACAGTAGGTGGATTTGACGATCCCGTTGATTAATTCCAGGATAACTATCAACTGATAGGGATATGGATCTTACTCTAAGGATGCTAAAGACCTACAACGTACCCAACAAATATCTATATATATATATATATAACCCTTCGGCAGTCTACATATGTTAGGACAAAAACCAACATTCTCTCTATCAAAGTATACAAAGAGAAAAAAAATCAAACTAAAAAGAAAGAGCAGTATTAAGGGTTCATACAACCTACAATTTGATCTTCTAAGGATGCACATCAGAACTTCAGGAATAAGGGTTCATACATATTAATAACTTCAGGATGGACATGCTTGTCCTGGAGCTTTCAAGAAAAGTACAAGTAGGAGAAAAAACTTTGTAGGGAACACATAATAAGTGCCTAGAAATATATTTTCTAGGAACCATTAAATAGTAATAAGTGCCTAGAAATATATTTTCTCAGGAAACCATAGCTAAAATATTCTTGCCACTTGAACATGATAAATAGATAGACATCAGAAATAATATATAAGACAACAACACAACATTATATATAAAAGAAAACGGCTTTCCGATCTTACCAAATGAAACTACGATCAGTTAGAGCCAAACAGAATTTAAATAAGTAAATTAGAGCAAATTAGAGCTTACAATGTGTAATTGACATGATGGTGATGATAATATGAATGTATTGTACAAGGGATCTTCATAGGTTGGATTTTCAGTCCAATCCCAATTCTAAATCTAACAGGAAATCAGATTGTGATACAAAAATTGAAGCACCTTAGTTCATTCTCGTATACAAACTGATGCAGAATAAAAATGACCAACTCATTATCAAAATGACAGCACTGAAAAAATAAAATCAAACAAATCAAGAATGCTAAAAAAACACCAGAAATAGCGATACAAAATCAGCTAATATGCTGCAGCCAACTTTACAGTCCCATAATTTGACTCGAGCACAATCAAGAACCAAAAAAGTATGCATCACAAAAATCTAGAGAATGATCCATAATTAACTAGATACAGGGCCTTCAACCAATCTAACTAGATATGTTACGTCAAACCCATATTTAAGGATAGTTTTCGTGGTGCAATAGAATATCCTATCAAAGTTTAACGTCCAAATTCAAAAGAAAGAAAGAAAAATATTAGAATTTATATCTATAAAATTAAACCATTTTGTACTTTGTTTGTTAGTTTGGCACTGAGCAAATTATCTTGTAATTCTTTTAGCAGCTTCAACTATGTAATAATTTTTAGTAAACTACACAATAAGCCAAAAGAATATAAACCAGCTCCCTAGATAACACTCATTTCCAGCCTCAGATTTAAGATTCCAACATATTCCCATTAAATCTCTCATATTTATCATTTATCACCAAACCAAAACTCCAATTGCGTCAAGAAACCCTGTTTACTGGCTAAATTATAGTAACTAAAAATAGTGACTGTAAAGCAACTCTCCGTCAAAATCTACATCTGCAGGAGTAACTCTGAAACCAAGATAGAATCTTCACACTACTATATCAATTCAAAGAAATTTTGGTCCTTTTGGATTCGGAGCTGCTATTTGGACCGCCGTGGGGCTGGCCCGCGGCCACGCGGCACATTGACATTGGCCCCCCGGCCCGGGGTGGGCCCGCGTTAGCGGGGGGCCAATGGCTGGCCACTACGCGGGCGCGGGCCAGCCCCGCGGGCGGTCAAAATAGACTTTCCGTTTTGGATTTATATTTATAATTTAAATCGGTGAATCCAGGCAAGCAACTTATATTAGCTTCAATCACAAAGAAAGTTTCAAACTACTACAAGAAAAGCATAAATAACCAAAACTTGTATGAATATAGCCAACCAAAGGCTGGGCAGCCCGATGGTTGAGGCATTTCGTACAGGAAGGGAAAATACTGGGATCAACAACCTTGGGGGACAATAAGTGGCTGGCCCTTAATTTTTTTTTTTAAAAACAACTTAGATCCATGAACTTCTCATATCTCCAATTGCGAACAGATAGAAGCTCAAAATACGTTAAATGAAAATCCCAGCTCCCTTACATGTCTGTGTAATTAATGAGTGGTCTTCAAAATTCTAGCTTAAGACAATATTGAGTCGGTCTTTCTAGGTTTGATAGTTAACAAATCATTTCGCACTTCATGTGTTTGAGCATGTGTCGGTGGTTGTAATGTGAAGACATTCGATTTCCTGGACAAATATGAATTGGAAAATCAAACTCAAAGTCAATACGGGCTCAAGTCCATACAAGTGGGATGCAATTTTAGTTGGATTAATAATGACAAGCAAAGAGATCTTAAGATTTATTCGTACAGAATTATTCGTGCAGAATTAAAAATATATTGCAATTGTAGAAATAATGTTATACCTCTATCGACGTCAAGGGACTCGCCCCCGTCGAGCTCCATGATGCGGTGGACGGTGCGCATGTACTTGGAGTCGGGCTGGTCGGGGGAGTCGCAGAAGTGGCGGAGGATCGCGGCGTTGACGTCCTGGAGGAGAAGGACATGGGGGTGGCGGGGTCGGGACCGTCGGCATCGGAGGAGAAGGACATAGGGGTGGCGGGAGTGGCGGGGGTTGTGGGGGTCTGGGGTGTGGCGGGAAGGGGTCCGGTAGGCGGAGGATGGGAAGGGAGTCGGCTGGTGGGAGTGGCGGCGATGGCCGTACATCGCTTCGCCTGCCCTGTGCCTGAGGTTCAGCAGATTGGGTTGGAAGAGAATCTAGGGTTTGGTGGAGATGGAGAGAAATTTAGGGTTCCAGATCGAGAAGCGGAGGAGAAAACTAAGCGGAGGACGACGATGTGGAGGATTGAAAGAAGGAGGAGGAGAAGCTTAGGGTTTGGTGAGAGGAGGGAAGAGGATGAGAAGGGGAGTGGAGCTGAGAGGGAAGGAGAAGGGATTTGGAGAGGGGATGAGAAGGGGGCGGAGGCTTGAGCCTCCAAATATCGCGTTGGTAGAAAGAATTTTACAGAAAACTTAATTACAAGTTTGCCACCGCTCTAAAATATTAATAACGCTTTGTTTTATAAACGTTATAGAAAGCCCAAAATTAGCCAAAACCGTCATAGAAAAAAGGTATTTCGAACTTTGATGACGCTTCTTTATCAGCAGTCATGAAATCCACTTATCAAGCGTCATTAAAAGGGTTTTTTGTTGTAGTTGCAAGCACGGCAAGCCTCGCAAGCCCAGCCAGCGGTATTTAGATCTACTCCAAGAATCTTCTGAAGGAATATTCCAATATACCAGATTTCGAAGCCGAGATACAATCGGTCAAAGGAATCTTCTCCAAGATCCTTCCGGTCATCTCCCTCTTTTTCACTCAGAAGATGATTCTTTCTCTGATTATGATGCATACAACGAAAGTTCTGAACAGACAGTGTCCTCTACTGTACCTAGAGAAGTGACAGCTTATGTTGTCACTGAAGATCCAGATGCTTCTAGCTCGGCTAGTCAAGAACAACGAATAGCTGCATTAGAAGATAAGCTGAAGACCATGGCTGAAATGGTTGCAAGTATGTATTCTATCATCGTGGCCCAACATACAGTACCACTGACTATACCTGCTGTAAATCCTGAGATCATAGCATCTTCGGTGCCTGTCAATACAAGGCTGGGGGTAGTATCTCCTCAAATACCTCCTGTACAGATTCAACCTATATCCAGTCAGTCAGGTGCTGGGGGTAGTGCTTACCACGCTGTTCCTCTCTCTAATACTCTGATTCAGCCTGCTCCTTCTACATCATTAGGGGATGCTAATGAAGCTGTCAAACTCCTGCGCACTCAATTCGAGGCCTTCAAAGAGAAGGACAACTTACAGAGGTTGGGGATCAAACAACCCTACCCAGTTGAATGGAAGGAAGTCCCATTTCCTCTAAAGTACAAAATCCCTATAATTTCGCTGTTTGATGGTAGCACTTCTCCCAGTCAGTTCATTAACCACTTTGAGGTAATGACTGTCCAACTTCAGCCAAATGACGCTCTTCTTACCAGAGTATTCGTCGGCTGTTTAGCTGGTGTGGCATACGATTGGTATAGAAGCTTGCCCGATGGCTGTATCACCTCTTTTTCAGGTCTAAAATAAATCTTCTTAGACCGATTCTATGAGGGGATCAACGACATGACTATGTCAGCCCTTAACAAAATCAAATAAAGACATAATGTAATCGCTGAGAGTTTCATTGAAAGGTTCCGCCGAGAAGCTTTAAAAATGCCTCCTGGAACTCCGACCACTGTCACTATAGACACCTGCATGGCAAATCTTTTGCCTATTATCAGCATGTGGACGGGGTCAACTCAGTTCCAAGACTGGCCATCCTTCATTGTCAATGCTAAAGCAGCTGAAATTAGCGCTGACAAGTTCAAGCAGCTAGGGGTACACATGTCTAACCCCGACCGGGATGAACACCCGACATCGGGTAGCGGTAATCGCCAAAACAACCGCAAGGGAAAAAAGACTTTGAATATCAACTTGAAGAACAAAGAATCTCTGGCGGTCAACGTAGCTCCACCTACGTCTACTTCTACTCCTTCTGTACCTCCACCAAGGGAACCTCGTCCGAAAGTAGAGTACTTCTTTGACGAGAATGATACCGTAAGCATCTTTGATTGCTTGATCAAAAGCAATAAGCTCCAACTCCCAGACCCGAAGAAGCCTGATGAAGTTGGTAAGACTGATCATCCCAAATACTATGTTTATCACAGGTTCATTGGGCATCCCACTCGAGCATGTTATATGCTCAAAGGCAAGATTCAGGAGCTTGTCAACGCTGGTGTTGTCACTCTGCAGCAAGACGAGAAGACCGTTACCGCGAACATGGTCTCAGTTCAGTTTGGTAACTTCCCTCCGCAGATGGTACAATACGGTGTCATCCCTATCCCCAAGGCTGCTCTTGAGATCGAGAATCTCCCTCCTCCATGAAGTGAAGGTCTCGTCCCCTTATCTCTTGACAACGGCAAGATTATGTGGATTCACCCTGAACTTGCCTCGGAGTTCGAAGTTCCCTCTTCCTCCAAGAAGAAAGAACGCTCCAAGGGAAAAAACAAAAATCTGTAATATGATGTCTTTTGACCCCATAGTTGAAGAGGAAATCCTGTTGGACACCAGATCAGGGAAAGCCTATATACGGGAACTTCCCGAGACTCAAGAAAATCCTACTCCTTCTTCTGAGTCTGCTCCAGTGTAACCTGCTTCTACTGAGGACATTCCTGCTGCATCCTCACCGGTTGTAGAATCCACTCATCCCAAGCCAATGGTAGCCGACAAAGGCAAACAACAAGTCCGCTTCGACAAACCTTTGAAGAAGTTATCTCCTTCTGGACTTGAAAAGCCATACAACTTTGATATTTTGGCCCAACTAGCCAATACATCGGCCCGGCTGTCAATCTTCGAGCTCTTGCGTCTCTCCAAAGAAACTCGGAAAACTCTGAGTGAAGCTCTAATGCAGGTAGAAACCTGTCCAACCCTTCTGAAGAAGCTAAAAGCAGAGCCTGTCTCTTGCCTCCATTGTTACAGTGTGTTGGAGTTAATTCCAAATATTACCTTCACACATGATGATATGCTGATGGAAGACAATAGGTATGACCGTCCTCTATACTATACAGGATATGTCGACTCGATAAAAGTCGATCGTATTCTGATAGATCTGGGGTCAGCACTCAGCATCAAGCCAAAAACAATGTTAGATGCACGGAAGATCCCAGTACATAGTCTTTCCAGTACAATCACCACCATCCTGGGGTTCAACCAAGGAAGAAGTGAACCTCTGGGCAAAATTCGCCTAAAACTCCAAATAGGCAATCTTCGCACAAAGGTGACCTTCTACATCATAGACAACCATGGTTGTTCTTACAATTATAACACCCAGTTTCTGAAATGAGGGTAATTTTGAAATTTTGTATTTTAATTTATTTAATTATGATATTTAAAAGATAATATGATTTTTTGGTGATTTTTAATCATTTAAAACTATTTTAAGTTATGGCTTATGATTTTGGTGTTTGACTAGTGTAACCTTAGAGCCTAGCCATATAATTAGGATGTTTGACTAGTACATTTTAGCCTAGAGGGTATTTTGGACATTTTAGGATTTATTTGAATTTATTATGATTTATGGGAATTTGTGTGATTTTAATATTAATTAAATATTGCTATGTGTTATGTTAGTCATGACTAGTTGAGACTTGTAGACTAACCTAGAACTAACCCTAGTTGGTGACCCTAGTTTAACTCTAGTTAACCTACTTTTAGTCATTAGGAATTAGTTTTAAGGTAGGAAGGATTACTTAAGTGAAGTTAGTTCATGACTTATGGTTTAAGTCAATGACTTATGATTTATCAATTTAAAAGCCTAGTGTTTAAGCCACAGGCCCATGACTTAGGCCCAAAACCAAATTAAACCCATCCATGGCAGCCAACCTAGGGATTCTCACCCCTATTTAATGCCTCCTTCATTTAGGGTTAGCCTCTCTTGGAAATAGATCTCAAGTTTAGAAGGAGGTAAATCCCCAACCTTAGAAATTCCTAATTAATTCATTTTAGCTCTTTTTTAGTCCTAGTCTTTTGTAATAGGATCTAATTTATGTTTATATACTGATTTTGGAGGAGCACCTCAGTTTGCATGCAATTTGGAGATTTGGATTGCCATTTGGAATCCCCTCTTTGAAGCTTTTCTTGAGTTTTGATACTCAATAGGTAAATCATCTAAACTCATAGTTTTTCCTGATTTCTTTGCATATAAGGTTAGGTTTTAGGGTTTCCTAGCTATCCCCAAAATTTGGGCATAATTTGTGTCTATTTCGTGTCCGTATCAGACACGTATCATGATAGGCATACAAGGTGTTTGTAGAAATGCCACATAGGAATTAATTTTCATATTTTTGAAATGTAATTACATGGATTTGTAGATCTTGATGTGTGTGTCAATATTTGTGAAGGTGTCCTAGTGTTTTAGTGTCCTATTGTGTCAAAATTTTGGGTTGGACACGCCGTGCACACACGTACACTGTGTCCTGCATCACGTGCTCATTTTCTCTCGACACAGGACACTTCGTGTCCTAATTTTTGGTGTGAGCCTAGGGGCAACGACTGTCACCGTGCTCCCAAAATTTGGGAGCACCTCGTGGAGTGTGCGTGGCGCAATCGCCTCCGCACTGGCCGTACACTGTCGCGCGCAGGCGACTGTGCACGCACACAGGCGCTGCTGACACGGGGCTCGTGTCGTGTCTGTGTGTCATGTGGACACGATATAGGCTGACACAGACCTAGGCCTACCCTAGGCGAACTTAGGTGTACAAACACATGTCGTGTCGTGTCGTGTGTCGCGTGTTATACGCGCGTGCACGCGTGCACGACAATTACTCGTGCACTGTCAGTGTCTGTGCTTGTGCATTGTTTAGGACACGATCCGTGTCCAATTTCTGGACACGAATACACTCTATAGTACACTCACACATATATCATTAATTACTAACTTGTTAATTGTAGCTTGGATGGGAATTTGGGTTCGAATTTCTATTATCACTGTTTTTACACTGATACACTGATACGGCCTAGGTTGTTAAATTCTGAAACATTTTGATTTTCATTTTTTTTCCTGTTTTGGTGATGTTAAACTATTAGATTAGTTACCCACACAAATTGTTAGCTGACAGGGGATTGTAGGTTAGTTTTGATTGTGTTAATGCATTGGGTTTTGTGTTTGGTTTAGGGGAGGGGGTTTCCTACCACAGTTTCAGGAATTCCTGAAACTTAAGTTCTGATTTCATCACCCCACATATATATATATGCATTGCAAACTCACATTCCTAAAATTTGTTTCACACAGTCCACACATTTCCCTCTATGCATTGCCTACACACTTGCACACTGTATACTTTTCTTTATACAGAGCCATCATGAATCACCTTCACGTATCACTCATTTTATGAGCCATGTAAAGTTTCACGAATCTTAACATAACTTGAACAGATCTTTGTGTATCGATTGGGGATGGAGGAGTAGAAATAGACATGTGAATATTATCCAAGTAGCTGTAGTCATGAATCACTCTCTTAGCTGTAGTCATGAATCTCCTATACCATTCACATGTTTATATTTTACTCTGACTCACTAGTCACTATTAGCTCTCTATGTATAGTAGATATTTCTATTAAAGTTCTCTCTCTATTTACATACTGTTTTTCTTCAGTTCATGTATCTTACTTTACTGCATGATTATATTTTCTAACCTGCTATGATCTGTTGAGATGTACTGTACTCGCTCCTGTCCTGACTGGACCTGTTGAAAATATTACAGAGGATGAGGAGGACGCCCTATGTACCACCTATTACGGAGCAGGCTTAGACGACACCTGGGACCTGGTTCCTCTGGAGGACCCAGCTGCAGTACAGGATGCTACTCCCAGAGTCTAGGCTAGATATCTAGGCTTTAGTTTTCTTTCAGCTTTGTTATTTGATTTTCAGTTGTTCTTCTGAGATGTTGTTATATTTAGAGACTCGTATTGAGCTGGATGTTCTTGAGTTGTTATCTTAGACACTTAGATTCTCTCTCTCTCTCTCATTTGTATTACATTGTGGTTTTGATCTCTCTATTTACTTTTACTATTCTGTATCTGCCTTAGATGTGATTGAGACTGTTCTGTTATGTCACCTCCATTCGGAGCGTATATACTGTACAGGTACCATTATATTGTTAGATAATTGACCTAGGACAGCATTCTACCGTCGACACTGCGGCGTAGGCTGGGCGTTGTTACGTTTTCGTACCCTCACAGTGGGTGCGGGTCGTGACAACAATGCTCTGTTGGGGAGACCATTCCTGCATGAACATAACATTGTTCCTTCGACTCTCCATTAATGTTTCAAATATATCGATGACAATGGAGAGGTTCAAAAGGAGATTGCGGAACTCTATCCTTTCAAAAGTGTCGAAGCATATTGTAACGATACTCGCATGTATAAGGATGAGTTCATGAAGGTAGTACTGTCTCTGGACACTGAAGAAGAACAAGAAGCAGTGCCTAATGACACTCTCATCATACCTGTCAAAGGGCGTGTTTTTCGTCCTCAATCCTCCAAACCACTGGCTATTCACTTGCCAGTCCAGAAGCAGCCAACTGATGGTGGTCAAGATCAAAAGGAGCTCACCTCTTCTGAGCCACTTGTTATTGACCTACGTCGTAACAAGGATAAAAGGGAGTTCTCCTCCTCTGAGCCGCTTGTTATCGACCTCCGTCGTAACAAGTCCAATCCTCCTCCACGTTCTTTTTCTCCCCCTCTTGTAATTAATCTGACCAATTTTGCTAAGACTAAAGGTCCTGTTCTAAATACAGATGTACAAATCAATGAAAAAGCATCTCCTTTCCAGTATACTGATGTCATTTATCATGCTAAGTGCTATTTGGATATATTAGATAGCTTTCAGTCATTTACAATAGGAGTTGTACAGTCTCTTCAAACAGAAGTCTTACTCGAACACCCAGATGATTCATATTTTGTTGTCCCTTCACGAAAGAGAGGCAAAAGTCCGTTACTTTTTAGTAAAAGACCAGAACAAAAATTCAGTTATACGGATGATAGCAAAAGTAACGATACGGGACATCTTCAACTTCGTCGTTATAGTCAACAATCAAAAGACATCATCCGAAAGATGGGTTATGACTTCAAGAATGGCCTCAACTATGGTAAGGGTAGAAGAACTCCTATCCATACGACTGTTCCGAAAGGAAAATCAAAGATGTACCATAGCAGGACCAAAAGAGGTCTCGGATATACTTCACCTCCGGTATTATCCCAGCAGCCTCTGAATCCGATAGCGAGGAGCGCTCTAACTCTTTTGATTCCAGATCATGGGATTCTGACACCAGCATCGGTCAAGTTCATCGATTGATCGTATCTTCTAACATGGTCTCCGTTGAACTTCCAGAAGGCTATGACAAGGATATTGAAGAAAATCTCGAAACTGATCCTTGGGCTCAACGAATGGATACCCAATGGGAACTCCGATTCGAACAACGAGAACCTCCTACCGAAGATCAATTAGTTTAAATTGATGTAGGAGAAAGTGGGTCACCTCGTCCAATATTCATCAGCAAGAACCTTTCTGAGGCGGATAAGCAAGAATTAATTCTTCTTATTCGTGAATACATTGATGTCTTTGCCTGGAGCTATGAAGACATGCCAGGTCTAGATCCCAAAGTTGCTACTCACAAATTGAATATCCTGCCTAATACAAAACCGGTCAAACAGCAACAACGTCGCTTCAAGCCAGAAATGATGGACGCAATCGACGATGAAGTCAAGATGCTCATCGCTTGTGGCTTTATCCGAGAAGAACAACATCCAGATTGGATAGCCAATATCGTCCCAGTTTTGAAGAAAACTGGCAAAGTTTGTGTTTGCATCGACTTTCGGGATTTTAATGAAGCCTGTCCAAAAGATGAATTTCCTCTCCCTATCACGGACGTCATGATTTACAACACCTGTGGGTTCGAAAGGATATCTTTCATGGATGGATTCTCCGGATACAATCAGATTCGGATGAATCCTGAAGATAAAAAATATACTTCTTTTTGCACTCCTCACGGAGTCTATTGCTATACCGTAATGCCATTTGGTCTCAAGAATGCTGGTATGACATACCAACGAGCTATGAGTACCATCTTTCGAGATCATCTTCGCAAGACGGTCGAATGCTATGTTGACGATATTGCTGTCAAAAGTCGTCTAAAGGAAGATCACATCCAAGACTTGAGAACTATCTTCAATCTCATGCGCCAACATCAACTCAAAATGAATACCACCAAGTCATTCTTGGGCGTCTCTAGTGGTAAATTTCTCGGCTTCGTTATTACCTCTAAGGGTATACACGTGGATCCCGAGAAGATTAAAGCCATTCAAGAGATGCATCCTCCACGCAACCTAAAAGAGCTACGAGGATTCCAAGGTCGACTTGCGTACATCAGGAGGTTCATTTCGAATCTGTCTGGATGCTGCAGACCATTTACTCAGTTAATGAAGAAAGGTGTATCTTTTATTTGGACCGAAGAATGTCAACGAGCATTTGACGATATAAAACGATATCTCATAAACCCGCCAGTCTTGGTACCACCGATCTCAGGCATACCATTCTTAATGTATGTCCGCGCTATGGATCATTTATTGGGTGCTTTACTTGCCCAAAAGAATAAAGAAGGCCATGAACAAGCCATCTATTATCTCAGTCGTACTATGATTGGTGCCGAACACCGTTATAGTCCAGTCGAAAAAGACTGCCTAGCTCTTATGTTTGCTGTTCAAAAGACGAGACATTACATCATTGGCCAAACTATTCATGTCATATCCCGAGTTAATCCTCTTCGGGTACTGATGAAGAAGCCTAGCACACTCAACTCTCGATTGGCTACATGGGCCATTCTGCTAGCCCAATATGACATGGTATATGTTCCACAAAAGTCTGTTAAAGGTCAAATATTGGCGGATTTCTTAGCAGCTCATCCTGTTCCAGAGACATCCAAACTTTATGATGAAATTCCAGACGAGACATTAGAATCAAATATGATCTCCGAAGAATTTCCTACTTGGCGTCTATTCTTTGACGGTACATCCAGGATTGGACCCAATGGTGCCATTGTCGCAGGAGTTGGAGTTGTCCTTGTTTCTCCAGACGGGTCAACTATTCAAAGAGCCTACTCCTTAGATGAACCTTGCTCCAACAACGTAGCAGAATACAATGCTCTACTCATTGGTCTCCAGTTAGCTAAACAACTGGATGTCGAATATCTTGAAGTCTATGGCGACTCCAAGCTGGTTGTTAAACAGGTTAGAGGAACCTATGAAGTTTTCCATCAAGATCTAGTGCCTTACTATGAAGCGGCAATCAATATGGCGACATCATTCAAAGCCTTCTTCATCGAATATGTCCGACGAGCTTACAATACTGAAGCAGATGCTTTGGCTAATCTTGCAGCAGTCTTAGCCATCCCTATCAAAAGATAGCAGGTGGTGGTTATCTCTAATCAGGAATTGTTCTGCATCGAAAACAATCATAATATTGAGTTCAGTAATTTTACTGAAGCCAATGTTATCAGTGAAGATTGGAGAGCTCCCTTCATCGACTTCGTAGTTCATGACATACTTCCTGAAGATCCCAAGGAAGCTACGAGTATTCGTCGGCGGTCTCTGCGATTCTACTACAATCAGACCACCAAAACTCTCTATCGACGGACTTATGACGGCCTACTCTTGCGCTGTCTTGCTGGTGATGAAGCGAAGCAAGTATTGCGTGAAGCTCACGACGGTGTCTGCGGAGCACATCAACCCGGTCCAAAGCTACAGGATCACATCCGACGCATGGGTTACTACTGGCCCTCTATGGTATCTGATGCCATCGAATATGCAAGGAAATGTCAAGCTTGTCAAATCCACGCAGATTTCATTCGCCAACTATCAGAATTCCTTTATCCGACTGCTGCTTCCTGGCCTTTTGAAGCTTGGGGCATGGATATCATAGGTCCCATCAAACCTCCTTCTTCTAGAGGATATCGGTTCATACTGGCAATAACCGACTACTTCTCCAAATGGGTCAAAGCTATACCATTGGCTGAAGTCAAGACCAGCAATATCATCAACTTTGTCAAATATTATGTCATCTATAGATTTGGTGTACCTCGACGAATCATTCATGACAATGGACCTCAGTTCATCAGCCAAAAGTTCACAAGGTTCTGTGACGATCACCGGATTGACAATGTCGCTTCGACAGCTTACAATCCTGCTGCTAATGGCTTGGCCGAAGCTTTCAACAAGACTATCATCAAGCTCCTCAAGAAGTTTGTGTCTACTAACAAACAGAACTTGAGTGAAAAGCTTAGAGAATGTCTTTGGGCCTATCGTACTACGGTCCGCAACCCTACAGGCTGTACACCCTTTTTTTTAGTGTACGGCTGTGAAGCAGTTCTACCCCTGGAACTTCAAATTCCATCTTTAAGGATTGCCATCGCCAACGAGCTCACTACAGAGAACAACGACCTTCTTCGACTCCAAGAATTAGAAGCGCTTGACGAGAAGCGGCTATTGACTCAACAGCATATTGAGCTATACCTTGCCCGCATCTCAAAGACCTTCAATCGCAAAGTTAAGGTCAGAGCCTTTCAGAAAGGAGAGCTCGTTCTAACCGTCAGACGTCCTATGACTATGACTCACATGAGCAAGGGCAAGTTCGATGCGAAGTGGGAAGGACCATATATCGTGAGCAAAGTCTTCTCAAATGGGGCCTATCAACTCACAGAACTGGATGGTCGAGTTGCAATGATGCCCATCAATGGCAAGTTCCTCAAAAAGTATTATGTATAAATATAAAAAACATTGCTTGTAATCATCAGACAAGTTCATAAATAAAATTTGATTTTATTTCATCATGAATGATAGTACATAATATCAAGGAAGGTCACTATCATCCTTCTCAAAATTGGGACGAGGACCACTACCGTCCTTCTCAAAAACATAATCGGCAAAAGAGCTGTGAACATCCTTGCTCGAACCCAACAGAAACTTGCAAGCAGCCATCCTCATGGCCTCTTCTTCCTCTGTCGTCCCTGGTTCAAGAAGGAAGTCCAAGATGTCCCTTGGCGGCTTGGATGCAGATGAACCTTCTCCTGCCTCTATCTGCTTTGGCTGGGCCGGCTCGACTGGACGTTCTTCAATAACCGCTTCAACCTTCGGGGCGATCTCAGCCTTCTTGGATGCATCTCCAGACGACATCTTTATGTTAAAAAGTGAAAGTGATCATTCCATCTGACTTTCTGTTCTATTTATAAACAGAGATTTGTGAGATAATGAAGCAACACATTCGCTTGACGGTTTGTCCGTTCATCATATTCATCTGACGGTTCGTCCGTTCATCACATTCATCCGACGGTTCATCCGTTCATTACATTCATCTGACGGTTTATCCGTTCATTACATTCATCCGACGGTTCGCCCGTTCATCACATTCATCCGACGGTTCGTCCGTTCATTACAGTCATCTGACGGTTCATCCGTTCATTACATTCATCTGACGGTTCGCCCGTTCATCACATTCATTCGACGGTTCGCCCGTTCATTACAGTCATCTGACGGTTTGCCCATTTATTACATACATCCGACGGTTCGCCCGTTCATTACATTCATCCGACGGTTCACCCGTTCATCTATTCATCCGATGGTTCGCCCGTTTATTACATTCGCTTGACGGTTCGCCCATTCATTTCATCTATCTGACGGTTCATCCGTTCATTTTATTCATTTGACGGTCCATCCGTTCATCCTGACGATTCATTTCGTTCACATATTTTGACGATTTATCTATTTCGTTCATATCAGCAACTTGTCATGTATTCGTTATCTTTGATTAAGTTGTCTACTGAAATAATGATATTCAATAAATTATATTCTGCCATGTCCACATTACCTCTGAGCAGATATAATGAATATAATTATTTTCTAAAATCAAGAAATATATCATGTCTTGCACCTCTGAATATATTTTCTATCGCTATTATTTATATCTGAATAAGATATGCAATAAATAATAGAGCCATAAAGAAAATATCTTTTTATTGATCAAAATTAAAAGACATTACAAAATTACATGTCACAAAAATTGAAGATACAAAAAGTCTTTCTATTCTGCTGGCGGGGTCATCAAGCTAGTCATCTGCTGCTTTAAAGTTTGCAGTCGCTCCTCACGAGAATCCATAACTTGCCTCCTAGCTTCCTCCATTCCAGACTTATCGTCGAAAGTCGGTAGAGTTACTAGTCTGCGAGAGATTTCAACTTGATGAGTTGTGACATATTCATCTCTTTCCTGGGTCAGGGCGTCCAGTTGCTGAATTGTAGCTTGATGTTGTGTGGCCTCATCTTCCAGAGCAAGCTGAACAAGTCTCAACTCTTCTTGAAGACGGGCAGATTCTGCTTTTAGTTCAGCAACTTTCTTCTCTTTCTCCTCGGCAGCAGATGCTATTATCTCTATTTGAGAGTTATATTCTGAAGACTTGGCAGTAAAAGTGTCCAAGATAATATGGAAATCAACCTTCGTAACTGCAGCCTCTTATGACATCCTCTCAAACTCGGCCTGTACCAAAGGCTCCACCTCCCCCCGATTTAGATCTTTGTAGATCTTAACCGATTCCTCTAGCTCATCCAAGATGTGTTCAAGGTAAGCAGCTTGCGCTTCATCACCTTGACTCCGGATGGCAGCTATCAGATAAGAGGTTGGACCTCTAACAGTTATGAAACCAATATCTTCTTTCCCCATTACCCTCTCTACTAAGGGTCCTAGTGAATTGAAAAAAAAAAGTTGGTAAAGGAACCGATTATGAATCTGTTAGTGGCAATAGCACCAGGAGTAGCAGCTACTCCCATGGACGTCGAAGCAGCAGGTGCCTGTGCAGATGGACGTTCAGCTTCTTGCATGTGAGTGGAGGTCTCTTTGGATAATGGAGCCATGGTAGAGCTAGTCGCCCCTCCCAGGTGTTCCTCTGCGAAATCAGACAAACACCATCAGCTGGCTGTCATTAGCAACTATCGAGAAGGATCAAAAGTAAGAGTGATCTTACCATTGCTAGGTCCTGGGACAAGTTTGTCCTCTGCTGACACGAGTTGCAACCTCGCAGAAGTAGCCTCAGACATTACTGCCAGGCTACTACCTGCTTCGGAGCCGCCCGAAAAATGTCTACTACCGCTGGCTATCTCCTTTATTGGCACTATGTCAGTGCATGTTGGAGGAATTGGAGAAGATTCAACTTCTGCATGGATAAAAATATAGATGTCAGCCATTTAATCTATGAAAAGAAGATTGATAATATCATTCAATACCTTTGGGATCAGCAGTAGTAATTTCCTCAGGTGCTACTTCTTCACCCATATTCTTTTCTGGAGATACATGCACATCAACATCCTCTACTGGATTCAATGTGTCATCAACAGCTTCTGGGGATATATGGACATCAGCGTCCTCCTCTGGATTCAGTGTATCATCAACAGCCTCTGCTGATGAAACTTCATCACTTGTGCTCTCCTCTCGTGCTTTGCTATCAGTTGCTACGACCGGATCTACATCATCATGCAGGCTGAAGTTGCAGTCATTTAGAGCATCGATCATTAATCGATCCTCTTCATCACGAAGTGTTCTCGGTGTAGCTGGAAGCTGGGTAGTCTCCACTGCAAGTGTAGGAGATCGTAACACTTCATCCTCTTTCTCCATGACTTCCTCTCTAGTCTCTACGACCTCATCCCTCCTCTCTGGATTGAAAGCTTCGAGCTCAGGGATAGGTGTAGGAGATGACATTGTGATTCCGGCGGCAGTACTAGCCACGACCGATGACATAGGTCTTGGAGTGACTACTTTCTTTCTCTTGAAGACAATTTTCTTTCTGTGTAGAGGTCTCTCTGGACTCTTTACATCTATAACATTGTCTTGTCTTTGGATAGAGGTCGGGGTCGTCGCCTCTTCTCTTTGAGTTGACTCGGCCTGCTGCCGAGATTGTGAACGGGTAGTAACCCTTTCCGATGATTCCAAGACAAGCTTCTTCTTAGCAACAGGAGAAGAAGGTTCTTCTATCCTTCTCATCCTCTCCTTGGCTGGAGATTTGACAACCTTCAAGGAGATACGCAATGGCTCGTTGACTTCTTCAGGGAAGTTGGCTTCCCTTGAAGCTTCCAACGGTTCATCGGCCGGTTCACGCTCTTCATCATTGCCAGGAGCCGACACAACAGTTGCTCCCTTCTTTAATCGGGCTGCTGTCGCAAAGCTGTCCGTGAGACTGAAGTTCTCGGCAAAGGTACTCACGGATGTATAGAAAAGTGAATATGTATACAGCATCCGAGGTCCGTGGTCGCTCTTCATCGGCATCGAGAATGTTGTTTTGGTGTCTCGAGCATTATAATAAGCCCAAGCCCGGGCTCCGTCAATCAGATAACCTTTTCCTTGTAGGCACGTGATGGCGTTGCCTACATAAAACTGGTCGTAGTCGAATTGACGGACAAAGCGGCAGGGAAGATAGGGTTCCAAATAACCTTCGTCTTCAAATCTGTAGACCAGGTGTGACGGCCTGACTGTCCTCAGCCAATCAAAAACTACATGACCCAAAGGCTGCCTCCCCAAGTCGACCAGATTTAAAGACATGTGCTCGTAGCCAGTCTAAGGGGGAACACAATAGAAGTTCCACCCCTTCCCGAGATTCATAGCACGTCTGCAATCTCTTAAGTTGGTGTATATCCATTTGCTTCTAGAGAATCTCCTCAAGAAGCTGCCACTTACCGCTCCCATATCGGGATTTATCAGAGTAGGATAGTACAGAAGCAGCCATCCGAATAAGTATGTATATGGCAGCTCTAGCCGCAGAAAGCTACTTTTCTCGCCTTTCCCTTTGAGCATCGAATCTACAAATAGGCGGAGGCCAGCGTTCACTCGGCAAGTCATTGCTGACAAGAGATCCATCCGATAGCCAAAGACTAAACGGATGGCAGCAAACAGCACGCCTCGATGGAAGCGATCGACGGCGCTCGCTCAAGGGACGACGAATCGTCGGAGCCAGTTGGTGAGGAAACCCGCCAGCTGGGCTTCCTTTGACATCGGCCTATAGCCTATCCTCATGAAACTTTCAATACTATCTCCTGTCTTGAAAGGAGGATATTGAAGATCATCATCGATCTTAATATCCATCTCCTTATTCTCCTCCATCCCCAATCACCTCACTGCTGCTGAGTGGTTTGAAAAAGTTAGGTTTACAATTGTCATGTTCCTTGGTTTTTTTCTCCATAATGTGGTTAAGGAAGAGATATGGTAACCATTTCGTCGAGTAGCAGGTGCCTGATGAACCGCTCTTGTAATACAAGGAACAAATTTTGTAGTGGCACAAGAGCTCCTCGAAGACGGCCACCATATCAGCGTTCTCCTGACGAAGTTTGTCCAACTCATCATTGGTGGGGACAAATTCCTCATAAGGGATATTCCCCATTGGTAGACTCGAGATGTACTTCATCTCGTGAAGAGCCAGTCCGATCTCCCCACAGGACGTCATAAAAGTCCCTGTTCTGAAGTTGTACCTTTCTGCCAAAGCAAGGAATAGGTGAGGATTGGGTTGAAAGCCGTAAACGGTAGAATATACCGATTGGTACAGCTCAATCTCCTTGAGCTTCTCTTCGAATTGAGCCAATATCCAATTAGCTATACAATTCCATCTCTTGTTATCCGGATTAACAAGACCTGTTAATCAGATATCTTGATCAGGATATCTTCCTTCAACCTTCGTAAACTCGTTTGCTAATATCGGCGTCCTCACTGGCAGCAACAGGGAGGAGTTCTCTGGTGGGATGCACCCAGGTTTCAATCCTCTGAGCAAGAAGCTGTGATGCTCCGAGGAACTGTAAAACATGTCCTTGTTATTTGGTCCTTTCTTGACACAAATGTTCCCTGTTCTGGCTTGTTGAAGAGGAGTTATATCCCAGTCCATTCTCCTGGGATAGCTCGTAAAGGCATAGCGAGATAGGGGAAGACACCTGGAAATTTTCGGTAACAGTATCCTTTTCTCGCCTCTCTGAAAGAGTCTTTGTTCAACTCGAGGTCTCGGCTGAGAACTCTTATCAAGAGCCACACCAAACAGAAACAGAGGCTTCTTATGAATAATGGCATCAACAGTTTGCAGAGGCTGCCCGTTCATCAGACTCAGCAATGTTTCATTGTCTTGTGCTGTTAGGATGGCTTGTCGAGACGATGGCAGGGCATACTGAGAAAATGTTACATGGGACAGGTCCTCTTTAAACTCAGGTTCAGCCAGAGTCCCTGTAAAGATCTCATATTCTGGGTCTCCCCTGAGGTTGACTGCATCAAACAAAGAGACAAAATTCAGTACATACAAAGTCAAAGAGTCTGTTCAAAAGATCAGCAAATTGCGCAAGTGTCAGATTACGCTATGTGCATAGCATCAGATTGTGCTAATATAGCCTACATGCACAAAATATCCAGTTGTGTCAACACATTCACTTGTGCAAGTCATCAGATTGCGCTAACACACTTGCGCAAGGCGTCAGTTTGCGCTGGACAGGCTTGCGCAAATCGGTAGATTGCGCTGAACATTTGCCAGCGCTTTCTAACCGATTGCGCAAGAGTATAGTTTTCATAAAAATGAAAACTATTGTGTGTGTGCAACCAAAATCCTAAACAGGGCAGCACAATACCATCAAATCTCTAAAAGGAGATAGGTATGAAGGTTCGACAATGTCAAAGAACCCTAAAAAGGGTTTTTGATCGAGTTCATCATCTACCTTGCAGCGCAGGGTGATCGACTTCATGACGAAAAATTTGGGACGCAACCCGAGTCGAAGACTCAGTGGGGGCTTTGCCCTTCTCGGCGGCTGAACGTTTCGGGGCTATTGATGTCGACGGAGAGGAAGGAGAAGTGGTCGGAGTTGGCACAGAAGCTTTTCTCTCTTGAACAGTTGGAAACAAGTAAAGAATGAAAGAAAGAAGAACGTAAAATATTTATAGTTTTTCTAAAGTAACAGTCACCTCAGATTGTGCCGAGAAATTAGGAGCTGATTCCTCCAAACGCGCAGTCAAGGCATCACTTGCGCAACTTGATTTTAAGTTTAAAATTCAAAGTATTTCAAAACTTTGAATATTTTCAAATTTCAAAAACTTTGAAGGGGGTCTTGTAGGTCCTAAAAATCAAGTTGCACCCATCAAAAAAGCAATAAAAATCAAATTGAGCACTCTTCAAATGAATTGCGCAGAAAATAGATTGCGCAACAACTCAACTGCGCAAGCTGAACTGCGCACACATCCAAGCGCGCTAGCTAACATGGCCGCGTCATCATTATCTGACAGAAAATCTGATCTTCTGACAGCTGACAGCCCGAAGAATGAGGAAACTGTTCATTTCTCGTACAGCACAGCGTTCGTGGATAGCTGTACAGCCAGCGCAAGCTACCAACCCAATCGAAGCGTAGTCTGCCATGTTCCTTGCAGCGCAGTTCAATCTCAGCGCAGTCTGAAGCCAGCACAGTTCATATGGCACACTCCACCAAGATAACTGACAATTTACACGTGGCCTACATGCCATCAATTGCTCACCACGTGGTAACTGTCGGTACACGACCAAGCGTATTTCAATCAAACAATGCCATGCGTCTCATACAGTTGGTCCACGATCGAGTAACTGCCAGCACAGTTCGTTGCTTGTGCAGTCCAATGTCTGCACAATCCATCCGACACAATCCAGAAATAACTACTAATTAGTTATTTTCCAGAACTCTATAAATAGAGTTTCAAGTCCTTCATTATCAAGCCCCGGATCAGAGAGAATCAGAAAATCAGAATCAACATCAGATTATCACCAGAGATCAGGAGTTCTTGCCAAAGTGCTGCTGCATTCTTTAGAGGCTACCGTCTTCAAAGTTCATATCGTCCAAGGGATAAAGCGATCGTCTTCAGATCGGATTTCTATAGTTGTACTTTTCCAGAATTCTATTGTAATCTTCTTACAAAGTTTGTGAAATAAAGAACAACTTTTGTTTTTGCAAACATGGCTAAATTTTGTGTGTGTGCGTGTCAGTGCGAACATCTACACGTGCGATTTCTCATCGAATACCCAACCAAACTCCTCAAATTTTGGGTGCACACTGAAAGTCATGGCCCCTACGTGTCCACCAAATTTTGTGTCGTCTTGTGTCGTGTCCAGTGATATATGGGTTCGTGACAGCAGGACACTACACCACAATGTGTACATGAGTCCCCGTGTCCAATATCGATACCAAAAAGCAACCAAAATCAACTCAATCATGACAATAATTAATCTACACATATTTAGCTACAGAATCATGTAATTAGTTTAGAAATTCATGAACAAAATGTTCTAAGAGGCATTTCACCGAACACAATAAATAGCTCCCCGATACTCTTGCGATACCCATACCAAATGGATTAGATTTGAACCCAAATTTGGCCTAGGGCTAGGGGGACCCTAAATGAATGTATCTATGGAGAGAAATCCAGAAATTACTAGGTTTAAGGGTCAATATCTATTGAGAGTTGGAATCTCAATAAAAGCTCCTAGATCTAGATCTTCACCAAGCTCCAATGGTCAAATTGCTCTCAATCCTTGCTAGCTTGCCAATGGAGACCTCCTCTACACTAGGAGAGTGTATTGTAATTGATTTGGTTCAATTTGGAGGTGATTTGAAGAAAGGGGCAAAATTTGGGGAAGAACACAAATTAGGGTTAGGGTTTGCAATGAAAGAGGCAAGAGGAGGCTAACATGATGTTATATAGGGGAGGGGTGCCTCTTGTGGCCGACCATATGTATCCCTAGGGTTAGGGTTTGGTCCAATTTAGTTTAAAGACCTTCTTTTGGTTGAAATCAAGCCCCTTTAGTAAAGGCCGAATCGCAAATTAGGGTTTCCACTAAATATCTAACTTAGACATAATATCTAGATATTCTAAAACTTGGTTAACTTATTCTAATCTACTAACTAAGCCTCTAGGTTCATGATCAACATCTAGATTAGGGCAATTCTAGGTTTAGACCTAATATATCAATTAGCACATTATTAATTGATTAAAATTCAAAAATAATCTAATTTTACAAATTACCAAAATACCCTTTCTCTAAAAAGTGGTGGTGACATCTCGCACATATTCCGCATATGCGTTTCTTCAATCCGAGCCACGCTCGTGCCTTATTTATTTTTTTACTTCGAACAACTATGTCTCAACTGGAGATAATTTATACTTATCATATACAGGACAACTTAGTTCTAGGATAAATCACCCGATCAATCAGCATTCGAGTACATTTCGAATCCAACGATTGCACTACCATCAATATTTTCTTTTAAAACTAACGATCTTAGAATCCTCGATACCTTTTCATTCCTTTATACTCACCTGAATTTAACGTATCACATAGTTGGATGGTGTACATATTTAAGGCATCACCTAAATATATACATTTCAGCCAAGCCTCGTGATTGTGAATCCAGTTTCGTATATTTGATTCATCCTATGAATCCTGAAATTAATCGCATCAATGCTACCTCTCGAAACAGGGACATCTTGCCTAACCACTAGGCCATCTCTTCAGCCTAAGTTAATGTCAATATTGGAATTACCGTTCCCAAACAATAATATCAACACAGACCCCAGTCCTAAGGGCAAACCAAAGTTGATAGTGCGAGGCTTTCTACCCAAGCTCGCATCACTCCAATTTCTAAACTTCGAGCATAGATTTCGCCTATTCGTATTCGCAATATTCAATCCTAGGGGTCCGAGTCATCCAGCAAAGCCATCCTACGGTAAGTCAAACTCAACCAATTTCTCGACATATCATTATCGTACGTCCAAACTAACAATTTACGTAGTCTATCTTTTCGAACATGTTCGATATAATCCACCTATCCATCCTATCCAAGTCAAGTACACCATGATAGAATTTGTCACTAAATCATAAGTCTCATACTATATTCCCTAAGTCGTTTATCACAATTCACGTATTCGATCACAAGGTCGTCTAGCATAATAATATGTCACGCGCTAATGTCCTGAAAGTTCGATTATCCACGCTGGACATGAAATTACCACGCTAATGCTCCCGCAGGATAATCGTCCTCATCGGGGCCTAACTCTTGCTTTGAGTTTAGACTAATTCATTCTCGATACATACATTGGATTTACTCAATCCTCAAACTTACTTTATCGTCAATTACAAGCCCAAACAATCCTCGAATTCACCTTCTCATCAAACCACAAGTCAAGGTAATCAAATTGCCACGCCCTGATCTACTGCAAGTATGATCATCCTCGCTGGACATGAATCACCATGCCAGCGCTCCCAGAGAATAATCGCCCTAATCCGACGTGACGCGTGTGCGATGCTGAAGTTGTGCTTGCACAAGACGAGAATGTCAACGTTGTGGTCATCTTCGAAACAATTAAGACACTTTTATTTTCATCCAAACATTTATTTTTATCAAAATGCCAAGTATAGCATCTATTTGAACAATAACATTTAACACGATCGACATTCCTCGAATCAGAGTACCTCCGAGTTATCACATATCGATCTTTGATACGCCTCAATACCATCGATGATATACGTAACCTGATAATCTTCTTTTGCAACGAATTTTGAGTCGTACAGTTGATGCTATCATCCGAACTGGATATACCACACTCTCATTGACATTCAAGATCAAATTCAATCATTATCCCTCGAACTAGTTACATGATCAATTTATTCGAACCAAAATCACATATTTTCATCTGTCTATCTTATGTCATCAAGTAACATATTTCCTAAATGCTTAGAGTCATTCTCATATATTCGAATCATTGCTATGCACGCTAACTTCCAATCGTGCTAACTTTTTGTATACAATTTCTATCGATTCCTCGACTGACTCATCCGTTCGTAACACCTTAACTTTCCCTCAATTCAATCTACCTATTCAATCCTTCTCACATTTCGTACTTGCACAATCCCAATCTGGCGCGCGTCGTTTCTAGTTCGTTTGAATCAAATCGTCAAAATCTTCAAGATTACAACTTACTCAATGATACTCAATCTAAGGCTTTGCATACTGCGA
This sequence comes from Iris pallida, assembly GCA_029216955.1. Lineage (NCBI taxonomy): Eukaryota > Viridiplantae > Streptophyta > Magnoliopsida > Asparagales > Iridaceae > Iris > Iris pallida. Next base: position 5,303,264 of record JANAVB010031813.1, read on the forward strand.
TGCTCACTGATAGACTCATTGTCACCCCGATCCTCAGTTCGCTCAGTATCCCCAAGGATATCCTATATACACCATTCAGGGATGAAGTCATTCGATAAGTCCTCGAAACGATTATTCGAATCAAGATTGATTGCTTTGAATTTCCCGTTTAAATAATTCTTCAAAACCCAAGCACGTTCCATCTATATCGCATCGACGATATCATCTTTTTGATACCTCAACCGTTAGTTATCTTACATTCTAAGAATTGAGTCGAACTCATTTTTATCAAAAATAATTTGAATTCCGCACATAACTTTGCTAACATCGACACAAATCTTGGTATATTTGCCCAGCCCGACTTAGCCAACCATACCTTACGTGAAACTATCTTTTGTTTGTATCGAAAACTATTTGCGAGCGCTTTTGCAAATTATATAGACTTATTATATGGACATCCGTAGGACATTTGAGAGAGAGCGCACCAATGATATCAATTTGTAGAAATGATATTTTGTATGAAGCCATCAGAGTTAAAAAATTTAATCGAAAATCCAAGGACGTAAAGCCGTGCACTGATACGATTATATCATGCCCCAGTCCCATAGGATCGATCGTCCTCGTTAAGGCGTGACGCCACGTGAGCCTAGGTTGTGCTCACGTAAGGCGGGTTCCATAATGGCTGAATACAGCAGCCTACGATGGGGTCATCGCACAGAAATTACAAGCAGAGAAGTTGAATAATGAAGGCAACATGAGTATACAAATAAAATCCAGTCTTTTATTCATATTGAAATAAAATTACAAAGACACGAAGCCAAGATTACAAGTCGCTTATGCTCACTTTTCTCTCAATATTTACAATCGCTCAGCTCTCTCTCATCTCTCTATACGAGGCTCAAAGCTTGCCACTGAGGATGCTTTAGAAGGCGATGTCCATACAATATGTCTCATATAAGTTCATACTCCATGTGGCTGTATGCCTCAAAATGCCAAGGGGCTCCGTACCTCGATGCATCCAAGCGAGCTCCATACCAAACGATCTTCTACCCGTTCTTGCACATAAATATTACGTAGGTGTCAGTACACAACCGTACTGGTGGAGTGAGCTCCTTGCCCACCCATACAAAACCAACACGTTTATTTAGTTTGTGCAACATATCCCTTCTATTGTCTTTTTAATCTTGCCTTAGGATCAGTTTTAGGACACGGACGCCTGGCATATTCGTGTCTCTAGACCATCACTGTGTCTCACACCGATAACTTATTTATCGTTGTACCTCTAGACCATTCTCGTGCTAACAATATCAATGTGTCGACTTGTGCTTGCCTTTTTGGCTCATACTCTGGGATGCAATAATATGGTCGTACCGTCATATTGTTTGTGCATTCAAACGTCGAGGCCGTGCCTCACATGCAACGAGACTTAACGAAAATTATCTTATGGCCCTTCCTGACTTAACTCGAATGACTATCCCAAACATATGGCACTTGTGCTGACAACTCAAACACGATGCCATATCTCGTGCTGAAGCACGTGTTTTCATGTATAGCCAAATCATAGGCTCCATGATGGTCTTGCAATCGTACATCCCTTTTTGACTCAAATCGTGTCGTCCTTGCACTTTCTTTGATTCGACCGACATCGTGCATACGGATTGTTGCTTAGCATACCACATATCTATATGAAAGGCCACTGGCATGATAAACCATCGTGGACATAGCTCGAATAGACGGCGGGTTCTTCAATGTAAGGTAGCGGGCCCCAAAGAAAGCTCTCGACTATTCTGGTGCGGTACAATCCAGCACTGCTATAACGTCTTCTTCCTAGGTCGACCTGGTCCAGAGGCGCCTCGACGTAATACCAGTCGAGGAAGAAATTCTTGTGCACAAGTTGTCCATGACCACGCACCTACGAGAACATCTATACTCATATAAATGCATGGCCTAATTTTGCGGTACGACCTGAACCATATTTAACAAAACGTATAGAGGAACCATGAGACTCCCAAATGAGGGACCGCCTTAATACTTTGTAAGACGTGCATCGAAACCATGGGACTTCCAAACGAAGGACCGCCTCAGTGACAAACGGTCGCATTAACTTTATATTCTTTGAAACCCAGGGAATGGCTTCCGCATAGCCTTCTGACTTAACTTAAACAAAACGTGTTCTCTTACGTGCCATAACCCATGGCATACTTATCATCGAAACTACCATATTTTGTGCCTTAACCCAATCGTGTTCTACGCGACACTATCGTCCAAGTTATACTCTATATAACGAGAACATCTAGACTCACGTAAATGCATGGCCTAATTTTGTAGTACGACCTAGACCATACTTAGCAAGATACATATAGGAACCATGAGACTCCCAAATAAAGGACCGCTTCAATACTGTACAAGACGTGCATCGGAACCATGAGACTCCCAAATGAGGGACTGCCTCAGCGACAAACGGTCGTATTAATTTTCTATTCTTTGAAACCCAGGAAACAACTACCGCATAGCCTTCCGACTTAACTTAAACAAAACATGTTCCCTTACATGCCATAACCTGTGGCATACTTATCATCGAAACCACCGTATTTTATGTCTTAACCCAATTGTGTTTTGTGTGACACTACCGCCCAAGTCATACTCTATATGACGAGCCTTGAGACCGTGGGTACATATGGCTACATCAAGCCATAGAACCGTAGGACCGTACACGTGCTTAACTTGAACAATCGAGTTTTGTGAGTGCCTTAACCCATGGCATCTTTGCCTAACTCAAATCGTGCAATAACTTAACCCATGGGATGAGAAAAGGCTATGCCAAACCTTATACCGTGGAAGCGTACAATAAGACTTATGGGACAGTTATGCTATGCCAAGCAATGGACAGTGGGATAGTGCATGCTTTATCAATCATTTATATTGTGCGACACCTATGACTATGCTAAGTTTATAGTCTTGTGGCAACATATACCATCTTTCCTTTCTCCCAAGCCACATAAAGAAGGATAGAGTGCATATTTCTAAGCCAACCGTGGAACCTTTCAATATTCTAACATAATCTGACTCTCAGCGGGATTACTCCCTTAGCTATATGGGTTTGTCTCTTTTATTATCAAGCCTATCAGTGTAATAAAGCTTTTATTTTTATTAGTATGATGGCCATGCTGAGGCAAGTTCACTGAAGCCATCCACCTGAGCGAGGAGTTGCCTCGATCGAGCAGGACTTCGAACAAGCCGTTGCATGGCTACGTCCAAATGCCGTTGTATGGCTACGTCCAAACGCCGTTGGCGTTTTGATTCGTTCGATTGGACTGAGTAGGACAGGGCATTACAACAGTGCCATGAGCACTTGCTATGGTTGAAGAGGATGATCTTAGGATGGCTGTGTGATGAAGGTGGAAGGGGTGGAAGGGTTCGAGAAAGAGAAAAAATATGTCGGTCAGAAGTATAGGTGCGTGTCGTTCTAAGCAGAAGTAGTGCTCGGGTTTTCTGAAGAGGAGGGATATTCAGCCAAATTTTGATGGTTTAAATATAAAGATTGATATTTAAAGGTTTAAAACTTAGTAGGATTTGGTTTGGTAAGATTTGATACCTTAATCAAAATATACCACAAGATATGTACAAAAAGATTTAAATTAGAATCCATTTTAGGAAAGAAAATATTGGGTTATTTAAAAATAGATTTAAATTAATATGGTTGCACATTAACCCATAAAAATTAGTCTAAAATAAGTCTAAAAGGTTATGGTACCCTAAAATAGGTTCTACGAACCCTAGTTGGACTAGTTTTGGGTCGGTGGAATTAATCGGATCGAATTGAGTCCAATAAGTCTTGTATTTGGATCTTATGTGCCATAAATAGCACATGAGAACTCAATTGTGTGGGCACATAATTGACATATGTATAGTAGGCTCAAAATGGGTCAAAGTTATATATTGCGTCGAATGGGTTGGATCGATGTTGAGCCCTGAAATTAAATTAGAAGATACGAATTTTTTTACGCTATAAAATAGCATAAATTGACCCAAAAATTGTGCAATAAAAATAGTGCATAAGAGAACATGTTTGAGTGGCACATGATATATCAAAATAAAGATAGATTTGTCTACATCAACATATAGGAAGGGCATTTCAAGAAATTGACATTTCTTGTTCTCCTAAAATTAAATCTACGAAAAGTGTATTTAATAATAAAAAATAAAAGTGGAAAATATCTATTAAAGAAGTAAATTAAAAAATAAAAATTCCTAAAAAATTTAAGGGGGCTTACACTCGCAGACACAACTAATAATGATTGAGATGACATGGATCTCGAAGCATGTGCTACTATTTGTCTTTGTTTGGAAAGGGATGTCGTGTACTTTGTGAAGGACGAAACCACCATAGCTGGGATCTGGTTGAAGTTGGAATCACTCTACATGATAAAGACTCTTACCAGCCGACTTTATATGTTTAAGTCATTCTACAGACTAGTGATGGAGGAAGGTACATCAATTCTGGATCATATCTCAAAATTCAATCAAATTATTTCTGACTTACAGGATTTGACATACATGAAAATGATGATCATTTGGCGCTAATCCTATTATTTTCTTTACCCTATTCTTATGAGAATTTTGTCCAAACATTACTATATGGGAATGACTCAATTTTCATAGAAGAGGCTATGAGTGCTGTATTGTTTAATGAGGTGTGGAGGTTAGCTTCTAATGGCAGAAACAGTGGAGACAAAGCCCAAGGTCTGACTGCAAGAGGGAGGACAAACGATAGAGCATCTTTTAGCAAAAGGTCAAGGTCCAAGTCCAAGACACCTATAGAGAAGGTAAAATGATTCAACTGCAATGAGAAATGATATTATGCAAATAAGTGTCATCATCCAAAGAAGAAGAAGAAGAAAAAGAAGAATAAGACCGAGAGAGAAGGTGATGAAGCAAATTTTACTTCAGAAGCCGACAATGACATGGTCTATTTTTTGGTGGCACATGACAACATGAGTAACTATTGAATTCTCGATTCTGAAGGCTCGTACCATATGTGTGACGCTCCAGTCCCAAAACACGTAGGACTAGGTACGTAGACGTACAGCCGTATAAAATATACGTAAGCTGTAAATGCAGTATAATCATGGCTAACTAATCTCATCCAAAAAAATAAGAAAATAAAGAATTGTAAAACAAATATGTATTGTCATTGTACAAGTTACTTGGTGGAGACAAATCCACTACCAACATGAAACTAGAAAGAAATAGCAAAAATAGGAAGATAAGCAGCAAGCGTGATCCAAGAGCATGTCATCTTCGATAGGAAGGAGAAGATTATGATCATGGATGGAACTCCTGTGGAAAGTCAAGAAAATACACACACACACACACACACACACACACACACACACACACACACACACACACACACCTGGAGAGATAACCAGGACCTTAGAGGAACGTACCAAGATACATATAAACACACCTACTATGACCGTAAATAATATGCATGGAAAGACAGGAATAGTATAAGAAATCAAAACTAGACAAAATATAGTATAAGATCAAAACATGGAAGAATGGCATGCCATCGAAAATCGTAGTAATAAACACAACTAAAAGTAATCGTGGTAAATCGCAGCCCGGTGGTTGCTAACGGCCCTACATATTGTAGCCCATGGTTGCTAGCAACCTATGGTAAGTCTCTATTGCAGCCCGGTGGTTGCTAACGATTGAGAGTGGTCAAGTATAGTCACGTCTATAATAAGGTCCTCGCCTAAAACTACAAGTTAATGAATCAAGTCATCTCAGGTCAAGTTAAGTCCAAATGATACATGAAACATAGTCAATTTAATGTCAAGAAACATGACATATGATTAAACTACTCTATCACGAGATGCTCACATAAACAAGAAAGTAAAAATGACAAGTAATGATATAAAATAGAAACACTCTACGTGCACGTAAAACTAGAAAAAAAAAGTTAGCAACATGAGAATGAACAATATAATGAAGGTAAACAACAGAGAAATAAGGAACATGTATAAAATAAACTGTATAGTTCGACAAGGTATAATTGCCTGGCATGGTTTGTTGGAGTCGACACGTATGGTTTGATTCGTAGTGGCACAAAATAATTACGGAAGTCATACTTCTATTAGATGATCCCAATTTATGGCGCAGACCGTTCCATTAGGTCTAGAACCGTCCAATTAGCTAGGGTTGACACAACGAAGTTGAGTTTCGCAAGAGAATAGAAAATACGATTAGCCATGATTAGCCGTGATAATCAATGGAATTTTGTGGAGAAAATACTTATATTATTTTAGAAAATATTTATAATACTTAAAAACTCTATTTTATTACCCAAAAATATTTAGATAAATACATACTTGAAAATAAGTTTTAATTTGGAAACTATCCTTGTTATTAGTTAAAATAATTATAGAAAAAGACTCTAAAAATCTAGGAATATCAATTTTAGGGAAAAAAACTATAATTTAATTAGGTAGAAAATTTTACAATAATATTTTTAGGTTAAAAGCTTATTTTAAATACCATAAAATAATATAAATATATATTAGCCCAAAATATTTTAAACATTAAAATAAATTTTTGAAAAAATTTGCATGATGTCATGTCAGCTTTCCGAAACATCAAACAGATCACAAAACCGAGTTCGGGATCTCCCAAAATCTCAAAAATAGTGTGATGCATCAATTTTCAGACAACTGGCACTCAAATAATTTTACAGAAAAATATATTAGGAATTTGCTAAAATAAATTATAGATTATCGAAACTAACCTTAATATGGTTCCAATAAAAAAATGGAGGTGAAACAGAGTCCGGAGTTAGGAGTTATGGCTCTTCAAAGCTGCTACAGCTGAGGCTAATTTTTTATGATGAATTTTGGGTATTTTGGATGAGAAAGAAAGAAATTGTGATAGTGGAAAGGCACCGAGGGTCAGGCCTGAGGCCAACACAAGCTGACACGAAGAGGGTTGGACACCGACACGATGCACACACAATGGTGGCAAAAAAATTTGTAGAGAAAAATAATGAAAAATCTCCCCTATAAATATGGTGAAGGAATCCTAATTGGATAAGGATTATAAACGATTTAAATCCTACTTGATAAATCTTACATTAATTTAAATTAATCTAAAAGTATTTCAATAAAATCTTATCCAAATTTAAAACTAGATAAATCTCATCTTTAATTTAAAACTATTTAAAATCTAATCCAATAAAATCTACTCCCAATTTAGATTACAACAAATAAATTTATAATATCTTTTTATAAATAAAAGATAATTCCAATTAATTTAAAATACTTTAAAATAATTCCAAATATTTTTTCTAAAACTAAAGTTTTACAAGATATACATGAATTTATTTTCATGTACATCGCACACAAATAGTACAAATTATTTACATAAATATTACTTTCAAAATTAGTACCTATAATTGTATATCAAATAAAAATTATTTCTATAATAATAATAATAAGTTTGGCAGATTCGGGATGACGTATTTATATCGAACAAATATAGAAATATTTACCTTATATTATGTCGAAACAAAATACTTATTTCTATATTTATGAAAAATTGAATAATAAAATTTTTATATAAAAATAATTAAATACTTCGTATATATACGTATTCATACTCATCATACAAATACCAAAATAAAAAATCTACTGTAAAATTTAGGCGGTTTACAATCTACCCAACTTACAAGAATTTTGTCCTCAAATTAAGAAATAAATAGGGTAGCCAGGGTTGAAAATGTAGATGGATTTTCTTATTATGATAACATGATGGAGATGGAACGACGTTTAACAAAAAGGGATAATTTTGAATTACTAGAAAAATAAAATGGAATAGTCTAGAAGACGATTGCATACATGACATCCTAATCAGTGTCTAAATTCGATAACCACTAACATCAAAAGGTGTAACTTCTAAATTGGTAATAAATTTTTAAATCTTTCAATAGTGCTCACTGGTCCTCGAAGGTTTTAACATAGGTTATATCACATATGATACCCCTTAATCGCAAAAGATAACCACCTTATAATGTAATTGGCTTATGGGATTCATATGTAGTACTACCCATATATCTATCTTCCTTCAAGCATGAGATTTGTCTTTCCGAAATAGGTGAAGGCGTAAGACAATAAAGAGTTCAAGGAGGACGTGATCGAATACAAATACGGGGTTCGAAGGCGATTGAATAGTTCGAAAAAGAGTTGTCAAGGCAGTTGAGGATGAGATCATATTTTGGTATATTCCCATTTGCAGGCTCGTATTAGTATAATTATGTAACAAATACGATATGATCAGACTTAGTTTAGAGGGCAAGTATAGGTCTAATAAGCTAAGTCAACTATATCTCAATCCAAGTAGAATAGTTATATGAAGAGCGAACCTGGTGCACTAAGGTTGATGAGACCATAATACACCGATTCTAATTAGACAATATGTTAGTGGACGTCCCCAATAAACATGTCTTGAACAACCTCGATAAAAGAATAAGCTTGCAAAAGTAGGCTATGATAGTAGCATTAGTCAAGATAGTCAAAAAATATTAGTACATGAGATTATGATTGAAAGAGAGCACAAGTAGTTCAAGTTCATCAAAATCTAAGACTCGTCCGGTGTTTGTGCCTCTACAGTTGTCCTACTATCTTCTTATCTACGGCTTTTGTCGACAAAATGGGTTAGGAATCTCTAAACTCTATAGTTTAGGTAAACCTATTAGTGTCATTCAATTATACTTCATTTATGGGTTATAAGGACAATGGGGTGCAAGGTTGTGAGACATTCTACCCAATTTATAAGAGTTCAACTAATGGTGTAATTAAATAATAGGACATATATACCGAGGACAACATCTTCCTAACCTCTATATAAGCACGAGAAATAAGACTGACGGTAGAAAACGAATCAAGCAAGATGCAATTTAAGACCGTCAAACGAGAGCTCGAAAATGGAATTAAGAAAGGGATCAAGTATGTGGATGAGATCCTAGACTCTAATCCTATATGCAGGCTTGCTTGGTACAGTCATGTAACCAAATAATTTATTCGTTGACCTGCATGGGCTACCACAAAAATATATAACCCACAAAAATATGTAACGCCCTAGTCCCAAAATACGTTGGACTAGGTACGTAGATATGCCAGCCATATAAACTATACGTAACCTGTAAATGCAGCATAATCATGGCTAACTAATCTCATCCAAAAAATAAGAAAATAAAGATATTGTAAAACAAATATGTATTGTCGTTATACAAGTTGCTGGGTGGAGACAAGTCTGCTACCAACATGAAACTAGAAAGAAAGAAATAGCAAAAATAGGAAAATAAACAACAAGCATGATCCAAGAGCATGTCATCTTCGATAGAAAAGAGAAGATCACGATCCTGGCTGGAACTCCTGCGGAAAGTCAAAAAAATACACACACCTAGAGAGATCACCAGGTCCTCAGAGGGACTAACAAGATACATATAAACATACCTACTATGACAGTAAATAATATGAATGGAAAGACATAAATAGTACAAGAAATCAAGACTAGAGAAAATACAGTACAAGATCGAAACATAGAAGAATGACATGCCGTCGAGAATCGTGCTAATAAACGTGACTAAAAGTAAATCGAGATAAACCGCAGCCCGATGGTTGCTAACGGTCCTACATCAACCTATAGTAAGTCTCTATCACAGTCCGTTGGTTACTAACGATTGAGAGTGGTCAAGTATAGTCACGTCTGTAATAAGGTCCTCACCTAAAACTATGAGTCAATCAATCAAGTCATCTCAGGTCAAGTCAAGTCCAAATGATACATGGAATATGGTCAATTCAATGTCAAGGAACATAAAATATGATTAAACTACTCTATGACGATGTTCACATAAATAAGAAAGTAAATATAGTGAGTAATGATATAAAATGGAAACAATCTACGTGCATGTAAAACTAGGAAAAAAAGTAAGCAACATGAGCATGAACAATATAATAAAGAAAAACAACAGAGAAATAGGGAAGATGCATAAAATAAACTGTATAGTTCGCCAAGGTGTACTTCCTTGGCATGGTTTGTAGGAGTCGACGCGTATGGTTTGATCATAGTGGCACATAATAGTTACTGTAACGACCGTGGTTCGTATTACGTATTTTGGTATACGTATACATATATTGCATGTTTCCTGGCATGGTTTATTCTGGTAATTCCTTGTTTGGTTCGGCCCGGCTTGACTTGGTTGGCTTGATTCGGCTTGGTTTTGCATAGGTTCGATTTTTCTTGGTTTTGAGTAGACCAAACCACTCCCACCTACCACCCCTTCCTTCTTTAATAGCCGTCCAACGCTCTCTCTCCTCATTACTTCTTCCCCATTACTCCTTCTTCCTCACCATTACTCTCCTCACCTACCAGAGAGAGGTTTAGGCAAGTGCAACTTACTTCATGAAGGAACTCAAGTTTTATTGTTCCATTTTCTTCTTCATAAGATTCTAAGCCACTTTAATACTTAGCATTTTCAAATTCCATGGCTCCTTTTATATAGATCTAAGTTCTTAGCATTTTGGCCTTCTTGGTTTGGATCTACTAAAATGGCTTGTTTTCAAAAACTAAGAGTTCCTTGTAGTAGGCATTCTGATTGTATGTAAGATTGGTTTTGGGATGGCCGGATTCCACCAAGTCCTGGCCGAGTTGGAGTTCCTCGAGTTCCTGAGCTTTTACGCATGTTTGTCTTGGCCATGCGGAGAAGACGAAGCTTTTATGCCCACGTTTTATGTGTTAGCATAGTGCTTAGTTTTACGCACACGTTTTACGTGACAACGTATTATTCAGCCTTTTATGCACATGCAATCGCATGCCAGCGTACTTTATTTTTACGCTGAGTCCTTATGAATTTTACGCTCGGGATTCTCCCGCTCACGTAAAATTCTGCTCGCATAAATCGTGCTCGCGTAAAATCCCTGGCCCGAGCAGACTCTCACGTGCGTAAAAGTCTGGCTCGAATGCTTCACTAGCGTAGAGTTTCGCTCGGGAGTTCGCATGCGTAAAATCTTACGCACGTATAATCTCACTTGCGTACAACCCGGCTAGCGTAAAACACCACCCACGTGCACACTTGCTCGTGCTCGTATAGAGCCGCTTTACGCTTAAGGCCCTTGGCCTAGCGTAAAGGCGCCTTCGCGTAGAGCCTTGAGTCCCTTGCGTACTCGGTTGACTTTATGCCTTGTACTATTCATGAATTAACAAATCATGGATGGATTGATATGACTGGGCTAATAATGGCATGGAATGGCATGGCAAGTACTTGATATGATATGACATGACAATATATGACAAGTACACACCATGGTGAACATTAAGAGCTATTGCGACGGCTTGTAAGACATGACTATAATGGATTACCTGGACACCGTGGATGATTGTGTTTGTACAAATAAACCAGTACGTTCTTACATCATGTCTAGGATGGGGATCACTGGGTACCACGGTCAGGGGTACCTACTAAAAATTGGCTAAGGCTAATAACTAGAATAATTCAGTAGTCATGAAGAGATTTTCTTCTCTACAGGTAATCCCGTTATCTGGGCGCTCAAGTGGACTTGTAGCCTGCCGATGAGTAGGGCACATTTCCAGCACACTGTCAAGTGTTGCCCCTACTATGGATGGATATTTGACCTGGATAACCTGGATAGTCTGCAGGGTTTGTGGCTATTGGAATAATCTCATTGCATTTGCTAGTAACTAGGCTTGTGCTAACCCTAGCTAGTTAAAGTATCAAGCCGTACTCATTACTTGGCCGTGATTGATTGAATGGAATTTAGCCCAGCTTAGCCTTGTCCTGATCCTGTACAAGATTGTAACATGACCTGATTTCCTGTGCCTTACTTATCGGTAAATGATGAGATACCAAGTTCTGTTCAGATGAAGAGTTGCAACCCCGGTCCTTATTTGGTTTAAGGGTTGTAACTTGGCTATCTGAATAGTCCTATGGTTATCTTACCATATATCGTCCTGATTATTTATTCTTACCTTGAAAATAATGATCAGGGACCAGTTCTGTTCAGGCGAAGGGTTATAACTTCGGTCCTTGTTTGGTTTAAGGGTTGTAACCTGGCTCCCGGAGCAGTTCTGTATCTTCTTCTCATTTATTGTCCTATTGCATCCCGTGTCATGCTCGTCCTATTTTACAAGAATATGACATGACATGGTTACCTATAATTGCCTTAATAATAAAGATCAGGGACAAGGCTCTGTTCAGGCGAAGGGTTATAACTTCGGTCCTTGTTTGGTTTAAGGGTTGTAACCTGGCTCCGGAGTGGTTCCTTATCCTCTCTTCGTTTATTGTTTTATTTTACCCTATGTCAAGACTAATCATGTTTTACTTTACCAGCAGTATTTGGGACGGGTTTCTATTCAGGTGAAAGGTTGCAACCCCGGTCCTTGTTTGGTTTAAGGGTTGTGACCTGGCTACTTGAATGGTTTCCTCGTACTCAATCCATTATTGTTGTCCCTGTTATTATCAGTAGCTTTATAATTCTCTTTAATATTCATTTATGATATGCTAGTTTTAGTTCCTAAGTGAAGCCTCCTTTCTGGCACTTGCTCTTTCTGGGGTCTGGCTAAGCTGGTTTTGTATGGCCAGATTTCGGAGTAGCTCAAGAGGATCTACCTACCCTCCAGCCAGATGGTGACCACTACAAAAAAATAGCTAAATAGCGACTGAAATTTCAGTCGCTAAAATAGACATTTTCGTCGGTAAAACGATTTAGCGACTAACCGACGACTACAATTTTTCGTCGCTAAATGCAACGTCGCTGTTCAATTTTAGTCGCTAGTTCGTCGCTACAGCGACTAACTTTTGACTAAATTAGCGACTAAAATTAGCGACTAACTATCGACTAAAGAGTTAGTTGCTGACACAGCGACGAATTTGCGACTACATTGCGATGAACTTACGATTATAATGGTTACATTTGATATCTAGCGACTGACCTGTTCAGTCCTTGGTTAGTCGCTGGTTAGTCACTTCGTTGTCGCTGGTTAGTCGCTTCTATTATTTTTTCCACTTTTTTTAGTCGCCAGTTAGTCGCTATTCCATCGCTGAATCATTTATTTTTTTAAGATTTGTAGGAATCATGCTATGCACATCCTGTAAGAGTAATATAAATAAGACCACAACACACATAAATACAATGCGAACAACTTTTAGCACCACAATATTTACCAATGACAAACAAAAATAATAACATACAAAAAGTACATAACATAAAAACTAAGAAATATATGTCATAGTCATGTCCAATATATCCAACATCAACCATACGCCGTCCGTACAAAAAGATAAACTAGTACAACAATCACAAATCTATGCCTTCCCTTGAGAAGGAATCTTTATTTTCTGATAAATACAATGAACTTCCTTTGACAACATTAGGCTTAGATGCTGCCGTCTACCCAACACCATACAATAATTTGGCATCAGAATAATAGGATGACTCTACAGTTCGAAACTCTGAGCACCAATCTATTGGAGAAGACACTTCTTGGCTATCAATTTTAGGTATTGCAGTTGTGCTCTTCAGATAAGACTTCTCTTTGGTCTCCAGACTATGTGAATCTAAAACTGTACTACTTTGAAGGTAATCTACATCAAAGGCAGATCCTTTGGAGAATATATTGAACAAGCGCCTTGGTTCTCAGCATCAGCTTTAACAGTAACATGCGCCTCTAAAGAATCATCACATTCCTCAATATGCTCTTCTTTATGAAGGTTCGGTGTTCGAGGGACACATGGGAATTCCAAATTGTTAGTAAGATTAATACCACCTATCACAATACAAGCAGCTTCAGTTTATTGCAGGTTTCCGTCAAGAAATTCATCGTTTACGGAGGTGCCAGGTAAAAGCTCAGCTGAATCCATTTCATGAGATCTTTTAGGATCCCTTCTAGCAGATAATTGCTCCAACTCAAGAGGCAAAAAGTTAGGCCCTATATTTTTTCTCTCCCCTATATCATCATCAATTGAATCTTCAGAAGGTGCAGCCCTATTATCTAATTCTGTAGCTAATCCATATGGGTGTGGGACGGTAGGACTCGCTTCAATGGGTAGATCATAGTTGCTTCCAGGTAACATCTTATCTGAACAAGTTTCAGCATCTTCTTCAGTAAATGAAGTGATGGGTTCTTTAACACACCAAGTTGGGACTTACGGAGTACTATTGTCCTTAGTGTTGCTTGTATCCTTGGAGAAGTATTCAGTATCTTCTTCGGTATCAGCTCTTTCAGGAAGATTGTAGAGTATGCAGCAGGTTTAAGAGATTCCAAGCCTTCATATTTCTTAAGAAAGAGGTTCAGAAGTATGCACGTTACATGGTAAATTCTCACCAACACCATGATAAAGCCTCACATTGTTAAAGAACACCTCAACAGGTAAATTTTCTGGTTTTTTAATACCCTCCATCTCTGCAGCAAAGTCATCACTATTAACAATAGCAGAACCATTATCGCCAGATAATGGATAGCTTCTGTCTATTGTTCTATTGACCGTTTCTGCTCTTTGTTAATGTCCGATATCTTTTCCCTAGTGAACAATGCAGTTTCATCAAACTGTCTAGGAGCCTCATCAAGACTGCTGCAATCCTGTGTTGAGGAAAGATGGTCCAAAATAATTATTTTGTCTGACGTTTCTGGGATTTGTTTTTAGGACACTCTTCAGGCTGAATTTCTTCAAGGGAACCTGCTGACATCCTATCTCATTATTGGATAATTCTCAGACTAAGTGAACTGTAAAGAACAAAGAATAAAATACTAGTTAAAAAGGAATAGACGAATAAAATAAAAAGGAATAAAATACTAGTTAAAACAATAAAATACTAGTCCAGAATTAATGCCTATTTTTATCATGATCATAAAATCATGGTTTGTCTACTCTCTTTGCAATTATATACAGCTAGCTATCAATTGGATATCCTAGAATCATAAAAAGGAATAGACGAATAAATAAATTCAACATAAAGGAATGGGAACTGAAGCGGCGGATAACAGTGATTTGCAAAAGCAAACAAATAGCATTATGAAGCACAGAGTTTAAGGAAATATCATAAGTAAGATATATAATGATTAAAAAAATCAGTTGACCATATGCTCAGAACAATAAGTGTGCAAGAGAATTATTATTGCAAGCCAAATTGACAATTTTAGGCTTCTCTTGTGTATTCTGATGACACATGCATAACTAGATAAATCATGTTAAATATTAACTACACATGCATGTTTAGAGACAGGATCTACAAAAGAAAATTACTTGACACCATGTTAAGTAACTAATGTCAATTCAGGCTAATGTCATAGCTTGCCTAGTCTAACTTTACAATATGATGAACATGTAGTCAGAGAATTGAATCGAAAGTTCTAGGTTTAAATCACTGCCAATACATGTATGGCGCAAAGTTCACCTTACTTGCATTTTCCCACACAGGAGAGATTCGGATTTCCCGCAAGATACTGAAGATAAACCATAAGCTTGCATATCCCACACCGAACCCAAAGTACTTGCAATCAGTTTCAAGGGCTATAGACTTGGAACAAAAAATGCTACAATATTATGCAAATGCAATATAAAAGGTAGGCTCATAGTGAGAACAGAAACTACAGAAAGGATACATCCAGATTGGATTCTTCAGAATATTTTGTCCACCAGCACGAGGATGCACAACGGTTAGAAAGTAATATAAATGTCCTGTAATAATCCCAATAAAATCAGGTACAGGTGATCCAAAGACGATATCCAGTACAAGCATTGCCCAAGGTAGATAAAATGGCTACAGAAATAGGAATGTGGAAATGGTAAGACCGGAGAATTTTGCAAAACAAAACCATAAAAATTCATTGGAACTTTGCAAGCTACCTTCAGTGTGACAAGGCCATATATGTTGATCTGAGCATTTGGATACTTACTCTCCGCTCCAAACAAAGAGAAGCATAAATACCAAGGATACTCCTAAGAATGGATTCCAGAATATGGGGACTATGGACAGTGCCTAAAATTAGAAAAATGTAAGTATAAAACAGGAATCGAGTATGCATATTGCATGTTACTGTAATCACATGACCAAAAGCAAACAACTTGCACTATGAAGCACAGAGTTTAATGCAAAATACTTTGTAAGTGCCAATGTTATGAAGCACAGGCCATATATGTTGGCTAATGTACATTCAAGAGGGTTGAACTCAAGTCGGCAACTGAAACCCGGGATACTTTTGTTTACAATCAACACTCCACATTTAAAAATATAGACATCTTTCTTAAACATGAAGGCTCGAGAGTTCTTTTATAGACTACTTGGACAAATGAGAACAATCACGAGTTGCATGCATTTGGGGACAGTCATTCGACTCATTCCTGTACATCTTGTACATGGGAACACTTGGGGACAACATAGTATTGTTAAACAAAATCCAACAAACTGAACACAATCATGATTCAATACCTCTCTATTTAAAACACTGTCAAGGAACAGAGTTGAGATTCCTTTTATAGGACTTCCAAACATAATATTCATCGAGTCTACAACTTCTGTGATTGCAGCTCCATTTCTTGTCATTTGGTTGTAGTAATGTTTTTTTTTTCTTGCAATCTTGAAGTTTAGTTATAGTACTATTCATATGGCCCCATAAGTTCAGAAAATCATATCTATTAGATTCTAGGAAAATGTATTTCACATTTGTCACTAGATTGCAGCTTAGCATGTCATAGGGATGAATGTAATTTCCTGTAGCAAATTGCTATTGTATAGAAAAGTATGGAATTGGAATGATAACAAAATGGATTTCTTGTATTAATTCGAGAAGATTGCACAATGAAAATTAACAGTGTGCCACTTCGTTTGATCAAAAAACAATGTAGTCCACTTCTTCTCCTTATAAATTAAAATCTAAGACCATAAATAGAGAGAGAGAGATCTTAAACAATAGCTGAGACTATATTTTCCAGTACTAATGGATATATATATATATATATATATATATATATATATATATATATATATATATATATCAGTCCGAAATTACAAGTCACCCAAAGTTCGACATGTAACTACTTATCATTGAGCCAACATTAAGTCGATTTCGTTTCCTTTTATGTGATCAGTCCATGCTGGTTAGTATTGATCAGATTATACGCATTGCAATTACGAGACCACTTGGGAATTTCAATTAATCGACCACCTGGCATACTGTAATATTTGGATGGTTACTAAGCCCTAAATTTTCTTGAACAATGTCATCAAGAATAAATGACAAGCCCAGACTAAGCCCTAAATTTTCTTGAACAATGTCATCAAGAACAAATGACAAGCCCAGACTAAGCCCTAAATTTATGCATTTAGAGAAAATTTTAGAAAACTTAAAACGAAAAAAAGTTACAGAAATTATTATTTTTTTCCCTAAAACGTTGCAGCAACGGAGGGAGTCGGGGCGTCGACGTTACAGCGACGGAGGGAGTCGGGTCCTCTTCTTTGGGGCTTAGTGGAGGATGAGGCATCGACGTTGCAGCGGCAAAGGGAGTCGGGTCCTCCACAGAGGCTGAGAGGAGGATGAGGCGTCCGAAAGAGGAGAAGGAGGAGGAAGAGGAGGGGCTGTTGTGGAGTTTCGAGAGAGGGAATAGGAGGAGGAGGAAGAGGAGGAGGGGCGTCGATGGTGAAGGAAGAGAGGAAGATCGGGAGGAGGCTGCTGTGGAGTTTTGGGGGGAACGAAAATAATGGGAGGGAGAGAAAAATTGAGAATGAAAAGGGTTTCTCATCGACTAAATTTTAGTCACTCCTTATGAGTCCACAAATATAAAAACATATATGCTAATTACCGACTAACTGTTTAGTCGCTAGAAAAATAGTAGACATCCTACGACATCTTAGCGACTGATGTGCAACTCCCAATAAATTGAATTTAAATTTCGTAGATGTTTAGTCGCCAGTTAGTCGCTGAAATAGCAACTATTTTCCTTCAATCGCTAGATCAGTCGCTAATTTACCATATTTTTGTAGTGGACCACCAGGCGTAATCCTGGCAACTAGTGGGTTTATTTTGTTCTCTCACTCTATTGTAAAAAATATTCTTTTGAGATGTTTAGCCGACGAGCACGTGTTAGCTCGATTGTACCTTTATTTACTGTCTGCCTACGGCCAGTAGCATGATTGACAAATCCTAGGGTTGATCATGTATGACTGAAACTCTTGCTAGTCTAGACATTTTGTACGACTAGCTTCATGATCATCCAAATATGTAATGTGTGAGACGCCCTACTATTGTATATTTGGGGCTATGATATCTTGTAATTGTTATTACTTGCTTGAGATTGAGACAATAGGCTTGTTCATGACCTTAAGTGACTGATGGCTTGTAGATAAACCCTCATGTATCTAGACAGTCGTGACCGTATAGCGAGGTGGGTTGTACTTCAATATACGTAGCTGGCTATGTTCGCCCCCGCTCTCCAGTATTCTGGTTCTGGGCGTGACATGGTTTAAGTGGTGGCCCATGTAGGTCTTATAAATCAAGATATGTGAGGGTTTACCGAATAGATGTCTCAATCAGTACTTGCCCTTGATCTCTGCTCGTATCTTCTAAATTCCTGTAATCTTGACCTGATCACATGCTTGTATCGTTGATCTGTCTTGGTCCTTCGTTATTATTCTCTATGTTGTCTTCTTCAGCGGCATAGTACCTGGCCCTGCCGATCAGCAAGGTGGAGCACCTCCCGCGGACCAGCAGCAACCTAAAGATCAAGCCCAGCATTCCGGAGTGGCCTCCAGAGTCGTGCCTACTAGAGGAGAGCCACCCGTTCAGCCCGTCCAACCTGCAGAACCAGATGATGGTAATTTAGTGGGTCTCATCAGGTCATTATTAGATTCCCAGGATCGTCGAGGAGATGCATTGCACCAGGCAGTGGCAGATGCTTTGACCAGAGGAGGTCATCAGGGTAACAGCACGGCCAACAGCTTTAAGCGCTTGAAACCTCCATTCTTCGACGACAGTAAAGATGCTATCGCTGCTGATGCTTGGCTTCAGGACATAAAGGTGATTCTAGAAGCATCCAGGGCTCTAGAAGCTGAAAATGTAGCCGTAGTACGCCTGCAGTTATTGGATCTTGCCCACAGCTGGTGGGCGGTACAGGCCGTTGGATTATTGGCACCTATTGCTTGGGCGATATTCAAAGAGAGATTCCAGACCAAGTATTTTGATGCTGTAGCTCGATACGATCTACAGACGATGTTCACCAATCTGAAGCAGATGGATAGGACGGTCGACGGATATATGGTCGAGTTTTTGAGACTCAGTCGGTTTGCTCCCACCTTGGTAGCAATCGAGTTCGACGGAGCCCAGCGGTTCCAGCAGGGACTGCACCTGGAGATTCTATTGGGGATAGAGCAGTTTGAGCATCAGACTTTTGATGCGGTATTGAGAGCAGCCAGGAGGCATGAGTATACCTCCCAGAGGATTATGGATCGGATCGGGGATCAGAAGCGATCCCATGGCCAGATGAATCAGTCATCAGCACCAGCCCCGGTAGCTAGGTCTTTGACCATTGAAGCTCCAAGGCGGGCGGCCTCAGAGACGTCGGTTCAACATTCAACCCCGATACACCCTCAGCAGCAGAAGAAGAAGCAGTCTTCCACAGTGAGATGTTCACACTGCGGAAAGCCGGGGCATGTGGTATTAGAGTGTCGCAAAGCACAGGGTTTGTGCTTGGTTTGTGGTGCCCTAGACCACAGGGTTGGGAACTGCCCGAACAGGGAGAGTTCATACTCATCAGCCTTCTCTTGTCCTTCGGTGGGAGGACCCGCTCCAGTCTGGCAGCAGTAGCAGTACCCGTTTCCGAGGCCATTGCCGCCGCAGGCCCATAAATACCAGCAGCAGAGACCGCAGCAGTATGCCCAAGCCCAAGCCCTGATCCAGAGCAGGCAGAGGAATTTTTAGCAGAGGGGACCCGCGCCCAGAGGGCATGGTTAAGTGCTGGCCTTGACCATGGAAGAGGAAGGAATAGCACCCGGTGAGGTAGTGGCAGGTACTATTCTCGTTAACACCTTTCCAGCTTCAGTATTATTTGATTCTGGTGCCTCGCATTCATTTATGTCTGTACGATTCGCGACACGGATAGGAATGGAGCCCGAGTCATTATCAGTAAGGCTTAATATACTTACTGGTAATGGACTCGTGGGAGTAGATAGGGTGTTTTCCTCGTGTCGGATCATAGTTTACGGTAGAGAATTCCCTGCTAGGTTGATAGAGTTTCCGATGGCCGATTATGATGTGGTCTTAGGGATGGATTGGTTGAGGGACCAGTATGCTAGAATAGACTACCATATTGGCAGGATTGTTTTTAGCATTCCAGGCAAGCCAGAGTTTTTCTTTTCCCGAGACAAAGTTGAACATTCTCCTCCAGTATTGTGGATGGCAGTAATAACAGTATAGTTACCCCAGATAGTCGAGGAGTTCCCAGATGTTTTTCCAGAAGAGCTTCCAGTGATGCCACCAGAGCGAGAGATCGAGTTCACTATAGACTTGATCCCAGGGACTGCCCCAATATCAAAGAGAGTCTACAGAATGGCGCCATCAGAGTTGGAGATATTATACAAGATGATTGAAGAGCTTAGAACCAAGAGATTCATTCGTGCTAGTGGATCGTCTTGGGGAGCCCCGATGCTTCTTGTGAAAAAGAAGGATGGTACGTCCAGATTATGTGTTGACTATCGTACCTTAAACTCAGTAACAATCAAAAATAGATACCCTCTCCCGAGGATAGATGACTTGTTTAATCAACTCAAAGGGGCAGCAGTATTCTCAAAGATTGACTTGCACTCAGGATATCATCAGATCAGAGTCAGAGAGCAGGACATCCCGAAGACAGCCTTCAGATCTAGATATGGGCATTGTGAGTTCCTTGTTATGCCATTTGGAGCAACCAATGCGTCGGCTGTATTCATTGACCTCATGAATCGTATCTTCATGCCTCATTTGGATGAGTTCGTGATTGTATTTATAGACGACATCCTGGTCTACAGCAAGAGTGAGGCGGAGCATGAGCAGCACCACAGTGTGGTTCTTCAGATTATTCGAGAGCACCAGTTGTATGCTAAATTTAGTAAATGCGAGTTCTGGCTCGATCATATTTCGTACTTGGGCTATATCATCACCAGAGGAGGAGTAGAAGCGGATCCCCAAAAGATCGTGGCCATTGAGATATGGCCAGTACCCAGCACAGTTGCAGAAGTTCGTAGCTTCCTCGGATTGGCCGGCTACTACCGGCGATTCGTTTCAGACTTTGCTCGTATATCAGTATCATTGACCCAGTTGACCCGCAAGGATGTACAATTTGCTTGGACAGCAGAGTGTCAGGATTCTTTTGAGAAGTTGAAGCGAGGCTTGATGACGGCACCCATTCTCACACTTCCAGATGGGACCGGAGTATTTTCAGTGTACTATGATGCTTCAGGTAGAGGTCTAGGATGTGTTCTGATGCAGCATGGGAAGGTAATAGCTTATGCGTCACGTCAACTTCGTGATCATGAGAGGAATTACCCAACCCTTGACTTGGAGCTGGCAGCAGTAGTGTTTGCGCTTAAGTTGTGGAGGCACTACTTGTACGAAGATAGGGTGGAGATTTTTACCGACCACAAGAGCCTGAAGTATGTTTTCACCCAGAAGGATCTCAACATACGTCAGAGGAGGTGGCTAGAGCTACTTATGGATTATGATGTCAACCTGCAGTATCACCCAGGGAAGGCCAATGTTGTAGCAGATGCATTGAGCAGGAGAGCTGAAGTTTATTTCCTAACAGCGCAACCAGAGCTGTTAGCAGATCTTCAGAAGATGGAAATAGAAGTTATCCTTCCTGTCAATGTGGCATTGATGGCTAGCATGCAAGTTCAGTCCACTATAGTCGAGAGGATCCGGATGGCACAGTCAGCAGATTCTAAGCTTCAGTGGCTTAGAGCAGAATGTGAGGCAGGACGACGGCCAGAGTTATGTATCCATAAAGATGGTACACTTCGACATGGGAAGCGACTTTGTGTACCCAGCGGAGATATCAGACAAGAGATCATGGCAGAGCCTCACAGTTCTCAGTATTTGGTTCATCCCGGCGGTACGAAGATGTACCGTGATATTCGTCAGCACTTTTGGTAGAATGGCATGAAGAGGGAGATAGTCCGGTTTGTCTCTCGATGTTTGGTTTGCCAACAAGTTAAAGCTGAACATCAGAGGCCAGATGGACTATTTCAGCCCTTGCCAATTCCGGAATGGAAGTGGAAGCATATAACCATGGATTTCGTGACTGGATTACCTAGGTCTCCGGTCGGTAGAGATGCTTTTTGGGTTATTATTGACAGGCTCACGAAGGTAGCTCACTTTCTTCCGTTTAGAGTTGGTCAGTCGACGGCTCAGCTAGCAGAGATGTACCTCAGGCAGATCGTCAGACTTCACGGTATACCAGTCAGTATCACCTCGGACAGAAATTCAAGATTTACATCGTACTTTTGGTGTAGCCTGTAAGAGAGTATGGGAACTCACCTCTAGTTCAGCTCAGCTTATCATCCACAGATGAATGGTCAGTCAGAGAGTACCATACAAACCTTGGAAGATATGTTGAGATCTTGTACACTCGACTTCAATGGTTCTTGGGAAGATCACATGCACCTGATGGAGTTCTCATACAATAACAGTTTCCAGGCCAGTATCCAGATGGCACCGTTCGAGGCCCCATATGGTAGGAAGTGCAGATCCCCGCTAGCATGGGATGATGTTGGTGAGAGACAGATGCTCGGTCCAAAAATGATTGCTCAAGCGGTTGAGGTGGTCAGAAGAGTCTGAGATCATCTTCGAGTTGCCCAAGATCGCCAGCACCATTGGACCGATTCTTATCGACGATCCCTTGAGTTTTCTGTCGGCGACCATATATTTCTGAGGATTTCGCCTAACCGTGGCGTCATTCGTTTCTGTGTACGGGGAAAGCTTAGTCCTAGGTTTATAGGGCCATTCGACATTTTGGAGCGAGTAGGAGATGTGTCCTATCGTCTCGCTCTTCTGTCGTCGCTACGTGAGGTGCATGACATGTTCCATGTATCCCAGTTGCGACGGTATATCCCGGACCGGAGCCATATCCTGGATCATTCGGAATTGGTTATTGGTACCAACCTTTCGTATAAGGAGAGGCCCGTGTCTATATTGGACCGGAGAGAGAAGATACTCAAGAACAAGACTATTAAGTTAGTCCGTGTTGCTTAGGGTCATCACTCTTTGGGTGAGTCAACGTGGGAGCGTGAGGATGATATTCGATCGCGATATCCCGACCTGTTTGACTCATAAGGTATAGTGTCCTTCTTATGCCTTATGCCCTCGATTTCTTTGTTTGCATGAATGATCGCTTGATTGATTGCTTATTATAGCTTGTCTATAATTAGTATAGCTTGTCTTTGCTTCTCTAGCATCTTGATTAAATTCCGAGGACAGAATTCTTTTAAGGTGGGTTGAGTTGTAACGACCGTGGTTCGTATTACGTATTTTGGTATACGTATGCATATATTGCATATTTCCAGGCATGGTTTATTCTGGTAATTCCTTGTTTGGTTCGGCCCGGCTTGACTTGGTTGGCTTGATTCGGCTTGGTTTTGCATAGGTTCGGTTTTGCTTGGTTTTGAGTAGACCAAACCACTCCCACCTACCACCCCTTCTTTCTTTAATAGCCGCCCAACACTCTCTCTCCTCATTACTTCTTCCCCATTACTCCTTCTTTCTTACCATTACTCTCTTCACCTACCAGAAAGAGGTTTAGGCAAGTGCAAGTTGCTTCATGAAGGAACTCAAGTTTTATTGTTCTATTTTCTTCTCCACAAGATTCTAAGCCACTTTAATACTTAGAATTTTCAAATTCCATGGCTCATTTTATATAGATCTAAGTTTCTAGCATTTTGACGTTCTTGGTTTGGATCTACTAAAATGGCTTGTTTTCAAAAACTAAGAGTTCCTTGTAGTAGGCATTCTGATTGTATGCAAGATTGGTTTTAGGATGGCCGGATTCCACCAAGTCCTGGCCGAGTTGGAGTTCCTCGAGTTCCTGAGCTTTTACGCATGTTTGTCTTGGCCATGGGAAGAAGATGAAGCTTTTATGCCCACGTTTTATGTGTTAGCGTAGTGCTTAGTTTTACGCACATGTTTTACGTGACAGCGTATTATTCAGCCTTTTACGCACACGCAATCGCGTGCCAGCGTACTTCATTTTTACGCTGAGTCCTTATGAATTTTACGCTCGGAATTCTCCCGCTCGCGTAAAATTCTGCTCGCATAAATTGTGCTCGCGTAAAATCCCTGGCCCGAGCAGACTCTCGCGTGTGTAAAAGTCTGGCTCGAGTGCTTCACTAGCGTAGAGTTTCGCTCGGGAGTTCGCATGCGTAAAATCTTACGTGCGTATAATCTCGCTTGCGTACAACCCGGCTAGCGTAAAACACCACCCACATGCACCCTTGCTCGTGCTCGCGTAGAGCCGCTTTACGCTTAAGGCCCTTGGCCTAGCGTAAAGGCGCCCTCGCGTAGAGCCTTGAGTCCCTTGCGTACTCGGTTGACTTTATGCCTTGTACTATTCATGAATTGATAAATCACAGATGGATTGATATGACTGGGCTAATAATGGCATGGAATGGCATGGCAAGTACTTGATATGACATGACATGACAAGATATAACAAGTACACACCATGGTGAACATTAAAAGCTGTTGCGACGGCTTGCAAGACATGACTATAATGGATTACCTGGACACCGTGGATGATTGTGTTTGTACAAATAAACCAGTACTGTCTTGCATCATGTCTAGGATGGGGATCCCTGGGTACCACGGTCAGGGGTACCTACTAAAAATTGGCTAAGGCTAATAACTAGAATAATTCAGTAGTCATGAAGAGATTTTTCCCGCTACAGGCAATCCCGTTATCTGGGCGCTCAAGTGAACTTATAGCCTACCGATGAGTAGGGCACATTTCTAACACACTGTCAAGTGTTGCCACCACCATGGATGGATATTCGACCTGGATAACCTGGATGGTCTGCAGGACTTGTGGCTGTTGGAATAATCTCATTACATTTTGCTAGTAACTAGGCTTGTGCTAACCCTAACTAGTTAAAGTATCAAGCCGTACTCATTGCTTGGCCGTGATTGATTGAATGGAATTTAGCCCAACTTAGTCTTGTCCTGATCCTGTACAAGATTGTAACATGACCTGATTTCCTGTGCCTTACTTATCGGTAAATGATGAGATACCAAGTTCTGTTCAGATGAAGAGTTGCAACTCCGGTCCTTGTTTGGTTTAAGGGTTGTAACTTGGCTATCTGAATAGTCATATGGTTATCTTACCATATATTGTCCTGATTATTTATGCTTACCTTGACAATAATGATCAGGGACCAGTTCTGTTCAGGTGAAGGGTTACAACTCCGGTCCTTGTTTGGTTTAAGGGTTGTAACCTGGCTCCCGGAGCAGTTTTGTGTCTTCTTCTCGTTTATTGTCCTATTGCATCCCGTGCCATATTCGTCATGTTTTACAAGAATATAACATGACATGGTTACCTATGATTACCTTAACAATAAAGATCAGGGGCAAGGCTCTGTTCAGGCGAAGGGTTACAACTCCGGTCCTTATTTGGTTTAAGGGTTGTAACTGGCTCCCGGAGCAGTTCCTTATCCTCTCTTCGTTTATTATTTTATTTTACCCTATGTCAAGACTAATCATGTTTTACTTTACCAGCAGTATTTGGGATGGGTTTCTATTCAGGTGAAAGGTTGCAACCCCGGTCCTTGTTTGGTTTAAGGGTTGTGACCTGGCTACATGAATGGTTTCCTCGTACTCAATCCATTATTGTTGTCCCTGTTATTATCAGTAGCTTTATAATTCTCTTTAATATTCATTTATGATATTCTCGTTTTAGTTCCTAAGTGAAGCCTCCTTTGTGTCACTTGCTCTTTCTAGGGTCGACCCAGCTGGTTTTGTATGGCCAGATTTCGGAGTAGCTCCAGCGGATCTACCTACCCTCCATCCAGATGGTGACCACCAGACGTAACCCTGGCAACGAGTGGGTTTCTTTTGTTCTCTCACTTTATTGTAAAAAATATTCTTTTGAGGCGTTTAGCCGACGAGCACGTGTTAGCTCGATTGCACCTTTATTTACTGTCTGCCTACGGGCTGTAGCATGATTGACAAATCCTAGGGTTGGTCATGTATGACTGAAACTCTTGCTAGTCTAGACATTTTGTACGACTAGCTTCATGATCATCCAAATATTTAATGTATGGGACGCCCTACTATTGTATATTTTGGGGCTCTGATATCTTGTAATTGTTATTACTTGCTTGAGTTTGAGACAATAGGCTTATTTATGACCTTAAGTGACTGATGGCTTGTAGATAAACCCTCATGTATTTAGATAGCCGTGACCGTATAGCGAGGTGGGTTGCACTTCAATATACGTAGCTAGCTATGTTCGCCCCCGCTCTCCAGTATTCTGGTTCTGGGACGTGACAGTTACAGATTGCATACTTCTATTAGATGATCCCATTTTATGGCACATACCATTCCGTTGAGTCCAGAACCGTCCAATTAGCTAAGGTTGACTTGAGGAAGTCCAGTTTCACAAGGGAACATGAAATACGATTAGCCATGATCAGCCATGAAATCAATAGAATTTTGTGGAGAAAATACTTATATTATTTTAGAAAATATTTGTAATACTTGAAAACTCTATTTTATTACCCAAAAATATTTAGATAAATATATTCTTGAAAATAAGTTTAATTTAGAACTACCCCTTTTATTAGTTAAAATAATTTTAGAAAAATACTTTGAAAATATAGGAATATCATTTTTAGAAAAAACTATAACTTAATTAGGTAGAAAATATTACAATTATATGTTCAGGTCAAAAGCTTATTTTAAATACCATAAAATAATATAAATATACATTATCCTAAAATAAAATTTAAACTTTTAAAATTAAAATTTGAAATTATTTGCATGCTATAGATTATCATGTCAGCTTTCTGAAATATCAAACGGATCACAAAACCATGTTGGAAATCTTTCAAAATCTCAACAATAGTGTGACGCATTAATTTTTGAACAACTGGCACTCAAATAATTTTACGAAAAATGTATTACAATTTTTCTAAAATAAATTATATATTATCGAAGCTAACATCAAGACGGTTCCAAAAAAAAATTGGAGGTAAAAGGAAGTCCGGAGTTAGGAGTAATGGCTTTTCAAAGTTGCTACAACTGAGGTTGATTGTTATGATGAATTTTTGTATTTTGGATGAGAAAGAGAGGAATTATGATAGTGGAAAGACACCCGGGGTGGGACCCGAGACCAACACATGCTGACACGAAGAGGCTGGACACCGACACGGTACACACACATTGGGGGCAGAAAAATTTGTGGAGAAAAATAATGAAAAGGCTCCCCTATAAATATGGTGGAGGAATCCTAATTAGATAATGGTTAGGAATGGTTTAAATCCCACTTGATAAATCTTATATTAATTTAAATCTATTTAAAACCATTTCAATAAAATCTAATCCAAATTTAAAACTAGATAAATCTCATCTTTAATTTAAAACTATTTAAAATCTAACCCAATAAAATTTACTCCCAATTTAGATTACAACAAATATATTTATAATATCCTTTTATAAATAAAAAAGTAATTCTAATTAGTTGAAAATACTTTAAAATAATTCTAAATAATTTTTATTCTAAAACCAAAATTATATAAAATATACCTAAATTTATTTTCATGTACATTGCACACAAATAGTACAAATTATTTACATAAATATTACTTTCGAAAATAGTAGCTATACTTGTATATCAAATAAAAAGCATTTCTATAATAATAAAAATAAATTTAGCAAATTCGGGACGACATATTTATACTGGAATAAATATAAAAAAATATTTACCTTATATTATATCGTAACAAAATAGTTATTTCTTTATTTACGAAAAATCTAATAGTAAAATTTTTGTATAAAAATAATTAAATACTTCGTATATATACGTATTCGTACTCGTCGTACAAATACCAAAAAAAATATTGTGAAATTTAGTGGGTTTACAATATGTGTCCAAAGAGGGAGTGATTTTCTTCCTACAAGGCGACATATGGTGGTTCTGTGTTGATGGACAACAACAACGCATGTCGAGCTGTTGGAATTAAGTCTATCAAGGTGAAGATGCATAATACAATTGTGCAGACTTTGGTCGATGTCAGACATGTTTTCGACCCCAAGAAAAATCTTATGTCTTGGTACGCTTGACTCGAATGGTAGCAAGTTCATTGTCAAGGCTGGAGTCTTGTAGGTTGTTCATGGTTCTTTGGTGGTGATGAAAGGTTACTGACAGGGTAACCATTATATCTTGTCACGACCCGTATCCGCTTTTCGGATACGAGTTCGTAGTCAAGTCCTGCCTACGCTGTAGCATCGACGGTAGTACGCTGTCTAGGTCTCAATGTCAACTCAAATACAATAAAATTATATCTAATTGCTCATTCACAATAATTATTTTATTTACAAATCTAGTAATTCAAAAATCTGCCAAAATAAATAAATACGAGAAGTGTCTAATCTATGTAGACTCTAAAGTCAGCCTCGAAGGTCTCTATCTCCACCCGTATGGTCTATAGCACGAAAGTAGGAAACATGCCAAGTCACCTACAACGATCAAGTCAGAAAAGGAGCAAAGTACAACCCTATTACATTTAATGTAACTTAATACAAAATAAGCTAGATTGTAGAGATGCAGTACAAAAAAAAAAGAAACATGCAGACGAACTGGAAACAATTATAGAAGCATAAAAAAGCATAACAGTTACAAAAAGTGCATGAGACCAAAATTTGCTACGAACATCAAGTAACAAGAAAAGTGCAGTATATAAAAAGAGATGCTTTATTAAATCATGATTACAAAGGTCTATTACAGATTTTTCATGATTACATATAAATGCTATCTACTCAGCCTACAAGTGCGCAACCTACAAGTGCACATCCTATAAGTACGCAACCTACAAATAAGCAGCCAGAGCGAATAACTTCCTAGTCAGGAGCGTAGCACTTCCTCGCTCCAATGTGGCTAATGAAGCAATTATTGAGTAGAACAGGGACATAGCCCCTACACGAGTCTCACAACACAACTTGTGGCCCTTCCAGCAAAACGAAGGGCTAGCCGTCGACCCAAATCTAGTATCTTGGGCCTCGAAGACCTCCAAGATGTTGTTCAGGTTCGAACCCCCTATGCCACGTGCTCAAGTGCATCTCGAAATTCTGAAGTTGTTCTTCCACAAGATTACAGCTTCTTTGAACGAAAAGATCTACAATCAACATTCGACTTATGTAAGGCCGACGACCGTCCGAAGCTAAGTCAGGATCGAGCATGACAGAGGAATGTCAAGAGGCAATGAACAATGGCTTCCTCAAAAGCTCTCCTTTATATAGGTTGTGTGTGGTCTAACCCACGTGCCATGTGGCGGGGAGTCAAAAGCCCTGAGTTAATAGGATGAACCTAGAATTCATTATAATGAACCTCATTTAATGAAGACTAAGTCTTTAGTCACCACTTCTCGATCCACCCAAAATAGCAGCAAGAACAAAGCATTGACTCAGCCGCTCAGAATTAGTCACTAGACACCCCTAAAGTGCAGTGACGGAGCTTCACAGAAGCACAATTCCTTCAGAGCTGCTCAGAAGCACAACCCCTTCAGAGCACCTCATAAGCACAACCCCTGTAGAGCATCCCAGAAGCGTAGCCTTTTCAGAGCTTTCCAGAAGCGCAGCCCCTTCAGAGCTCCTCAGAAGCGCAACCCTTTAAGAGCTTCTCAAATGCGCAGCCTCTTTAGAGCTTCCCAGAAGCACAGCCCCTTAAGAGCTCCTCAAAAGTGCTGCCCCTTAAGAGCTTCCCAAAAGCGTAGCCTCTTCAAAGCTTCTCAAATGCACAGCCTCTTCAGAGTTTTCCAGAAGTGTAGCCCCTTCGGAGCTTCTCAGAAGTGCAGTTCCTTCATAGTTTCTTCACAGCTCTTTCAGAGCTCCTCAAAAGCCCAATCACTCGTCACCTCAGAAGTAGTCTCTTCGTCGCCTCAGAAGTGCAGTCTCCTCGATGTCCCTCAAAAGCGCATCTCATATAGTGCGCAACTCGTTAACAAATGTAGCACCATGCCACATGGCCAGTATGGCAACCATATTTCTTCAGATATAATCAGATCTAGTTTATTTAAACACTCGTATCTCTTCAGATACAACCAAATCCGGTTTGTTCAAACTGCCACTCTACCGATATGATCAAGATCCATTCGGTTTAAATAGAGTGAGACCATTGAGTAGTGTGCACACGCCACGTGTCTGTGACTCAGTCATATTTTGATGAACGGGTGCTAACCACCCAAGATTCTAGCAATAAGAGAATCCTAACAACTGTCATGTGTCAGCTCAGCAGCAGCCCTCATAGTATGGTTACAACAGATTCTCCTGAAATCTCGCACGTAGCGCTTTCGTGCACCAAAACCCCCGCGTACATTGTACATGTGCATGCCTATAAATAGCAGCAATTTTCCTTCATTCAGGGTCTTCGAAAAATCCTCCAACGACTTCTTGATTGGCAACCCAGATCACCACTCACAGGATTTCAAAAAGTCAGAGTAAGTTTATTTTGTCATCAGATCATCAATGGAGTAAAGGATCCGCTCCAGTACTCGATCCCTATTGCCATACTTTTCCAGAATCAACTATACTTAGATATCCTATTTAGGATCTCTTTTATACTCTTTTTCAAGTTTTAAATGTAAAAGTTCATCAACTTTTTATTCATGGCAAACAAAATGGCGACTCTGCTGGGGACATCGATCTCCTCCGATGAGAAGGTAGTGATGCAATCTGACAACAATTTGCTGGGGTCTTTCCAGAAGATGCTGGTCTTTTGCTTCAACCAACAAGCTTTTGAAGATCTCATTTCTGTAGGCAACTGGAATCCTTCGAAGTGGCTAGTGAACCAGAAGAAGAAGACCCGAAGCACCTGGGTGCCCAAGGATGCTGCGCTAAACGACAAAACCGAAGGGGATGCGCTCCAGGCTCCTCTGGATTCAGGCATTCTCGACACGCCTTCATTAACTGTCGCTGCAATTCCTAAGTCAACTCCAGTTGCTAGAAAGCACAGGGAAGGCCACCGCTCTCAGGCTGCACATAAGATGAAAGAGCAGTAGAAGAGAAAAGGTGCAGCACCCCATCTGCGCACAAAGATAGCTGCGCAGGAAGGAGCTTCTGTCATCGACAGAATTGCCTACCCCTTGGGGAAGGCCACCTTGGACTCTGAGTAGTATGCACCTTCTAGGGGTAGTATAAAAAATTCCAATGCAACACGCATCCCGTGCGACCAATGTACTACGCCAACAACTGACCGAAAGCTTGCATTAACAGTAACGTGCACGACTGACGGTAAGTTGTACAAAATTGGCTCGGGTGCTTCGATGCCTCGAACAACAAAGCCTCTTTGCCACTTGAGCGCTCATGTGCACGAACTAAGCCAGAGGGTGCATAATGTGGGGACAGACTTATATGAGCAGTGCTGCTATAAGCATAAAATGGGTCTGTCTCAGGAACAACTCCCTGGTCAGAACTTAAGCGTGTCTCACATGCAGGGACTGAGTAGAGGGGAGCACTCCTTACATCTTCACTTATGCACGCGATATACCTGCGCACATGAATTAATTATAGATGTGGGAGCCTCTGACTTGTGCAAAATGATTTCCCACAAGCGCAAGACGAAAGAAGACTCTGTTACGCATAATCTGCCTATTTCGGGGCAGACTTGTGCTAACATCACCATCAACTGCTACTTCCACCAAACAGCCCCATCGCTACCAAAAAGGCAGTTTGTTTTTGAATAGTTGCGACCGACGGTGCTTATCCATTAGATACTCGACAAAAGATTGCCGATCGAAGAAGAAGATAAACTCTTTGTTGCTTCATGCAATATAATACGAGGTTCACCGTATCTCAAGATGCTCTCTAAGAACCCTCTCGTCTCGGCTAGAAAATCCGAGGGCCGACCCAGAGGCAGCAAGATGGCAGTGTCCAGTATGGGTGTGTTCCAACACACCCGAGCCAAAATCAAACTCTTGTCACAAGGGACTGTCGCTTCGACCTAACACTGGTTGGGGGTACTCAAAACCCAACATTCTATAACAATCCCTTATTTCTGCCAGAAGAGGTTTGTACAGAACTGATACAGATGTCTCCGTAGGCCTAAGCTACCAACAAGCTGGGGATGGCAACTACTTCGAATTAGAGGATAATCGTCGCCTACCCATCTACCTTCAGGAAAGCAGAACTCAAGGGTCTGAACTAGAGATAGAAAGATCTACGGTACCCTCTATTTCCCCAACCCGATGACCATTTATATGGCCGAAGGGGATAACACGGAAAGAAACGAGGGTTCCAACCATCAACAACGTATAGAGGCCTTTGAGATGGGCCTAAACACATTAAATGAGACGAGGCAAGCCTTGACTTTAGTAGTTTTAGAGATCAAGGACAAGTTGACATCCAACCCACCTGCTCCAGCAAGTCAAGACCGGGAACAAATGGGGAGTCTAATGCCCCTCCCCATATGCCGCCTCATGTTGTAAACCAAGCACTGCCACAGTCATCTGGTCCGCCAATGTCTGGACCCACAATGTCAAATAATATGCAACAGGCTCTCAAGGAGTCGTACGCTCATTTCGACGCTCGAGATAAATAGGAGTCGCTTCGAGAGCTGGGGATTCGGCAAACATATCCTCTTGAGTGGGACAACATGGTGCACCCTCAAAAGTATAAACCACAGACTCTTGCACCATTTGAGGGGAAAGAGTCTCCCCGTCGATATCTGAGGAAGTAGTATATGAGTGGTTTTACGGTCTCCCCGACAACTGCATCTTATCATTTGACGATCTGAAGCGTCCCTTCCTCTCTCGTTTCTACGAAGCAGGAATGGACATGATGATGTCCACTCTCATGGACATTGTCCAAAAAGAAAAGGAGCCTGCATGCGCTTACATCGAGCGCTTCCGCTAGGCGGTCCTGAGGCTACCATCAGATATCCCCGAGACTATACTTATGGACTCATGCCACAAGAATATGCTTCTTGCGATTAAACTCTGGCATAATGCTCCATGTATGGAATAGACGCCTTTTATTATTGTCACAGACATGGCCGAAAGGAAAGTCCATGATGCACAATTGCTGGAACTAAATTTCCCCACGTACGAAAAAAAAGGAAAACGCTCGTCCAGCAATAACCCTACCAACATAGACGGGAAGGGCAATCAAGCCCTAACTCTCAACATATCCAAGGGTTCAGCATCCGTGAACCAGAAGCCGACCGTGTAGTGCCCCATCCCTATATCGTGCGCTATTTTTGTCCACAAGGTGCACGAAAAAGGATACTGTCACTACCGATTCATTCGGGACCGATAGATCGGGATCGGTTGAATCAGTCGAACGAGAATGATTGAATTAAGATCATTTTCTCGTTATGGAAAGGCTCCTTCGGAATCAAGTCCCATATTCAGCGGGTTGCGCCTTGAGGATTGGCTCTACGACTAAGTCAGAAGAGACCTCATGTTGCTCTGCTTTTCGTGCCGTACTTGCTTTGGCTTTGGTTTTTACGAATGCATTTTTGTGAATATTTTCGATGGTTTTCTTGGCTTGCATTTTCAAACGTTGCATTCATATCGAATTCCTTGAATAACACAGTGTTTCATTCAGTTGCTTATACGATTGCAGGTGATCACGTAGGCGACGTCTAAGCGCAGCCAACCAGTCCCTCGCTTGAAAAAAAGACTAAGGTGAGTGGCTGATCTCCCTCGCCTCGACCCTCTGTTTTAAAATCAATCTTGAAACACAAAATCAATGCTTGTCGCTATAGTGTAGAACCAATGAATTAAGGCACGATTCTTCACGAAACACTTGATAAAGGAAACTTGGAACAACAGCATCAATTTGAGTAATTTACTCTGAAAATGTAAGTTTTACACCAAAAAGAAAAAAAGATAAGGTTCTAGAAAAGAGAGAAAATTATTTCAATATATACAAAAATGGTCATTGGACAACTTGTGCACAATGAGTAGTTTTCTCGAATGGTTGCCTAGGCCAAGGAATCGATTCGACCCGGGAGGAGCAAGTATAGCAAGTGCCAGCAAGACTGGTACGGGTGATTCAGAAACTTTTGCACAGGGCTCGCTACTCGCCGTGAAAGGGTCACCGTCTAACCCAGCTATAGTCCATAATGGCGTAAAATTGCTAGTGACCTTAACACCCAATCACTACTTGATCTAATGCGCATGATACAGGATGAATATGATAACTGCTAAATGTATACAAATTTATATGCTTGCCTCAAAACATGTTAACATGCAAATCGATCAGGATGGTCAGAAAGATCACAAACAGCTAACATGTTTTATAAAACTGCTTGAACCAAATACAGAGCTTGGGTTAATTAGCCACTCGACAGTACATGTGATCGTATCGAACCTCGCTCTTCGCAGGTGCTAGAAATAAAAAAGAACGTGCCAACTAGCCAGGTGACGTTCGTGTTTTGAAGCTTCGACTGCACGTCGAAGACTCATGTCATACCACTTTTGCAGACTCTCTACAACAATCCAAGAAATATGTCTCGGCCTCCCTCCATTCCAGGTGGCTGGAATACTTTTATTGTAAATGAGGGTGTAGAAGCATGGAAAAGAATAAAGAAAGGTCTATGCGGCAAGGAATCCCCATGCGGCTCAGAGCACCCATGCGGCTAAGGGGTCCATGCGGCTCAAACGTCTATGCGGTTCGGATAAGCCCAAAGCCACGTGGCCTTCGACAGCTTTTTTCTTCATCTTTGGCTGCATTTAATGCCCTGACGGCTGACAGCTCGGACAAATGACAGCTTTGACATAAAGGCGCAAAAATGACTGACATAGAGGCGTGTCCTAGGGAAGAGGAGGAAATCTTTTCACATATGGCAGAATCTACCGAGTCCCGAGGCATACGGCTGCTGTATTTATGCGGCCGCCCACTTTATGTGGCCGCCCACTTCATACGGCCGCCCATCAGCATGAGGCTGTATCCTTTATGCGGCCGCCCATCAGCATGCGGCTGCATCCTTTATACGGCCGCCCATCAGCATGCGGCTGCCCATCTCCATGCGGCTGTTCATCCCTATACGGCTGCCCATTTTCATGCGGCCATTCATCCTCATGCGGTCCACTCATATGCGGCTCTGTCAAGATGACCCAGTAAAGACACGTGGCGCTTTTTACGACGAGTGAGACACGTGGCAGTCTTATCTTCCTGAAATTATGGGTGCTAACAAATCCTAACAAAATTAGATTTGTTGCAATCACCATAATTGCCCAGATCAAGTCAAATCGAACAAATTAGACATGTGGCAATCCCTCACAAGTCGCGAATATTCATGGCAATTAACATTTATTGTCCACAGAGATTTGATGTAATCTACATTAATTACCTAGATTTGCTACAATCAGAATTAATGGCCATGAGTGACTGATCACTAGCTGCCACCTTACATGGAGGTAATCATTGCAAACCCTAATGATTGCATCCCACTCCTATAAATAGTAAGGTGCCATTCCCTTGCGAAAATGAGACTTTTTAGAAGAACTTTTTTTCAAAAAGAGTACCAGAGCACTTGGAGAGATTTGAAGAGAGAGAGCAGAGAGACAAAGGCACGCACAGAGAGCATCCTGGGAGCATTTCTTCCCCAAGCCAAGGCTGCATCCGATCGTCCAAGGAGTAAGACAGAGCTGCCGTCGCTTTCTCGAGCCTCTACCGTCACCCCCCAGAATCTAAAATAAACAATTGTACTTAGATTGCTGTACCTAGGTTTTCGTCCCTAGGCTTTCTTTGTACAAGCGAGTTTGTATTGTGAAGTAAAAGTCCAGTCCTCCGATAATTGTTCTGTTCTTTTATATTTCATGGCAAACACGATGGCGACTCTGCTGGGAACAAACTTCTCCACGGCTGAGGAGTTGGTGATGCAATCCGATGCAGCCAAACTTGGCTCCACTCAACAGAAGATGGTCGTCCTCTTCAACCAACAGGCGTTCGAAGAAATGCTCTCCGAAGGAAGCGCTGGCCCGGTCCAGAAGCGAACCCGCACAAAGAAGGCTCGCAAGGAGTGGAGGCCAAAATCATTTGCTTCTCCCCAAGCTCTGGACGAAGCACTCTCTGCTGTCCAAGACGGCGAAGGCAAGTCTCGTGCAGCTCCGCTTCAAGCCATAAAAAACTCTACTGTCCCCAAGTTCGGCAGAGGAAAACACTACGATGCTGGACTTGCAGAGGCAAAGAGTAATTTTATGCGCTCCAGGAAGAAGCCGAACAAAGGCACTAGCCGCAAGACCAAGACTCATACGGCCAAACTTGCCAGCCGCAGGAATAATCTCCATGTGGCCGAAACTGCCAGCCAAATGCATAACACTCATGCGGCCAGGATTTCCAGCCGTATGGAGAAGACCTATGCGGCTGAGATTTCCAGCCGCATGAAGGAAGCCCATGCGGCTACGATTGCCAGCCGCATGAAGACTGCTGATTCCAGCCGTATGCCGCCTGCCCCACACGGCTCAGTCTTCGATCGCCTCTCCTATGGTCCTGACCTCTCGTGCTCCCAAGAAGACGTATCTGACTCTCTCCAGCACCACTTTGACTCTTCCTACTATGTGCCCTCACGCACTGGAGTGAAGAAGTCTAGAGCAGCGCGAGCTTGGCGAGCTCAGTCCGCTGTCCCAACCTTTGACCATCCAAGCGTTCCATATACTGTTATACGGGCCTCTGATGGGAAGTTGTACAGAACCACCCGAGTCCAGCCCCCGGCGGTAAACAGACAGGATGGTTCCCAAAAGTCTTCCAAAATCCAGGGAGCAAACATGGTCATTTTAGACCCATCTGACTTGCGTGAGGCTATCTGCCACAAACACAAGAAAAGGGAGGGAACCTCGGGGTACAAAGAGTCCTCCCACGGACGTCACTGTACCCAAGTCATCGTCAACTGCTGCTGCAATAACGCGACGGTACGAGAAGATCGGCAGTTCGTCTTCCAAAGACTACAACAACCATGTTCAGAAGATGAGGCACTTCCCGTCGTCTCCTGCAACTCTGCTCAGAAAATCCTCGCCGATGGGAGAGGGAAGAAGAAAAATGTTTCCAGCCCGAAGATTTCAACTACTATGACTAAGAAACTGTCGTCTAAACGGGTGCCCACCACCGGAGTTTTCTAAGGTACCCGTTCAAAGACGAAATCTGCTACAGTGGGAGATTCATTGTCCGCATCACTGGAGGTTGCTGGAACTGGGGGTAGCACTCCTCCGAACCTCCACGACAATCCGATGTTCCAAGAAGACGAACTGGAGGAAACAACTCTCCCATTAGATGCAGCAAATCCTGACGTCCCCGAGGACGTCCATAATTTCCAAGACGAGGCAAACTCGGAAGCTGGGGGTATTGTTCCTTCTGAGTCCGAACCAGAGGAAGACATTCCACATACCCCGATGACTTTTCATTACAGGGGTATAATTCGGAGTGTACATCATCCACCATCCCTTCCACTTCTCCTTATATGAGGACAGTATTCATGACAGACAGCGACGAAGATGGTCCTAGTGATCGCCAACACATCGACACTCTGGAGGCCATACTGCGCACTTTGGTCAAATCGGTGGACGAAATCAAAGCAGCCCTCCCTACTCTGCAAGGAGGGACGCCTGGCCAAACAAACTTGGGTCCCGCGGTCAATGCAGACTCAAACTCAGCGACACCAAACCCGGGCAATAATCTTCCTGAAATGTCGGCTCCTACCGCTGCAGACGAGGCCAGGGAGGCAAGAAAAGAGGTCCAGGAGCTCCGGGCCATGTTCCACGCCCGAGAAAACTGCCAAGACCTCAGGATACGACAACCGTATCCCGTTGCGTGGAGAGATGTTCCATTCCTACCAAAGTATAAACCGTTCCACATCAATCCATATAATGGGAAGACCTCCGCAAGTCGGTACATCACTTACTTCGAGGTCACTACCGACCATCTACCCCACGACGATGCCATCCTTACACGATTATTCATCGGGGCATTGGAAGGGGTCGCCTTCGACTGGTACCGTAACCTGCCAGACAACTACATCCACTCCTTCGCCCGCTTCAAGCGCATGTTCTTGGAGAGATTCTATGAAGTAGGATAGGACATCACAATGTCCACCCTCATGGACGTCGTTCAAGGGGAGAAAGAGCTGACAAGGAACTATATTGAGCAGTTCTGCCAAACCGCCATCTAGTTGTCGTCCGGTAATCCGGATTCTTCCTTAATTAAAATTTGCCAAAAAAGACTGCTTCCAACAATCAGCCTCTGGATGGGTGAAAGTCAATTTAAGGACTGGAAGACATTTATCATCAGTGCCACTAGCGCCGAAGACAGGTTAAAGAAGGCTCGCCAACTGGGATTGCACATCTCGGAGGGAGAGGACAAGGGCAGGCGTCCTAATACCAATAACAACAATGGGGGTAGCTCCACCAACAATCGGGACAACAAGGGCAAGCAGGCTATGGTGGCCGACACAGCCCAAAAACCCGAGTCAAAATCGGCAGACAAGCAATGGCCACAAATGACCTACTCCTTCGAAGACGGCCACGTCAAGCCTATCTTGGACATGCTCATACAAGGGGATAGAATTCAGCTCCCTCCACCAAGACGGGAACCTCGGCCGGCAGAAATGGAGAGCCCAAAGTACTGCCATTACCACCGCTACGTCCATCATGCTACACATGACTGCTACCAACTGAAGCGATATATCCAACATCTCATCGATTCAAAGGCTCTGGCCATTAACTTCGAGGAGGTAACCGTGGCAGCCAACATGGTGTCTGTACAGTTTGGCAGCTTCCCTCCAATAGAGACTCAAGACGGCATGGTACCCATCCCTCGGACGACAATAGAGTTTGCTAATCTTCCACCTCCTCGAGATCAAGCTACTGGTCTGGTACCCCTCACCACGTCACGAGGGGAGGTCATGTAGGTCCATCCAGATTTGGTACCAGAAGTAACTCAGTCCATACTACTCCTCATGGGCAAGAAGAAGGATGGAAAGGTCAGATCCTGCCGCACAATTTCGGTAGATGTCGAAGAAGCCACAGTTGTCGTCACTCGGTTCGGTGCTCAATCCCAACCTACGCTGGATAACTCGGCTGAAGAACATCAGCCGGCTACTGCTGACGCTCCGGGACCTTCCCAACCTCCAACGACCGACAAGCCTAGGCCGAAGGAGACTCGCATTGACAAATCCCTCCGAAAAGATGCATCTCATGGGTTGGAAAGGCCCTACAACTTTGACATCCTGGCACAATTGGCCAACAAACCGGCCAAATTATCATTATATGAGCTCCTGAGACTCTCCAAGGATGTTCGCGCGGCTTTGAACGATGCACTCCAGAACGCTGACGCATATCTAGCTCAGGTCAACCTGAAGGGAGAGAACCCTCCTGCAGATCTCCAAGACAGCGCTTGCACAAGAGCGATGCCCAACATTGTTTTCACTCCATAGGATATGCTCATCAAAACCAACCTGCACGATCGACCGTTATATTACACTGGATACATCGGCGACGTAAGGGTGGATCGGATGCACATTGATCCTGGTTCTTCCATAAGCATCATTCCGAAGAGTCTGCTACATCATCTTCGTATCCCTATGCATCGCTTGACGCCGACAAATACTGCCATCAGCGGTTTCAATTCGGGCAGGAGCTATCCGATTGGGAAGATTCGCCTGAAGTGCCAAATCGGTGATCTTCAGTCAGAAGTAACTTGTTACGTTATAGATGCGGATACTTCCTACAATATCATATTGGGGCGTCCCTGGATACATGATTACATGATCGTGCCTTCCATCCTGCACCAATGCTTCAAGTATATCGACAAACACGGCTTCGTGAGGACAGAATTTGCTGACATCGATACCTTCAAAGGGATCGAATCCTACTACTCAGACTCCTGCCTATACGAAAAGTCGAAGAGGCACCTTGGTGAAGGAGATGTACAAACTCGTACCGAGACAGCCACAGGTTCAGAAGAACCTTTGACGATCCACCTCCAAGCTCGCAAACCTGGCAAGTCCGTACCCCTTACAGCCACTCTGCATAAGGATGCAATCAGCCTCTCGGCACAAGAAGAGCAAATGATAATCCGGCTGCCAAGGTCCGGCCAAGCACCAAGACCCACAAAGGAGCCACTGACAATCAGACTGCCTAGAGTCGGCCAGCCATAAATGGAGAAGCTCAACCCCTCCGACAAGCCAATGACGATACGCCTTCCTAAGAAGAATTGTCACCCCGATGCAAGGTCAGGGGCTTCTAGCGAGCCAACAACTCCCCGCCCAGCATCAAGTACCAAACTGGGGGTCGCTAGTCTGCCAACAACTCCACGTTCGGCCCCACCAATAGAACCTCTGATGATCAAGCTATCCAGGTCATCCTCTCAGTCTTCATTTATACAGGGGGTGGCTGAAGAAGAACCAGAACTGTCCAAGTATGTGGCTGTCCATACTGATGTTTCCTCCGCAGATGATGTAATCCTACTAAAAAAAATACCTTACTTCATCAATAAAGGGCTATCTTTGAACTACCTTGAGCTTAATAAGCATTGTACAATGTATGCTATGGAATACGGTATAGGCACTCACCTACACACACAGGTGACAAAAGTTTACACCGCAAATCAGCTCACAACCGTGGAAGACGCTTACCGCATAATCGAGGGAGGGGACCATCCGATCATCTTCGGCCGAAAGGATGATCCACAGCCCTTCACTATAGAGAAGGTCGATCTTGAATCAGATGCCGGAAGACTGCTTCTATATCTTTATAGCCCCCAATCCAAGTACCTCATACAAAAATAGGGGTATGATCTGGAGACTATGCCAGGCTTGAACTACGGTACTGGTCGACGATTACCTTTAAAGCCACCAGTCCTGGCTGGCAAACCACGGGACTACTATAGCAAGACCCGATGTGAATTAGGGTATGTTACACCCACAACGACCCCTGAAAGTTCAGATGAGGAATGTGACTGGCATTCACATTCAACCGGGTCACCAACTTCTGATTTGGATGCCAGCATCGAAGATATATTCAGACAAGTCCTGTCAGTCAATATGGCATTCGCCGACGCTTACAAAGAAGATGAAGACATTCCTGAAATCCTCGAGTTAGAGCCGTGGGCCCAACAGCTGGATGCACAATAGGAAAAGCGATTTGAACAAAAAGAGCCTCCTACTGAAGATGAGGTCATACAAGTGGATCTAGGCAGCGACTCTTCTCCAAAACCAAACTTCGTTAGCAAAAGCCTGACGGACGAAGAGCGAGAATCACTACTGGAACTTGTCAAAGAATATATTGATGTGTTCGTCTGG
Source organism: Iris pallida (assembly GCA_029216955.1). NCBI lineage: Eukaryota > Viridiplantae > Streptophyta > Magnoliopsida > Asparagales > Iridaceae > Iris > Iris pallida. The sequence continues at coordinate 5,344,785 of JANAVB010031813.1, forward strand.
AGCTATGAAGACATGCCAGGGTTAAATCCCGATATTGCTCTTCACAAACTCAATATTTGGCCAGATGCAAAGCCAGTCAAACAACAACAACGACGCTTCCGCCCAGGCATCATGGATGCAATCGAAGCCGAAGTCAACAAACTCATAGCCAGCGGCTTCATATGCAAAGAGCAACATCCAGACTGGGTCGCCAACATAGTACCGGTCCTCAAGAAGAATGAGAAGATTCGAATCTGAATCGACTTTCGCAATCTGAACGAGGCATGTCCCAAAGATAAATTCCCCCTCCCTATCACAGACATCATGATCGACAACACATGTGGCTTCGAACGCATGTCATTCATGGATGGTTTCTCAGGGTACAACCAAATCAAGATGTCTTATATCGACGAAAAGCATACATCATTTCGAACACCGATTGGCACATACTGCTACACAGTCATGCCTTTCAGTTTAAAGAATGCTGGCGCCACATATCAAAGAGCTATGAGTATCATCTTCAGGGCTCACTTGTGCAAGACCGTGGAGTGCTATGTCGATGATATCGCCGTCAATAGTCGCTGTAAGGGTGACCATCTCCAAGATCTGAGGACGGTATTCGATCTGATGCGAGCACACCACCTGAAGATGAATCCTACAAAATCGTTCTTGGGCGTATACAGCGAAAAATTCTTGGGTTTTATCATCACCGCCCAGGGTATCCACGTAGACCCTGAGAAGACAAAGGCAATCATGTAGATGTGTCCCCCGAGAAATCTCCGAGAACTTCGAGGCCTCCAAGGGAGGTTAGCTTACATCAGGAGGTTCATTTCCAACCTCTCCAGGCGTTGTCAGCCATTCACCCATCTCATGAAAAAGGGTGTCTTATTCGTATAGGACGAAGAATGTCAGCGTGCCTTCGACAGCATCAAAGAATATTTATCGAACCCTCCAGTCCTAGTGGCCCCGGTTGCTGGAAAATTGTTCCTGCTCTATGTACGAGCAATGGAGCATTCCCTCGGCGCTCTGCTAGCACAAAACAACGATGCAGGCCATGAGCAAGCTATATATTACCTCAACCGAATGATGATCGGGCCAGAGCACCGATATACCGCCGCAGAGAAGGAATGCCTCGCCCTGGTGCTCGCCATTCAAAAGATGCGATAATATGTCACGGGGTATACCATACATGTGACATCATGAGTCAACCCCCTCAGGGTCCTCATGACAAAACTAGGGGCACTCAGCTCTCGCCTCGCTACATGGGCAATATTACTGTCCCCCTACCACATGATCTTCATCCCACAAAAGGTTGTTAAAGGTCAAGCTCTGGCAGACTTTTTAGCAGCACACCCAGGCCCGGAGTTGGCCAGAATATACGAAGACATCCCAGATGAGATCGCCGATTTTCCTGCAACCTCTCACGATGATATATGGCAGATATTTTTCGATGGCGCCTCAAGGATCGGACCTAAGGGCAACATCGTCGTCAGAGTCAGAGTGGTGCTGGTTTCTCCTTTCGGACTGGTGATCAATCGTTCTTACTCCCTCTCAGAACCCTGCTCTAATAATGTGGCCAAGTACAACGCTCTAGTCATTGGTCTCCAACTTGTAAGAGAGCTGGGGGTAGAATATCTTGAAGCATACGGCGATTCACAGTTAATCGTCAATCAGATCCGGGGTTCATACGAGGTTCGCCATAAAGACATGATCCCCTATCACCAAATAGCAATCAACATCATCTCTTCATTTGAAGGGTTCTTCATCGAACATGTTCTCTGACTCCAAAATATCGAAGCCGATGCCCTAGCTGGCCTTGCCGCTTCCCTAGCGGTTCCGAACTATACTCGCCAATCGGTGGATGTGGTAGGCCATGAACTGGTCTGTCCCAAGAATAATGTTCAATTCGTGGCGAGTTATTCCGCTCAGACGATCGACGAAGTCCCATACTGGAGACAACCATTCATTGACTTCGTAGTTTACGACATCCTGTCCGAGAACCCAAAAGGGGCCACCTCTATCAGAAGGTATTTTCTCAGATTCTTCTACGATACAGAGACAAAAATGCTGTATCACCGATCCTACGATAGACTATTGCTTCGATGTCTGTCAAATGCTGAAGCCAAGGAAGCCGTACGCGAAGCTCATGACGGTGTCTACGGGGCCCATCAGCCTGGCCCAAAATTGCAAGAACGTCTTCGCCGAATGGGCTACTACTGGCCCACGATGGTAGCAGATGCGATAGACTATGCAAGAAAGTGCAAAGCCTGCCAAGTCCACGCGGACTTCATCCACCAACCATCTGAATTTCTACATCCGACAGTGGCATCCTGGCCATTCGAAGCATGGAGAATGGATATCATCGGTCCGATCACTCCATCCTCTTCCCGAGGACATCGCTTCATTCTCGCCATCACAGATTACTTCTCCAAATGGGCAAAAGTTATTCCGCTTGCAGAAGTGAAGACTTCAAACTTGATCAGCTTCCTCAAGCATCACGTCATTTATCGCTTTGGACTGCCCCAAAGGATCATCCATGATAATGGTCCACAGTTCGCAAGCCATGCCTTCTATCGGTTCTGCGACAAACAACGCATCCAGAATATTGCTTCAATGCCATACAACCCAGCAGCGAATGGGTTGGCAGAAGCATTCAACAAAATAATCATCAAACTTCTTAAGAAGTTTATATCGTCCAACAAACGCGACTGGAACGAGAAGCTTGGTGAATGCTTATGGGCGTACCGCACTACAGTCCGAACAGCCACAGGGAACACTCCATTCTCCCTGGTGTACGGAAGTGAGGCAGTTCTCCAATTGGAGACTCAAATACCCTCGCTCCGTGTTGCTCTTACTTACCAATTGACGACAGACGATAACTACCGTCGCCGGTTACAAGAGTTGGAGGCCTTAGATGAAAAGCGCCTCTTGGCTCAGCAACGAATAGAGCTATACCAAGCACGCATCTCCGGAGCCTTCAATAAGAAGGTTAAAATCAGAACATTCCAAGTGGGCGATCTCGTTCTGGCAGTTCGGAGGCCGATGGTCATGACTCACAAGACCGCCGGCAAATTTTAGCCAAAATGGGAAGGTCCATTTATCATTGAGGCCGTATTCTCCAACGGTGCTTACCGCCTCGTAAAACAAAATGGAGACTTGCTCATGCTGCCTATCAACAGCAAGTTCTTGAAGAAATATTATGTCTAAATGAGATTTTCCAGATTATCGAGTTATGTACCCGCTGGTACCGCTGAACTCACATCCACAAGACTCCAGATTATCGAGTTATGTACCCGCCGGTACCGCTGAACTCACATTCCAAATTCCACATTATTGAGTCATGTACCCGCCGGTACCACTGAACTCACATTCACAATATCCTAAATCGCTGAGTCATGTACCCTCTAGTTCCACTGAACTCACATTCTCCAAATTCCAGGTCGCCGAGTCATGTACTCTTTCATACCGCTGAACTTACACTCCTCCAAATATCTCAGATTATCAAGTTATGTACCCGCAGGTGCCTCTGAACTTACATTCCGGTCACTCTTTCAGATAGTAAGTCATGTATGACCATACCTCTGAACTTATTTCTCTAAAAGAGCTCCTCCCTCATGATCCACTACCCGCACTCTCAGTGCACAGAAAGGGTAATAGATCCACAAAATTTCCAAAACGACCATGTCGATGTTACCTCTGAGTCGTTTCACTTTCGCCAAAAACAAATCACCCCTATACATAAAACTTCCATGTCCTCATTACCTCTGAGTCGTCCTATATACCCCTTCATGGAGCCCACTCATGCCATGTCCTTATTACCTCTGAGTAGGAAGGCTCCATCGAAGAAACCCTCATATTTGCCATGTCCTCATTACCTCTGAGTAAATATGTTGGTCCTCCCTCGACTTATTATCTGTACCAAAAAAAACCCCCAGGGTATGCCAAGGATAATAGGTCCACAAATGTCCTCTGTTGACCACAAATATCCTCCGTTGAGTCCACTCCTACCATGTCCTCATTACCTCTGAGTAGGAAGACTCCGCGGTAAAACCCCATACTTGCCATGTCTTCATTACCTCTGAGTAAGTATGTTGGTTCTCTTTCATCCTATTATCCATATCCTAAGCCAGGGAACGCCAAGGAAAATAGGCCCACAAATATCCGCCGCTCACTACAAATGTTGTACTAAGTTTCCTTGTACATGTACATCATTTCCTATCATGCCCCGGGAGCCCAGCTGCTCCATGGCATTCTTTCTTCCGATACCCGGAACGTCCATGACTACCTTGCCGTAGAACTGTTCTAGGCATCCCCATCAAACATGTTATCCATACCTAAAATCCAGGTATGCCAAGGGTAACAGGTCCACAAACAAGTCCCCCATTCGGGGCAAATGCCACCATAACACCACAAGCACAACAGGCAGTATAAATAAAGGGTAGAATAAAGCATACTCTTTTACTTGGAAGGCGAAAGTACTACATGTTCTATGGACAATGGCCCATTTAAAGAAAGGAAAAGAACAAAAATAAAAAGAAGAAAAAGGCCGACTATGGTTCGATATTACATAATTCCAGAAGGCGGCTCTTCACCAGGGCTGTCCCTCGTTCAAGCCGCTGCTTAGCTCGGCGCTCCGCTTCCTAGGACAACCGCTCCGCATCATCAAAATACATATGTGCCCGCCAGCCATCCTCCATCTTCTTCAAGACAAGCTCGAGATTGGCAGAAGCTCGATTGAGTCTGTCAGCCTCCTGGATAACAAGTCCCTTTTTAGTACGGGCGGCTTCGAGCTCAGACTCCAGAAAGGCCAACTTCCTCTGGAGCTCGAGGATCTGCTCCCTGGTGTCGATTACCCCACGAGAGGCGACTGCTTCCTGAGCCGTGCAATCTTCATTTCTACGACTCAATTGATCGTATAACTAAGACAGATCACGGCAGTCCTTCAGTATGGTCGGCTTGATCGAGTCCCTAACAAGCCTCACCTTCTCCACCGCAGTTATGAGGAAAGTGCGCTCTTGATCTATTGCCGTAGACAGATCTGCTTGCCGTAGCACGTGAAACTGTGTCACAAGTCGATCAGCCTCTAGCAGTTTCGGCTCCAGAAGTACAGCTAGCCCCGTCCAACCAGGGAGTGTTCTAAGGATATCGATTTGGCCACCGGCGTACTGACGGGCCATAGAAAAGGGAGTCCCCCTCTCCACACCTGCCTCGACCCCTCTCTTCAGGTGGCAGTAAAAGCTGTCAACCACATCCTGTGACACTTCATCCAAAACTTCAGTAGAGGACGGCGTCAAAGGAAGTGTGGCTGGCAGTGTCGAAGAAGTAGCATCAGAACTTGCCATCCCCGCCACCAGGGAAACAAATTCTGTGCGAAAAGATGCATGAATAGCAGCTAGCTCCTCTTCCGCCGCCCGAAGAGCTTGGATACTCGACAAGGCGGAAAGGTTAACCCCCGAAACCATATTCGAAGAGAAGGACGCAGGAAGCATTGTTCCCTGCCCCGGCTGTGCCGCCACTTGGGCCCCCGAACTCGACCCAGCTGGAGGCCCCTCAATATAGGTTGGAAAAGAAGGAGGCACACGTGCTTCCATCAGATCCCCTCCGGTAGAGTCCGCCCCGACAATGTCCGTCACCGACAATAAAGGGGTAGGACCTGTACGTCCAAAGCAACCATCAATCGACGTAACCCGAAGGATGTGATGATAGAGCAGATAGGCCTCCTCACAAGTTAAGATTTGGCTTATCTTACCAGGTGAGGAGCAGGGAGGCCTTAGCTCGCTCGCAGCTGACATAGTCTCCTCACCCGCGACCTCCAAGTTGAATTCAACTGGTTTCTCTGCCCCAGCCACCCCTGAAAGGGAGCCAGCCAGTTCTGCGTCACCCCGTTAAAATTTAGCTGTCTCAGGGACAGGTGCAGTCGAGCCTCCGTCCCCATGGGTTGAGGTCTCAGCAAGGTGGGACTCCTCGGCCGCCTCCGGAAGAACCCCAGCAGAAATGATAGCGGTGCACATATTATTGACCAAAGTGGTCAGGGCCGGATCGACCTCAGCGGACAGGTCCCAAGAAATCGACTCCTCTGACGCCTACAAAGAGCAAAAGAAAATGATTAGGCCATAGTTCAAAAAAAGAAGGAGAAGGTAGCTGAAATTTAAATCACCTCAGAAACAGCGTCAACATCCTTAATAAACAGCCTGCGGCGTCTTACCGCAGCTCGCTTCGTGAAGAAGGTTCTGCCGTCATCAGTGAACATACGCCTACTTCGCTTGCACAAAGGACCAGGCACAGTAGGTGGTTGATCCTCCACCACCTCGTCAGGCACAGCAGGCGGCTGTCCCTCCGCCACTTCATCCGGCACAATAGGTGGCTGATCCCCCACCTCCTCGTCCAACGGATGGAACGAATCATCGGCATCCTGCTCATCATCCTCTTCGCCCGCCGTAGTGGACTCGGAGTCCGACACAGGAACCATATTCGCCTTTTTCTTTCTCTTTTTGGACCCCTCGGGTTTCTCTGCCAAGCCAGTACCGACAATAAAGCTGGTACTCATGTCAAAATTAACGGGAGGCTTGCTCGCCGTAACATGATAGAGGGCCGCCATGTACAGAATCTTCCCTGACGTATTAGCATCGGGGATCGAGAAGCTAGCCCGGGTGTGAACTGCATTGTAACAATGCCAAGCCCGGACACCATCAAGGACACTGCCCTCAAAGCCTAGGCAAGCACTGGGACAATCAAGGAACAGCTGACTGTACCCGAACTGGCGGGAGAACCTACTAGGCAAGTAAGGCTCTAGGTACACGTTATTGCGATAACGGTATACCAGGTGCGTCGGACGAATATTGTACAGCCAGAGGAGCATCTTTTCAGATAAGAGGAGGGGAGGTTCAATGTCGTCAACATGTACACCCCTTACTTCTCTAGCAGTAAATTGAGGGGCAGACACAAAGAAGTCGTGTACGTCTACTCTCACCAACGCCCTCCGATAAGCTGGCATGGTGTCATAGTCCCAAGGCTGATGATGGTATCGGAAGAGGAAAGCGTCATCAGCGGTAACACCGTCTTCTGCTCCGGGCCTCATTAACGACCGATAATGCATCAATAGCCACCCCATTAGATAATGGTAGGGTAGCTCTATTCGCTCAATGTCCAGTGTCGTCTCGCGGGCAATAACCTTGGACGAAAAGGCACGGAGGCCTTGGTGTATGCTACACACCATGGCCGGAAGAAGGGCCAGCCTGACTTTGAAGACCAGCTTCACGGCAGGGAGGATGAAGTGGCGGCTGATCCTTTCAATAGAACCTGCCCCTCCTGAAACTATGCAGTTTCGTAGCCACACCATCAAGAATCCGGCCAAGAGTGCTTTCTCAGACTTCTGCCGGGTACCGTAGTAGAAATAGCTGAAGGAGTCAGTACGACTCCCAAATTTGTCACTCGTGGACCTCGACCTCTTGGCATTCGACATCAGGTTATTTATCTCCTCCTGGGTTTGAGGGCCTCGGGAAAAAACTCGACCAGAGGGAATTAATTTGAAAAGATATGAAACCCAGGATGTGGTATGGGGAGCGTTTCCTTCTGAGCTATCGTTCTTCTTGATAGCCGTTTGGTGACAGATGCTGTGGTGGCATAGCAGTTCCCGGTACATGGCAACAAAACTCGGGAATCGTCGATCCAGATCCTCGAATTCCTTATTTGTCGGGGTGTACACTTCAAAGGCCTCGTCCCTCCATGGCAACTTAGAAACAACATGTATTTCATGGAGAGCAAGTCCTAACTCCCCTCCGGGTGCGAAGAAAGTTCCCGTCCGTCGATTATACATTTCTAAAAGAGCCATAAACAACGGCTTGTTGATGGGTAACCCGTAGCAGGTGCCTCGGATGGCATAATAGTGGTCAATCTTCCGAAGGAATGCCTCATATTTCCTCAGGATCCATGAGGTCAGGTTGGCCCACATAGGGATGGGGTTTATCCAGTTCAGTAACGACAACCTGCCAACAGAATAAGACCCCTTGCGAGCGAGCTGATTCAGAAAGGTATCGGCTAGAGTGAATGTAAAGTTGGGACCAGATACGTTTATGAAGGTACCCAGAGTCAGTCCCATCACACTCCGACTGACCGAATCCCTGCTTGCATATGCTGACCCAATATTCTTATTATAATAGATGTTGCCTACGAACATCCCCAATTGGGTTGGAGTTATGGAGCCTACCATCGTCCTGCTCAATTGTACTATATTGAACCACGAGAGGGGAAAATGATGTTCCATTTCGGGAATATGGATCTCCACCCCGTCCAGAGTAAAGTCCCAGCTCTCAGAAATGTCCAGTACCCGGGGGTTCTTTATGGATAGAGCATCCCAAAAGAGAAAGGCTGGTTTCAGAAACTCTCCTTCCAGCCTTTTCGAGTTCATCATAGTACAAAGAAAGTAGAGAGGCTGGTTCTTGATGGCGCTCACCCTCTCCAAAGGCTCATTGGCGGAAAGCTGATCTGACACATCTCGAACTAAGCCGTCGAGCTGTACACCCATGGTATATTGGGCTGAACCTACCAAAAGCTCTCCTGCTGGATTGATTGGCAGATCCACTGAAGAAAGACAAAAGAAGCGAGATTAAAAGAAGGTTAAAACGAAAAAACTTGGAGTTTCTTAAAAGGCTCCCACGAGCCTAGAGCTGTCAAAATGGGCTAAGCCCGTTGGGCCGGCCCGCCCCGTCCGCCAAAAAGGTGGGTTGGGTCGAGCATTTAAGAGCCCGCCAAACAGGCGGGCCTAGGTGGGCTGGCCCGCTAGTAGCCCGCCCCGCGGTGGGCTAGCCCGCGGGCCAAGTGGGTTGGCCCGCCATCTATTTTTTATAAAATTTTTAATTTTTTTATTTAACACATATATGAGATATGTATTATAAATGATAAAAATTCTCATTTAATGCAAGTAATAACGTATAAAATATTAAATTTGATCATTTATTTACATGAATGAAGGTGTTTTAAAGAAATATCTACTATTATAATGTTTCTTGTATTTTACTTGTAATTTGATGCATATGAGAGTGAATAGAAAATATTATATATATAATTTTTTTCCTTTTAAGAAACTAAACAATAATTAAAAAATTTAAAAAAATTAAGCGGGCCGGCCCGCCTAGCCCGCGGCCCGCCGGTGGGTTGGGCTGGGTTAGAGTTTTTCCGGCCCGCCAAAATGGTGGGTTGGCCCACCCCGCCCCGCCAAATGGTGGGTTATGGTAGGTTACGGCCCGGCCCGCCCCGTCGGCCCGTCTTGACTGCTCTACACGGGCCTATGCGGCTCGATTCAACGTAGCCTTATGCGGTGTAGTGCCTGTGGTTCGTATTACGTATTTTGGAAATACGTATACGTATTTTCTTGTATTGTTTCTTGTTTAGTTTTCTTGGCTTGGTTTAAACTCTCGGTTTGGGTTGGTTTGGTTTGCCGGCTGGTTGCTTGGTCCATCATGGACCAAGGTAAACCCCCTACCTACCACCAACCCATGATATTTATTTCCCCACCAACCTTCTCTCTCCTCCATAACTCTCATTTATTTCTTCTCCTTCTTCTTCTTCCTTCCTCCCCACAACTCCCCAACCCTTAGGCAAGTGCAACTTGCTTCCACAAGAGAACTCATTTTTATGGTTCCATTAGCTTCTTCTCATGATTCTAAGACACATTAGAACTTGTCATTTTCTGTTTTGAGGCTTTGATTCTTGCAGATCTAGAGTTTTGCTATTTTCGGATTTTTGGTGGTTTTGATCTATTAAACTTCCTTGTTTTCAAGTTTTGATGGTTCCATGTTTTAGAGCATCTCCTTCTACCCAATTTTGACCTTTGGAAAGTTGGATTCGGACTTGTTTTGACCAAGTTATGAGCATTTGGAGTTTTGGGTTCCATCCTTGGAGTTCTTGCAGTTCTTGCTGTTCTTGCCCCCTGGAGAAGACTGTGAACAGTGAGCTAGCTTTTTAGCTTATGCCGCTGAGTCGTACGCTGCTCTTTAGCGAGCGTACGCTAGCCTTCATACGCTGCTCTTTAGCGAGCGTACGCGTGCCTTCGTACGCTGCTCTTTAGTGAGCGTACGCTCACCTTGATACGCTGCCTGTTGGCAGCATGTCTTGAACGTACGCTAGCTTGAGCGTACGCTAGCTTGAGCGTACGCGTGCCTTGGTACGCTAGCTTGAGCGAGCAAGGCGTACGCTGGCTTTGAGCGTACGCTAGCTTGAGCGTACGCTTGCCTATCTTGTCACCCTGGTTCAACCCGAGAGCTTTGTGACCCCCATACGCTGCCTTTTGGGAGCGTATGCTTACCTGAGCGTATGATTACCTGAGCGTATGGCCTTTGGCAGACTTGATCTTATATTAGCTTGTCAGTTTGTTTTATTTTCCTTATCCTGGATCTTCTATAGCCCTGTATATTGATATTTTATTAGATATTTTACGTCCATTTTATATCCTTACGCCTTTTGACCTGAACTTGATAATTCCTGAATTTACTTGATATGTTTGGAAATGATACCTGAGTATGACACGACAGTGACCCGTAGTGGTGCACTCCTGACATGAGTAACCTGACATGACCTGATAGTGGCCCGTCGTGGCGCACTCCTGACAAGAACACTTGACATGATATATCTGATAAGCTGTTGCGACGGCTACCTGACATGACATGACTTGACAAGAATGAACATCCTGGACACCGTGGGTGATTATGCTTGTACAAATAAACCAGTCCTGTCTTGCATCATGTCTAGGAGGGGACTCCTGAGTACCACGGTCAGGAGTACCTACTGAAATGGACTAAGGTTAATAACTAGATTAATATATTAGTCATGAAGAGATTTCCTAGCTACAGGCAATCCCGTTACCTGGGCGCGCTTGGGATCTGTAGCCTGCCGTCGAGTAGGGCACATTTCCAGCACACTGTCATGTGTTGCACCCTTCAAGCTACTTAAGGGTACATGCGTTTCCTGGACGATGTACCCACCTAAATTCAACCCTAATCTTTCGACCTGGGTGACCTGGATGGTCTGCAGGGCTTGTGGCTGTGGAATAATCTCACTGCATCTTGTTAGTAACTAGGACTGTGATAACCCTAGTTAGTTAAAGTATCAAGCCGTAGTTCTTGCTTGGCCGTGAAATGATTGGATGGAGTCTAACCAGTCTAGTCTTGTCCTGATCCTGTTCCAGATTATTGAACGACTTGAATGCTTGTATTTATTTTACCGATAAATGATGAGAAACCAAGCTCCGTTCAGACGAAGGGTTACAACCCCGGTCCTTGTTTGGTTTACGGGTTGTAACCTGGCTATCTGAATAGTTCCATGGTTATCTCGTCGTATATCATCCTGATATGTTTTCTTTTATTCCAGTCCTTATTTTATTTATATTTATATTCCTGTGCTGATTGCTGGTTTTAGTTCTTAAGTGAAGCTTCCTTTGTGGCACTTGCTCTTTCTGGGGTCTGACCCAGCTGGTTTTGTGTGGCCAGATTACGGAGCAACTCCAGAGGATCTACCGACTCCCTAGCCAGATGGTGGCCACTAGACGAAACCCTGGCAACGAGTGGGTTATTTTTGGCTCTCCCACTCTATTGTAAAAATATTCTTTTGAGGCGTTTAGCCGACGAGCACTTGTTTAGCTCGATTGCATTTACTTACTGTTTGCCTACGGGCTGTAACATGATTAACAAATCCTAGGGTTGATCATGTATGACTGAACTCTTGCTAGTCCTAACATTTTGTAACGACTAGCTTCATGATCAGCTGAATATGTAATATTTGGGACGCCTTATTATTGTATATTTAATGATCATACATCTTGTGACTCTTATTTACTTGCTTATGATTGAGACAATAGGCTTGTTCTTGACCTTAAGAGACTGTTGGCTTGTAGATAAACCCTCATGTATCTAGACAGCCGTGACCGTATAGCGAGATGGATTCCATTTCATATACGTAGCTGGCTATGTCTGCCCCCGCTCTCCAGTATTCTGGTTCTGGGGCGTGACATGCGGCCCAAATTCAGTTGGGTTTTATGCGGTACTGCGTCGATAGAGCTTATGCGGTTCCGTTGAGCGTATGTGGTTCTATTTAGCAGATGAGCTTATGCGGCTTGATTCAACATAGCCTTATGCGGTCCAATTCAGTTGGGTTTCATGCGGAACTACTTCGATAGAGCTTATGCGGTTCGGTTGAGCTTCTGCGGTTCTATTTATCAGATGAGCTTATGCGGCACGTCTTAGCAAAGCTTTATGCGGCCCAGATTCATCAGGAGCTTATGCGGTCCTGTTCAAAAGGACTTCATGCGGTTCAAATCTAGAAGTGCTCCTGCGGCTCAAGTCCTTCTCATGCGGCTCAAACACAGGGAATGCCCCATGCGGCTCAGAAATGAGAGGGTCATGCGGTCCATGCAACATATGCGGCTTCATCATGTTGAACTTGGACAGTTCAATAAAGATGAAGAACAAAAGCTTGTGCATAAAATATGCAACAGAGCCATAGTTTTTTAGGGTTCAAAGCGTTCAATATTCCATCCAAATCCTTACCCTTAAAAGCAGGGTGGACGTCAGGGTGCACGTTGGGCATCGTGGCCGACAAAGAAGCCGCTTTCTTGCCCTTCGCAGAGGCAGCTTTGGAAGACTTGGGGGCCATGGTCGTCCGACGGTCGGAGAAGAAAGACAGAGACAGAAAATTAGGACAGCAAGGGTCGAAGACGAGAGAGGATAAAGAAGTCTCTCCAATGGGACGTGTTCCTATTTATAGGCAAAAGGAGAGTGCTTCGATGCGCATGCAGCATGAAAACCGACTCTTCGGTTATCGAGATGAATCGACTAAATAAAGATCAAACCCTTGGGATCCTGCCCCGAAAAGTGGCTTCGAAATCTGACAGCAAATCAAAGGCAATTAATGCAAAAGATTTGCATACGTGGCAGGATGACGCAGCAAGGAGCCCTTGCGGCCGGACAGCGTATGCGGCCAGACAGTCCATGCGGCTAGTTGGTTGATGCGGCTCAGATGGACATGCGGCTGAAGAGGCCATGCGGCTGGGACGTCCATACTGCCAGAGGAGTTTACACATAGCCATGCTTCTTATTCAAAGTATTTCAATTTTGCAAATTGAAAACTTTGAAGGGGGTCTTGTAGAAGCATGAAAAAGAATAAAGAAAGGTCTATGCGGCAAGGAATCCCCATGCGGCTTAGAGAGCCCATACGGCTCAGGGGTCCATGCGGCTCAAACGTCTATGCGGCTATAAGCCCAGGGCCACGTGGCCTTCGACAGCTTTTTCCTTCATCTTTGGCTGTATTTAATGCCCTGACGGCTGACAGCTCTGACAAATGACAGCTCTGACATAAATGTGCAATAATGACTGACATAAAGGCGTGTTCTAGGGAAGAGGAGGAAATCTTTTCACAGATGGCAGAATCTACCGAATCCCGAGGCATACGGCTGCTGTATTTATGCGGCTACCCACTTTATACGGCCGTCCACTTCATGCGGCCACCCATCCTCATGCGGCTGCATCCTTTATGCGGCCGCCCATCAGCATGCGGCTGTATCCTTTATGCGGCCGCCCATCAGCATGCGGCTGCATCCTTTATGCGGCCGCCCATCACCATGCGGCTGTCCATCTCCATGCGGCTGTTCATCCCTATACGGCTGCCCATTTTCATGCGGCCATTCATCCTCATACGGCCCACTCATATACGGCTCTGTCAAGATGACCCAGTGAAGACACGTGGCACTTTTCACGATGAGTGAGACACGTGGCAGTCTTATCTTCCTGGAATTATGGGTGCTAACAAATTCTAACAAAATCAGATTTGTTACAATCACCATAATTGCCCAGATCAAGTCAAATCGAGCAAATTAGATACGTGGCAATCCCTCACAAGTCGCAAATATTCATGGCAATTAACATTTATTGTCCACAAAGATTTAAAGTAATCTACATTAATTACCTAGATTTGCTGCAATCAGAATTAATGGCCCAGATTGACTGATCACTAGCCGCCACCTTATCATGGAGGCAATCATTGCAAACCCTAATGATTGCATCATACTCCTATAAATAGCAAGGTGCCATTCCCTTGCGAAAAAGAAACTTTTTAGAAGAACTTTTTTTAAAAAGAGTACCAGAGCACTTGGAGAGATTTGAAGAGAGAGAGCAGAGAGACAATGGCACGCACAGAGAGCATCCTAAGAGCATTTCTTTCCCAAGCCAAGGCTGCATCCGATCGTCCAAGGAGTAAGGCAGAGCTGCCGTCGCTTTCCCGAGCCTCTACCGTCATCCCCCAGAATCTAAAATAAACAATTGTACTTAGATTGCTGTACCTAGGTTTTCGTCCCTAGGCTTTCTTTGTACAAACGAGTTTGTATTGTGAAGTAAAAGTCCAGTCCTCCGATAATTGTTCTGTTCTTTTATATTTCATGGCAAACAGAGGGATGTATGTATGGAACGACTATCTTATTGGCACTCCTTTTGTAATTGAGTCATATTGTAAAGCCCGTACGGCACAATTGTAATAGAGACTATAAATGATGTCTATTATCAATGAAATACAATGATTCTATCTCAATGTGTTGTTCAATTTATTCGCGCTCTCTCTTAGATGTTGTGTTTCGGATTACCTTATGACTATGCCTTGTGCGATCGTAACCTAGGTTTGCACGGCATCACGCCCGGAGGACGACTATTGATTCTTCTGAATCGGGACGTGACATAATGGTATCTAAGTACGACTTTACGTCGTTGGCCTCCAGTCCCGAGGCTCTAGTCTCGAACCGTTGACCTCGTGTCGATGAAATAAATTGTTTCATAGGCTGAACCCAAGACATTTTTTGAAACTAACGAGCATTACCTTTTTCTCTAGGAGTTGCGGAACCTCGGGCAGAGGGCGAGGCGAACGCTTCTAGCTGCTCGAGTAGTTTCGAAGCCGGGCCTTTCGTTAATCCAATGAGAGGATGCCAACCGAAGTCGGACCTTCCGACAATCCTATGGAGCGGATGCTACATATGCTCAAAATACAGCAGAGGCAGGCCGCAGCATTCCAACAAGAACGTAAAAAGCTGTGCCTGTAGTCCAAAAGGCGACACGCCAAATTTGAAGCCCGGTTCGAAGTATAATTCAAGATGTAGCAAGGGCAACTAGATACGCTATGACAGTTGGTATAAACGGTCGTGACCAATGGGAACTCTGTAACCCGTACTGTCGAACCCGTAAACCGACCCATTGAAGTAGTACCGGGGGAGCTTCGTCTCAGCTTGTGCCGCCAGAGAATAACACCTTCAACTGTACCAACTTCAAGAAGGTATTTTACACTTCCTTCTCTGGCACAGAAGACCCTTCCCTCGTGATCGACTGGTTAGACAAGATCGAAGACAACTTTGAGCTCCTCGACATCGATGAGGCCAAAAAAGTCGCTTGTGCTCAACTTCAACTTCGGTTGAACGTACACGACTGGTGGACGGTACAAAAAAAAGCTATCTGTCATCGATGTCGAGGAGCTCCTAGGCTACGTTCCGTAAGGCCTTCAAAATTGAGTACTTACCAACGATAATCCACAGGGTAAAGGAGATTCATGCAGCTAAAACAAGAAAACATGATGGTACGCGAGTATGCTACAAAATTCAACAAGTTGGCTCAATTTACGGGTATCTACCTGCCAACGGTGGTGAGTTGAGCACAAAGATTCGAAGTAGGCCTGAGGCCTTCCATTTTTGCTTATGTGACGATGCTCGAGTATCAAACAATGGGCGAGTCACTCAACAATACCCTTCGTCTCGAGCCTCAATACCCTCCGATCGCCACAGGTACTATGCATACCTACAATCATAAGCGCCATGGCAACCCATGAGGTAACAATGCGCATAAGCGTCCAAACAACGACAACGGAGACGGCAACCAAGAGAGAAACCGAGTAGTTTGTTATCATTGCCACAAGGTGGGGCACACGGCTAACGAATGCCTAATGAAAAGTGGAGCATGCTTCAAGTGCGGTCGAGTAAGGCACATCGCACACTACTGCCCTGATGGTGGACCGAACCAACGCCCCCCGCAACACCAACAAAACCGATGCTAAGCACCTCGGGCTCCACAAACCGCACCACAAAATGTCCAATACCGTCACCCCAATGCCCTGGGCCTTGTCTATGCCATAACCCAGGATGAATCATTCGCATCTAACACAGTCATGACAGGTATACTGTATTTCAATAACAAACCTTCTCGTGTACTATTTGATTCAGGTGCTACGTATAGCTTTATATCGGCAAATTTTTTCATCGAACACAAATTGTCTGTGACACCATTAGGCCTTAATCTTAGTGTCAACATACCGTTGGGCACATCACTACTTGCAAACTTAGCCTATAGAGACAGAATTATTTTTATAGGTGGTCAAAAGGCCAGTCTTGATATGATAGTCCTAGACATTAAGGACTACGATATCATTCTGGGAATATATTGGCTCAGTCCATGCAATACCACCAACGATTGTGCCAAAACAATAGTCACCTTCCATATACCAGAAGTACCCGAATTCTGTTATTCGTGTGGTGAGGCATCATCGACCTGCATAGTGATATCGGTAATATCGGCTCAAAGGATGCTGCATTCCGTATGTGAAGGCTATTTGGTGTCCATTCGAGACATGAGACATGATGGTACAACCGTAGGGCAGACAGACGTTGTGGCAAAATTTTAAGACGTGTTTTCGGACGAACTGTCCGGTATGCCACCTGATCTAGAAATTGAGTTCACTATTGACACATTCCCCGATACCCGATCACTCTCTAAAGCTTTGTACAGAATGGCCCCCGTAGAAATTAAGAAACTCAAAGTACAGCTGCAAGAGTTGCTCGATAAAGGATTCATAATGCCTAGCATCTCGCCATAGGGAGCACCCGTATTGTTTGTCAAGAAAAAGGACGATTCAATGCGTCTTTGTATCGATTACCGAGAGCTGAGCAAGGCCACCGTCCGGAACAAATATCTATTGCCCCACATAGACGACCTATTTGGTGTTTTCTAAAATTGATCTTCGCTCGGGTTACCATCAACTCAAGATTAAGTCGGACAATATGTCGAAGTCAGCCATCCGTACTCGATATACTCATCTACTCGAAAGAAAAGCGATAATATGCTGAGCATCTGCGGACCATACTTTCGACCTTTTGGGAAAATCAGTTGTATGTGAAACGGAGCAAGCATGAATTTTGGCTGAGCTGCACCGTATTCCTTGGACACATCATTTCATCCAAAGGCATTGCAGCCGATCTAAACAAAGTTGAAGCTGTAGTTGATTAGAAACGGCCAGCATCAGTCGACGAGATTCAAAACTTCCTTGGCTTAGCAGGATACTATCGACGCTTCGGGAAGGATTTTACGAATATTGCATCGCCTCTGAATCACCTCACTCAGAAAGGAGTCGCTTTTGAATGGTTATACGACTGTGAAGCTTCTTTTTATGAGTTAAAGCAACGGCTCGTCTCTGCCCTGATACTTGCACTTCCAGAAAGGACTGAGGGATTCCAGATCTTCAGTAATGCATCCGACCAAGGTTTGGGGTGTGTGCTAATACAGCAAAATAATGTGATATCTTCTGCTTCCCGATAGCTAAAGCCACACGAGAAGGACAACCCCACCCATGACCTGGAGTTAGCGGCGATTGTATTCATGTTAAAATTATGGCATCATTATCTTTCGGGTGTGGCATGCGTGATCTATACGGATCACAAGAGCCTCAAGTATCTATTCATACAGAAGGAGCTAAACTTGCGGCAAAGGCGTTGGTTATAACTAATCAAAGATTACGATTTGACTATTGACTATACGCCAGACAAAAGAAATGTTGTGGCTGACGCTCTGAGTCAAAAGTATATTACTTTGCTATCTATTGACCGCAGATTGCTACACACTTAGAAGAGATGAGCATCGACCTCCGGGTTCGATTCAGGGATGTGCAGTTGGCACAGTTGCAGCTAGAACTGAGCTTGCGGGAAAAGATCAAGACTGCTCAGAAGGATGTTCCGTACTTGAAGAAAGTACGAGAGCAAATTTCAATGGGTAGTGCGATCGACTTTGCGGAAGATGAAATCAGCGTGCTTCAATTGAAGGGTAGGCTACGTGTACCAGATAATTCAGAACTTAGAAAGGAGATATTGACGGAAGCGCACTATGTGGAGTATACCTTGCATCCAGGCAGCACTAAGATGTACAAGAACCTCCGTACGACCTTCTGATGGCATAAAATAAAGAGAGATATGGCGCTCTTCGTGTCATAATGCATGGCCTGTCAGTAGGTAAAAGCTAAGTATCAGAGGCCGGGCGGAGAGATACAGAATCTGGCTTATCCGGAATGAAAGTGACAATATGTATGCATGAATTTTTTTATTGATCTGCCAAAGACGCTGCAGGAAAATGATGCTATCTATGTCATGGTTGATCGACTAACCAAGTCAGCATACTTTATTTCCATTAAAGTTACTTGGAACGTTGATAGTCTGGCTCAGATTTACCTTGATAAGATATTATGGCTGCATGGAGTCCCTGTATCCATCGTCTCTGATCGGGATGTACGATTTCAATCACATTTCTAGAGTAGCCTCCAGTCAGCTCTAGGTACCAAGTTGCCGTTCAGCTCAGCTTACCATCCCCAGACTGACGGCCAAACGGAGCATGTGAATCAGATTCTCGAAGACATGTTACGGCTTTGCACAATTGACTTCAAGTCGAGTTTGGATGTTCATCTATCTGGGGCTGAATTTACATACAATAATAGCTATCGAACCTGTATCCAGATAGCACCGTACGAAGCTTTGTATGGACGGAAGTGCAGGTCACCCATTTGCTGGGATAAAGTCGGTGAGCAGAAGATTATTGGCCCTGAGCTAGTGGAACAGACTGTATAGAAATTTTGGCTCATTCGGACAATATTAAAGACTGCACAGAGTCGGTAGAAAAGTTACGCAGATGTCCATCATCGACTCTTCGAGTTTCTAGAAGGCGATCACGTATTTCTTAAAGTGTCGCCCATGCGAGGAGTTACCCGATTTGGTGCAAAAGGAAATCTGAGTTCGAGATTCGTTAGGCAGTTTGAAATACTCAAGCAAGTCACCTCAGTAGCCTATCAAATTGTCCTGCCGCCAGCATTAGCAGGTGTGCATGATGTCTTTATGTCTCTCAGTTGTGGAAGTACGTGCACGATCCAAGCCACGTGGTAGATTTTGGTCAGCTGGAGCTGAAGGCTGACTTATCATATGTTGAAGTGCTGGTCCAAATCTTAGAACGTAAAGATAAATTGCTGCAGAATCGAGCGATCCCTCTCGTGTGTGTACTCTGGAGCAATCATTCGATCGAAGAGTCGACCTGGAAACTTAAATCGGAGATGAAGGAGAAATTTCCTTCATTGTTCTCGTAGAGGTAGGTTCTATTTTTAAGTTTCAAGAATGAAACTTTTTCTTCGTGGTTATGGTGTAGTGCCCCATCCCTACATCGTTCCCCATTTTCGTCCACGGGATGCACGAAAAAGTAACACTATCGCTACCAATTCAGTCGGGACCGATAGATCGAGATCGATTGAATCGGTCGAACAAGAATGATTGAATTACGATCCTTTCCTCGTTATGGAAAGTCTTCTTCGGAATCAAGTCCCATATTCAGCGGGTTGCGGCTTGAGGATTGGCTCAGCGGCTGAGTTCAGAGAGACCTCCCGTTGCTCTGCTTTGTATGTCGCACTTGTTTTGGCTTTAGTTTTCGTAAATGTTTTTGATAGTTTTCATGACTTACATTTTCGAACTTCGCATTCGTATCGAATTCCTTGAATAACACAGTATTCTAATCAGTTGCTTATACGATTGCAGGTGATCGTGTAGGCGACGTCTAAGCATAGCCAACTAGTCCCTCGCATAAAGAAAAGACTAAGGTGAGTGGCTGACCTCCTTCACCTCGACCCTCTGTTTCAAAATCAATCATGAAACACAAAATCATGCTTGTCGCCATAGTATTTAATCAATAAATTGAGGCACGATTCTTTATGAAATATTTGCTAAAGAAAACTCGGAATAACTGCATCAATTTGAGTAATTTACTCTGAAAATGTAAGTTTCACACTAAAAAGAAAAAAGATAAGGTTCTAGAAAAGAGAAAGAATTATTTTAAGATCTGCAAAAACGTTCATTGGACAACTTGTGCACAAGGAGTAGTTTCCTCGAACGGTTGCCTAGGCCAAGGAACTGATTTGTCCCGGGAGGAATGAGTATAACAAGTGCCAACAGGACTGGTACGGGTGATTCGGAAACTTTCGTACAGGGATCGCTACCCGCCGCGAAAGGGTCGTAGTCTAATCCAGCTATAGTCCATGATGGCTTGACATTGTCAGTGACTTTCATTCCCTATCATTGCATGATCTAACGCACGTGACATGGGATAAATATGATAAATGCTAAATGTATACAAATTCATATGCTTGCCTCAAAACATGTTAACATACAAATCGATCAGGATGTTTAGAAAGATCACAAATAGCTAATATATTTTATAAAACTGCTTGAACCAAATATAGAGCTTGGGTTTAATTAGACACTCGTCAGTACATATGATCGTACTGACCCTCGCTCTTCATAAGTGCTAGAAATCAAGAAGAATACGCCAGCTAGCTAGGTGACGTTCGTATTTTAAGGCTTCGACAACGCGTCAAAGACTCCCATCGCACCACTTTTGAAGACTCTCTGTGATAGTCCAAGAAACATGTCTCGGCCTCCCTCCAATCCAGGTGGCTGGAATACTTTTGTTGTAAATGAGGGATGTATGTATAGAACGGCTATCTCATCGGCACTCCTTTTGTAATCAAGTCATTTTGCAAAGCCCACGCGGCACAGTTGTAATAGAATCTGTAAATGATGTCTATTATCATTAAAATACAAAGTTTTTGTCTCAATGTGTTGTTCAATTTGCCTGTACTCTTTCTCTTAGATATTGTGCTTAAGATTACCTTATGACTATACCTTGTGCGATCGCAACCTAGGTTCGCACGACATCAAGCCCGAGGGACGATTATCGATTCTTTAAAATCAGGACGTGACAGGTTGAAGCACCAAAATCGAAGGAAAACTATTCTTTCAACGATGAAGATGTATTGGAGTTCTTCAACGTATTGATGAATGACAAAAAGCTTCAACTCCTGCCTATTCAACATCATAAAAGGTTGAACGAACATTTAACGTAAAAAAAACCTGTGTACAGAGAACAAAATCCTATGCAGGATATTCTAAGTACAAGGGAAAGAGTTTCTGGGAAAGTGTGATGGTGGAGATCGAGCACTACAACGGCTCATTTACTCCGTTGACGATCTGACGACGGGTTAAACTTGCTCTGACTTTCTGATGCCTTTGATGGAACTCTAGGGTTGCCGATCAAAAGGATGCCTAGAGCTGGAGATTTGCTATTCGGTGCTCTCTCCTCTTTTGTTGAAGGAAAACTTCTTCCATTTATAGAAAAAAAAGAGCACATATACGATGTGCATTAGGGTTTTGAGATATGAAGGAATCTGCCGTTATTGTACGGTACGGGCTTCTGCGGCGGTGACACGTGGCGGACATTAAGATTTCCCTCAATAAAGATCTCTTGTGGTTATCAAAATAACCGAAAGAGGAGACACAAGGCGTGTACCGATTTGCTTGTTTGGATGCAGCCGAGTAAATCTTAGAATTTCATCTCAGATTTGGATTCTGATTGATCCTCGTCTAAGATTTAAATCAATTTGATAAGCTATCAATCATGATTAATCCGACTGGGTGGAACCATGCTTCTTGTGCCTCTAGCGAGGTCTGAGTACTGCTGCACTTCTGGGGCAACGAGTAGACCATTCTTCTGGAGACAACAGAGCCTCTAGCGAGGTCTGAGTACTGCTGCACTTCTGGGGCAACGAGTAGACCATTCTTCTGGAGACAACAGAGCCTCTGTTCTTTCCGACAACGTGTGGACTATGCTTCGAAGATGATGGAGCCTCTGTGCGTATGAGCGACGAGAAGGTTGTGTTTCGAGCGACGAATTCACTATGATTTAGGGCGACGAGTAGGCTTGTGCTTCAGGTTGACAAAATTACTGTGCTTTTGGAGCGGCATGCGGACTTGTGTTGGATACAGTGGTATCTCCCAAGTCTCTGACGAAAGGTAGTCGAGCTTCTGGGTTGGAGCAGATTGCTGTACCGTTGGAGTTGAGGTGGTGTGAAAACATCACCAGTCTGCACCTAAGGTTGGCACAGGAATGTAGCTGCACCTCTGGATTAAAGGCATTGGCTTTGAAGTCTTTTTTTAAAGAACAATGAATGACCGCTTCTTAATGAACGACTCACTCTTAATTGCCACCATTACTTAGGGAATTTTGAGGGGTCCTAGGATAGTCTAGGACTTAGTCGAATGAACTTTATTTAATGAGGTTCATCGTGCTGAGTCCTAGGTTCATCCCATTAATGTAGAAACTATGACCGTCAGCCATGTGGCCTTTATTTTGGACCACTCCCGCCATATATAAAGGGGAAGTTTCTTCTAAAGAGCCACGTATTCTTCTTCTTGTCCTTCAACACCATGCTAGATCTAGACATAGCTTCGAGCGACGGTTGGCCTTGCCTAAGTCTGATTTTGGTTGAGGATTCCTTTGTTCAAAGGGGATATGCCTTTGTAGAAGAACTGTTGATGAGCCTCGAAACATGCTGGAAGACTTCTCATGAGGAGTTCAAACCTGGGTGACGTCTTAGAGGTCTTGGAGGTCCTAACGACCTAGCTTGTGGGTGGATGGCCAACCCGAAGAGCCATAGGTTGTGCTCTGCCCTGCTCATTGATGGCGGCATACTTTTGTTAGGCTAGAAGAGCCTATGCCCTTTTGTAAAGGGCCTTCTTGTTGTGCTGTGGCCTGAGCTTTCGGTGGGCCAATAGCTGCTTCCGGAAGTGCTGAGCGTCTGGAGGGGGAAAGCCGTGGTGGAGACTTTGATTTGAGACTGTATTCACATCTTCTATCTACAGTGCCTCTCTCTCCATGACGATGACACTGTGAAGAATAACCCCAACGTAGATCATGGAGCTTTCAATTTGGCACTTGTAATCACAAAGTCTTTTGTAACAGATCCTTGTAATTATGTCTTTATGCAGTCTTTTATGTAATCGTGACGAGTCTGTAGCAGACTCTGGTAGCCATGATTAATAAAAAGGACTTCTGAGCTTTTTATCTGTTCGTGACTTTTGTCTTTGTTGCTAGCATGCTTGACCGCCTGCACCTCTGTGCCTTGTATTATGTTGATATTTTTCATGCTTCTAATAAGACCCTCTTCAAAGTGTCCCAAACTTGGGTTAAGCTCGGGTAATTTGAACAGAAGCATTAACACGTAGCCAGGTCCCATCATGCGTCTCTCCGAGTGCCTCTTGCGCTTATCTAAGATAATCACCGTAGGAGGAGTTCGTCGTATGAACGGCAATACAACATTATGGTGGTCGTGTCATAGAAGAATCAGAGTGAGCATCTTCTGACGGAAGCTGCTTCCTTTGGGTCTTCAAGCATGATCCCGTAGACTGCGTAGTGTATGAATAGGAATTGCCTATCTTGAGTGTCAGTATCTGCTTGTAGCGAGTAGCTTTGACATATTCGCAAAGCATTCTTTGGACAGACTAGCTCCCGTTCTATTACCGTAATGGTATATTGGGACCCAACGGAGGCTGCCAAGGAAGTAGCGAGACCAGCTAATGCGTCGGCCTCCAAGTTTTGCAGGTGTAACACATGTTCTATAAAGAACCCCGTGAAGGTGGAGATAATGTCGATCTCTGCCTGGTGGTAGGGGATCAGGTCTTCACGTCGAACCTTGTATTGCCCTCGAACCTGGATGATGATTAATTTCGAGTCTCCATAGGCCATGATATAGTCAACCCCCAGCTATTTAGCAAGTTGGAGCCCAATGATGAGAGCGTTATACTCTGCAGCATTGTTGGTGCACGACTCCATGAGGGAATATGCACGATTGATAACCAGACCGTCGGAAGTGATGAGGATGATCCCGACCCCTGCGACGATATCACCCTTTGGTCCCGTTCTCGAGGTTCCGTCGAAGAACATGTGACAAAACGAGTTGTCTGAGACTGTATTGGACTCCAGAACTTCGTCGGAGATCTTTTCGTAGAGTCTTGATGTCTCTAGCACAGGATGTGCAGCCAAGAAATCTGTTAGCGCTTGGCCTTTGACTGCCTTCTGCGGGACGAACACCATATCATAAGGAGCCAGAAGGATTACCTACGTGGCTAATCATGAGTTTAATGCCCCTGACTTGGTCATGAGGACTCTGAGGGGATTGATCCTAGACACGACATGGATTGTCTGTCCAGTCACATAGTGCCGCAACTTCTGGATAGCAAAGAGAAGGGCGAGGCACCCATTCTTAACAGGATTATATCGATGTTCGGCTCCAATCATGGTTCAGCTGAGATAGTATATCGCTTGCTCGTGGCCTTCACTGTTCTTTTGGGCTAGTAAGGCACCAAGAGAATGGTCCATAGCTCGGACATATAGCAGAAAGGGCTTTTCTGTGACTGGTGCTACTAGTACGAGAGGACTGGTGAGGTACTTTTTGATGTCGTTGAACACGTGTTGGTATTCTTCGGTCCATACAAAGGAGACCCCTTTCTTCATTAACTTGGTGAAGGGTTGACATTTACCGAAAAGATTCACTATGAATCTTCTGATATACGCCAAGCACCCTTGTAATCCTCGAAGCTCTCGGAGATTTCTTGGAGGAGCCATGTCCAGAATCACTACCAGAATAAGTCATATTAGCGACGTAATTATCGATGTTTAACAAAGACGTCGCTATATTTTAGCAATTTAGCGACGTAACTATATAACATCGTAATACGTCACTATTAGCGACGTTCAGCAACGTATTGCGACTACGTTTTGTATTATAAAATGTATGTCATGGATATGTCGGTGAAAGTCGCTAAACTCACTAATATTAGCGACGTTCGGCGACGTATTGCGACTACGTTTTGTATAAAAAAAACGTACGTCGTGGATACGTCGGTAAACGTCGATAATATCACTGATATTAGCGATGGTTACCGACGGCTCTGAATGACGTCGCTAAAATGTTTCATATAGGGTTCTGCTGCCCCGATCGATTTTTTTTTTCACCCAAAATTTCATTCTCCCGCTCGAGAGCCCCAAATCTTTCTCCCACCGGTGACCACCCCTCCCCCGCGGCGACCCCCCTTCCTACGGCGACCCCCTCCCCGCGGTGACCCCCGTTCCTCCGGCGTCCCCCCTTAATCGGCGACCCTACGCCGCTCCTCCACCGTCGAGTCTCCTCGTCGATGCCGACCAGACCAATCCCTTCCGTCGCTGCTCCAGCCCCGACCCCGATCCGATTTCGACCAAGACAGGTAAACCCTAACCCTATCTCCCTCCTCCTGATGTGCTGACACAGACATGATACGACACGCTGACATGACACAATATTCGTACACAATATTGTCAATTAAGTAATTATTTTGAAGGTAAAAAAACACTAGCAAACTTAAATGTAGTCTACTACCAAATAAGTAAGCTTTCAAGGAGAGTCGTATACACTGACACAGAAATGACTCTTCAAAGTCAAGAGTTTTGAAATACTAGATTAGTATTTCTATATATATTGTGTGTGTGTGTGTGTGTGTGTGTGTGTGTGTGTGTGAGTTATTAGTGTGAGATGAAAAGCGGGGTATTAGTATTATTTTATATGTGGTAAAGAGTATTTTTGGCATGTATTGATAGAAATGAAAGAGGTTACTCAAAATAATTGTCAGTTTGAGATAGTTGCATGAATTGGTAGTCTGCTAACATGATTGATATTATTTTCAAGAATGTAGTTTATGTTTAGTTTCTTATATGAAATGCACACTCATATTTGTGTCATACTAAGTGATTTTGATATCTAATATACTAAGGAGTATCCTAGTACCTACAGTGTATAGAGTATCCTAGAAGTGTAGGTACGATTGGTATATCGTATTACATAGAGTGTATAGAGTATCCTTTCGGTCTATAAGAGTTACTTCACTCAGTTTGTCAAGACAAGTAAACTTTTTAAATGTTGACGGTATATATACCGTCAACATTTGGTTTTGCCTTGTAGCTACAGGCAGTTGCCTGCATTTTGCCTTATAATTTGGCCTTTGGCCTGTGCTTGAGCAGTGTGGACTTCCAGGTTATGGTGTTAGTTCATGATTAGCATTGTTTAGATATTAGTTTCAGTTAAAAGGTTAGTTTAGATTAGGATATTAGTTTATGTTAGAAAGAATATGAGAGTTAGTAGATGTTAAAGTAGGATATTAATTTATTAGTTAGGATAGATAGTTTGAGTTAAGATACTGCTCAAGCACAGGCCAAAGGGTCGATATTGGATATTAATTTAAAAAGTTTTACTTGTCTTGACAAACTGAGTGAAGTAACTCTTATAGACCCAAAGGGTCGATATTGGACAGTTGGTGTCGTGTACTCCTACAAGTACAATTATACCTCGATAGACACCTTTTTTACAAGAGGTGGGGGAAAATTTGCCCTTAGTAATGAATTACAAGTAGGAGACAAGTGCATTTTTTGAGCTGCTGTCAAAGGAAAATAATAATATTGTGATAGATGTTGAAATTCTCGAAAGTCGAAAGCAACTTAAAAGTATTTGTGGTGGTGAATAGACACCTAGTGTAGTATTGTTCCTTAACATTGAATAGGATTTAGCTTGGCACTTGTCTCTAAATAGACCCCTAGTGTAGCATTGTTCCTTAACATTTAAACTCCAAATTTCCTCCTATAAGAATATTATGTGCTAATAGAGTTCTTTCTTGTTTCAACTTAAAATTTCTCTGCAACTGTACGTAGAACTCTATGATGATGTAGAATGTACAGTCAAAACACGACTTAAATTTTTTGCAAAGATTTGCAGCTTCAAAACATGACTTACGTAACCCAAGCTCAACTTGCTGAATGATTGTCAAAATAATATTAAATTTTCAAGCTGAGACGGCCAATTCATTTGTGAGTAATAGTGAAGAAGTGTCAATGAGTGAAATGTCACCAATAACCTCAGTTTTCTCTAAACTGTCACTCTCTACTGACCTCTATCTAAATTGTGCACCCATATCTAAACTGCCTTAACATTCATTCACTGACTGCAATGTTCATGTATATATCTTACAAAATTATCCTCAATTGGATATAGATATGAATTACTACTTACGGAATCGTTCGTAGATGTACAACCGTCATCCTGATGACATGTGCGGTGTACGGGATGAATTCATAGAGGGTGTACAGCAGTTCCTGTAGTTTGCCAAGGCGTTCTCTCAGTACATGGACGGTACCAAAATTAAGTGTCCGTATGTGAGATGTCGCAACTTGAAATATCATCCAGAAGTGGAAGTCACATATCTTTTATACTCGAATGGTTTCACACCGAATTACTATCAGTGGAGCGCGCACGGAGACCTTGTGTCTTTAGTATCGGAGTATGAGCCATATGTGGATGTCCACAACAACGCTGCTTACGATGATGGGTTGGTGAACATAATTTTTGATACGACGGGGCCTAGTTTCGATCCGGACGATCATGATGCACCTGAGGAGGCACCGAACGCCGATGCTGCACAGTTCATGTAGTTGCTATAGAATGCAAGGACTCTATTATATCCTGGTTGTGAGGATCATTCACCGTTGGAGGTGGTTACAAGATTGTTGAGCATCAAGTCCAATTTTAACATGTCGTAAGATTGCTACAACTGTCTTATGGAGTTGCTTATAGAAATATTGCCTGAGGGTGCTAAGTTGCCTAAAGACTTCTACCGGTCTAAGAGGATGGTGAGATCGCTCTGGATGGGATACGAGAAAATTGATGCATGTCATAACGGGTGCATGTTGTACTATAAAGACGATAAGGATGAAGATGTCTGCAGATTTTGTGGTGCCGATCGCTACAAGGGCAGTAGTAGAGGAAAGTTTGTCGGTGCCAGGAAGCCTACCGATTCGATGCACTACTTGTCGTTGATGCCGCGGTTGCAGCGGTTGTTTATGGTGAAGAAAACCGCAGAAAACATGAGTCGGCATAAGCGGAAACAAACCGAAGGAGTGTTGGATCACCCATCTGATGGAGAAGCATGGAAGCACTTTGATCGAGAGTATCCAGATTTTGCTTCTGATCCGTGTAATGTCAAATTGGGTCTCTGCTCCGACGGTTTTACCCTATTCGTACTTTCGGGATCCCAGTATTCGTGTTGGCCTGTGATCGTCACTCCGTACAATCTACCGCCTTGGATGTGCATGAAGACTCCGTATATATTCCTCACCGTTGTTATCCCAGGTCTGAACAATCTTAAAAGGAACATCGATGTGTATTTACAGCCATTGATTGATGAATTGAATCTGCTGTGGGAAGTAGGTTCCAACACGTACGATGTATCTAAAGATAGCTTGTTAAAATTTGGCCAAGTTACTGTGTCAATGGCTTTCGGTTCAAGTCAAAAAATGCTCCAATCAGAGACAGCTTCCTGGATCTTGATTCCACGAAAAATAGTTGTTTATGTATCAAATCTTCGAACTACAAAGACGTCGATCCAGAAAATGATTTCTTTGGCATCTTGCGAGAGATTGTGGAGTTGACGTATAATTATGGCAGAGAACCTGCAAAGATCGTGTTGTTCAAGTGTGAATGGTTCGATCCGACTGAAAATCAAGGTTAGAAAATTGACAAGCATGGTCTTGTAGATATAAACTACAAGCGTAGATATCAAGGCTATGAACCATTTGTCCAAGCAACTCAAGCTCAGCTCATGTACTTTACAGCTTATCCGAGACGGAGAGCAACGAAGTCTGACTGGTGGGCAGTATGCAAGACTAAAGCTAGAGATACTTTTAATGTTGACGAAAAAGCTTATCAGGAGGACGAGCTACCTCTTGTAACCAATATTGTTGATGTGGACTCTACGAAAGTCATGCATTACACGACACATAATGTAGAAGATGTAGAATTATCCGAAGAGGAAGACGAAGCCGACGAAGACAAAGATGAAAGTGAAGATAAGGAGGAAGATGAGGTCGAAAAAGACGAACAAGATGATTATTTTGAAGATGATTGAGAGAGATGTACTTTCATTTTGACAATTATGTAGAGTTGGTTATTATCTAGTCTTGTTTATTATCTGAATGTACTATCTGGACTTAGATGTTTCTTGTAGAATGTACTATCTGAACTTAGATATTTCTTGTAAAATATACTATCTGGACTTAAATATTTCTTGTAAAATGTATCATCATATGTTGTCTTGGTTATTATCTTGTCTTTGTTGTACTTTTATATTTCTAGTCTCTATTAATTGTTGTCTTTTTGTATCTCATCATATGTTGTTATCATGCATGACAGGTCATCGCGGATCATTCCATATTTTTCGACATGGGGCATGGGGTACTGATACTAGCAGAGGACAGAGTACTCCTTCGGTACCTACTGGTGGTACTGCTAGAGGATGGGGTTCTTCTTCGGTATAGCGACATCCTAAACGTCGCTATTTCATCGACGAAATGACGGTAAACATCGGTATATTACCGACGTAGCTCTGCGTCGGTAGACGTTGGTGTTGGCGACATCAGCGATGTCTTTCCAAACAGCGACTAAGGCTTCCGCGATAAGAGGAAAACATCGCTAAACTGGTTTAGCGACGTCTTTAGGCATTTTAGCGACGTCTTTAGGCGTCGCTAAAATGACTTATTCTGGTAGTGAATTACCTTAGTCTTCTCTAGATTGATGTGAATATCCTTTGCTATGATGATGAAGCCCAAGAACTTACCGCTGGAAATGCCTAGGAAGGACTTGGTCGGATTCATCTTCAGTTGATGCGTTCGTATTAGATCGAACACCGTCCGTAGGTCGTCCAAGCGGTTGGACTTGTCCTTGCTCTTAACAGTAATGTCATCGATATAACACTCCACCGTCTTCCGGAGATGCTTACGGAATATTGTGCTCATAGCCCTCTGGTATGTTGTTCCCGCATTCTTCAATCCAAAGGGCATTACCGTGTAACAGTACACCCCTTTTGGAGTCCAAAATGATGTATGCTTCTCGTTTTTGGAAAGGATCTTGATCTGGTTGTAGCCAGAGAAACCATCCATGAAGGACATACGCTTAAAGCCACAAGTGTTGTTAATCATCACATCAGTGATCGGGAGGGGAAATTTGTCCTTAGGACAGGCTGAATTGAGATCTCCGAAGTCTACGTAAATTTATATCTTCCCGTTCTTCTTAGTGACCGGGACAACGTTTTCCACCCAATCTGGATATTGCTTTTCACGAATGAAGACACTCTCGATGAGTTTGTCGACTTCTTCTTCGATAGCATCCTTGATGTTCGGGCAAAACCGACGCTGTTGTTGCTTAACAGGCTTGATGTCGGACAAAATATTGAGGAGATGCATAGAAACTTGCGGGTCTAGACCCGGCATATCCTCGTAGCTCCAGGAAAAGACGTCAATGTATCCTCGGATAAGCTGTATCTGAGATTGCATGTCTTTTTCTGTCAGACTCTTGCTGATAAAGATGGGCTTAGAGGAGGCCTCATTTTCCAATTCGACCTGGATGAATTTATCTTCTATGGGAGGTTCGTGCTGCTCGAAATGCCATTCCTATTATGACCCAAAGATAATCTTTGAAGTACTCGACCGCCTGGTCTTTGTCTTCAACTTGAGGGCGTACAGAGGCCAAGTTAGCTGACAGCATCCTTTTAAAGATCTGGTCGGTACTGGTATCGGAGTTCCAGGTTGAGGAGTCAGAAGAGTGTGAGTGCATCATGACTTCTATCTTCGAGCCATCTGAAGTGGAAGTGGGCATAATGTAATCCAACCCCCGACGGGTGTACTAGTAATAGTTTTGGGCCTATCCCTTTAGAACTCGAATTTGTAAGGAAAGGCACTGGCCTTTACCATAGTTGAGCTCTTTGATGCTGTTCAGGTCGTAACCCATCTTTTGTATGAGGTGTTTGGCCTGAGTAGCGTAGCGGTAGAGCTACATCTTGCCGTTGTCAGATTCTGGATCTTCGGGAGCTAGTCGCTGAGGATGCTCCAATTGACCAAATATGATGGGTTCCTCTTTTTCCTCCTTGCTGTAACAAAGAAGTGGGCACCCCGGGAGGGGACAAATTGGCTCACATGGTTGGCGGTTGTCACTTGCATTAGCAGCTTACATCGAGAGTTGTCTAGAAAATATCTAGTGTTCTAATATGCACAAGTGTAATTCGAAGACAAATTTCTATTAATAAAATAAGGGATTTTATCCCGGGGGATTACATTATCAAAAGAGTGCACTTCCGTGTTGGCGCAGATGTAGTCTTCTAGCTCCTCATCGTTGAGGACTAGGGCTGACGAGAGAGAGGAGGAGGAAGAGGCTTCCCTTTTAGTTTGATCACTAAAGGGGTCGTGGTCGGAGGCTCCTACGTCTTCACGGTTGGCCTTGGGGACCTCTGAGGTAGCCTTATTCGCATAGGCTCCTAGCCATCATCTGACATTACTGAGGGCAAATATGGTGCTCTGCCTCGGAGCTTGACGACGAGAGACACAGACACCTTCGAGGGTCTTTCCTTGAATCGAACCTTTAGAGGTTCTTCGACAACCGCTGCACTTTCTAAGGTCGTCTCTACCTCGTCATCAGCCTCATTGCCCTCATCGCCCCAAAGGACTGACTTGTATAGATCAGCATCCGTACAGTAGGCTTCAAGTCCCGAAACCGGTTGATGTCAGTGAACTCGGTCTTGATAGTCCCGTTGCTGGCCACGTACTTCATGCATTGATGGAGGGTGGAAGGAAAGATTATGTACTCATGGATCCATGGTCGTCCTAACAGTATGTTGTGATTTATGTCAGCGTCGATGACATAGAAAGTTACTTCGGTGTGGAGATCGTTGATTTGGTACTTCAAGCAAATTTTGCCCAGAGGCTCGCTCTTTCCTGCATTGAAGCCGTTGATTGTTGTGTTTGATACAGTCAGCCGATGCATCAGAATCCCTAGAGTTTGGAGCAGACTCCTTGGGATGATGCTGAGAGAGAAGCCCGGGTCGATGTAGATGCGATCGACTTTAATGGCACCGACATACCCTGTATACTATAGAGGCCTATTATGCCGGTTGTTCTTCAGCAATATGTCTTATTGGGTGAAGGTGATACTGGGGATCACTTCGACCATGCTGTGATAATGTAGGTAGGCCGCAGGGTCTTCCTTTGGTGGTCGTACCTGAGTGAGGAAGGACTCGACGTTCTGCATGGCTTCGCTGAGCGCATCCCAAGTCTCTTTGGAGAGACGGAGGATCTTAAAAATTAAAAATCTAGCCGGAGTGTTAGCTAGCTGTGCCAGTATGTCGATGTTGTAGGGTTTCATAGGCCCTACTGTCGAGTCTTTTCTGAGAGGCTTGTCAAAGCGAACCTCTTTTTGGTTCTGCCTATCTACGGCAGGAGTCTGAGATGGGCCTGCCTCTGATACATCAGGAACAGGGGCTGTAGTTGGTGGAGGCGCTGCCTCCTCTGGAGCCTAGTTCTTCTCTTATCGCTGTGCCGAACGAATGGTCACCAAGGTGTCATCGGTCGAAGTCGAGACCATGTG
This sequence comes from Iris pallida, assembly GCA_029216955.1. Classification (NCBI taxonomy): domain Eukaryota; kingdom Viridiplantae; phylum Streptophyta; class Magnoliopsida; order Asparagales; family Iridaceae; genus Iris; species Iris pallida. Next base: position 5,377,407 of record JANAVB010031813.1, read on the forward strand.
ACATGTCCTGACCTTCTTTCCTTTGACAGAAGGGGTTGTAGGTGCCATCATGTATGGAATCAGGTCAGGGTGGACCCACTTGACCTCGCCTTGCTGTATGGAGAATGGGATGAGCCCTTGAGCATTGTCCTGTGCGGGTGGAAGATTGACTACTTCCATTGTCGCCCTCGGGATGGGGACGACCCCATCCTGTGCCTTTGTGGTTGGAAAACTTCCAAACTGGAGAGTAACCATGTTGGCTATGACAGTCTTTTCTTTATAGTCAAGTGATATGACATTGGCATCGATGAGGCGCTGAATCTATTCTTTCAACACGTGGCAATCTCGTGTCGAATGGTGGACATACTGATGATAATGGCAGTATTTAGGGTTGTCCACCTTCTCTACTTTGTCGGGACGCAATGGTGTTAGGAGAGACAGCATACCACTCTTCAGTATATTGAAGAGTTCCAGCGTATCCTTATCATTGGAGGAGTAAGTCTCTCTTGGCGTCTGCGCTTCTGTGGACTTGGGGTTCATAGTTACCGAACCTTTGGAGATATTGACGGTCATGGCCTGCTTGCCTTTTTCGTCCTTGGGGTTGTTTCTAGATGAACGTCTCCCTTGTTTTCGAGAGAAAGAAAGTTCAGTCCCAGGAGCTGCGCATCCTGGACTTTCATTTGTGCCACATTCGCCTCTATAATAAAAGGCTTCCATACTGTAAAACCCCTAAATTTCTACTATTTTTTTATTTATTTTATTAAATTTGGTACTGGTTTAAAATTTCGTATTGTACGTCACATAGTCGTATTGTACGACGTACGCGAAATTTTGTTTTTCGAATTTGCTCGACGAGTGCGAATATGTGCGAGCGTAGATATTTTAGAAAAATATTTTCTATCTTTTTATAGTTTCAAAATAATATACATAATAATTATTTTGTTATCGTACCCAAGTTTCCAAATTATTATTTTATTTATTATTGATAAAAAGTCTTCATGAAAACAGTTATTAATAATAAATACTATTATTCCCGTATACATATATATTTCATAAAGATTTATTAAATCTATATTGTAAATAATAATGTATTTTCGAAATTAATATTATAGTATTTTTGAAAACATATTTTGAAATTATTATGGCAATTTAAATCTTGATTTAAATTTATGTATTTATTTAAATAGTTAAATAATTGAAATTTTGATTTATTGATTTGATTTTAAACTAAGAGAATTTAATTTAATTTAAATTAGATTTGGATTTGGATTTGGATTTGGATTTGATTGCTTTTAAACTAAATTAGGAAATATCTAAATTAGGTTTTAAATATCCTAATCCTTATCTTATTAGGAATTCCCACATCCTATAAATAGACAGGTACCCCTCCAACTTTATTATTAATTCTACCATAAATTTCTTCCACCACAAGTACAGTGCCTCGTGTCCGTGTCCATGCCCAGATTCTTATTCCATTATCTACAAATATATTTATTTCTCCGTGTCGACAACCCCGACACGATATATCGAATTCCTAAATCTAACCCTAAGCCCTGTCCCGGTTCACCCCGACCTCTGGCCGACCCCGTCATCAACCGTCATCCGGCCACCCGCCAAGACCCCGTCAACCACCAACTCAACATCCAACACCGCCCTCGCCATCATCTGTCCCCGGCCACCATGGCCACCAACACCAATAAATTCCCATAGCCACCACTCGCCGTGGCCGTCGCCACAACCCAACCCCGCCAGCCTTCCAGTTCCCGACAAACACCACAACAGATGAGAAACAGGAAAAATAGAAACTCCCATACCTCCGCCACCACGCCGCCTCGCCTGTCCCAGAGCAACGCTTAGCCCCACTCGCCCCGACCTAGCCAACCACCGCCTCCCGTGCCCGACTGTCGGACGTCGAGGCTGTACGGGGAAGCCGCTCCTCCGCAACGCTTCCTAGTCGTCGCCGCCGCCGCGAAAACCCAACCGCCCCTGAGACTCCGCCAGGCTCCTCCCTTCCGGACCCGTCGCCTCCTTTCTGCCGCGTCTTGCCGACCCCGCCGACCGGAGCCCCGGTCGAACTCAACCACCGACGAGTCCCGGCTCAGCTCCCCGCTCTTCCGCCGCCCGCAGCGCAGCCCCTTGCCGCCGAGTGCCCCTTCCCTCCGTCGGAGCCGACCTCTTCGTTCCCGCTCTTCGAGACTCCCTCCACCGTCGTTAACCACCGCACAGCTCCGCCAAACCCTCGCCGCTCCGTTTCTTTTTTTTTCGCCGTCGCCGTGGCTTACGCCCCGCGTCGACAAGCGAACCGCTCGTCGTCCGCCCTAGCTCCGCTCGCCGGCCGACCCGACCCCTAGCCTCCGTCTCAATTTCGCCGCACAGTTGCTCTCTCCCATCTCCCGACCTCTCCGACCCCCTCAGCCGCACGCCCCAAACGTCGGCCTCCACTCCCGTCCAGCGCCACCGCCATCCGCGCCTTTCCTCCTCCGATCCGCCCCATCCCCTCGCTCTCGCGCCGCGCTCGGCCTCGCCTCCAGCCGGCGGCGAAGACCCCGACTCCACTCTCCTCCCCTTCTGTTTTTTTTTTCCTTTCTTTCATCTCTCTCTCTTGAGAGAGCACAGCAGCACATTGATTTTGTTTTTTTTATTTTTATTTTTAATTGTTCTTTTTGTTTGTTTATTCTGGTTATTACAGTTTCTTTTCTTTTATTTTTCAATTGCTTTGCTATCATTATTATTATTATTATTATTATTATTATCATTATCATTATTATTATTATTATTATTATTAATATTATTATTATTATTATTATTATTATTATTTATAATAATGTGATTCTTATTGCTTTATGGTTAGTAATAAATTTTAGCATCAGAGTAGATGTATACAAAATAGTAAATATTTTATTTCTTTATTACTCTTATTATTATGATTTTCTATACGTAATTTTAGTGTGTAAATTTGTTGTATTATTACCACTATTATTTGCTGTTTTGAAAATTGCATAAGTAGTACAAATATTGTCTAGCTAATTTCAAGCAATTTAAAATTATTATTCTCGATTATGTGTATATATATATTTGACAAGTTTTAGTCCAAATAATTTAGTACTATTTTCAATTATTATCTAAAATATCTTTTAAATTATGAAAGATAGTTTTCATATTTTACCAACTTACAGTTTAGCCTAAAACGATTTTCAAGCATTTACCCAAAAATGTATTCTTACTAATAAAATATAGCTTTCTAAATCTAAATATTTTATTTGACAAAGATATAGTTTTTGGCCTAAATAAGTTATTAATATTTTCAAATAATTATTTAAAACATCTTGTTTATGAAGTTTAGTTTTCTATTATAAGAATGGCTATACAAACTTTGGGTTTTAGCCTAAATCAATTCATTCCTCTGTTTTCAAACATTTATCAAAATTGTTTTACTAGTAAATATATCTTTAAGTATTTAGTTTTCTAAAATCGTATATATATTATTCCATCAATTTCTTTAATTATCCTTTCGTCCGTGGTTAATCCCATTACTCATGTTCCCTCGCCAATTATATACTACCTTATGTCCACCCTAACTAAGTTGACCCTTCTGGACCTAATGGAACTATTCGTGTCACCATCAGAGGTCACCATGTATAGTTGTTGTACCGAAGTCGCAGATCGTGCCACCTGGATCATTGCACTACACCAGGCGTACTACCAGGCAAAACACCTTGCCATTTGCTGTTTATTTAATTTAGCTCATATTTTATTCATTATTTATTTTCTTTATGCAAAATAAACTATGATACATGGCATAACTGTTAGAACTTACTGTTCATTTATATTTCCTGCTATGTATTATTTTTCTCACATTAAACCAAGATTTAAGGGACCACCTTGTGTGTTGTATTCATTGGACTTGACATGTTGTAACACGAAGTTGTGTGTCGCATGTAGGACACAGAAGTGCGTGGTTGGCTGGCCACCAGTATATACAAGCCGTGCGATAGGAATAATTGCTAATAGAGATTGCATGCTAGTTTGACTTAGCGGTTATAGTAGTTTGTGTTGTGGATACAACACAGTAGGCATTGGGCGGGGAGGACAATTCCTTAGCGTATGGGCTTCGATGCACTTTCCCTTGTGACCCGAACTCTCCGCTGGAGATACGGGGTTGATGACCCATGATTACTGACGGCCACTGACGATTCTGCAGAACGTCATGCTCTTACTGATGGGGCCTCTGGTGCCCAAGGGGGAACTATGCCATTCCTATTTAGCCAGGGCCCATGCGTAGGAAAGATTATTCTTAACTACATTTCACTTAGAACGGATAGGTACCTTTATCCGTTAGGTACGAGTACTTTTGGTTTGGGTACTTGTATCTGACCGTGGCTTAGGACAATAACTTATCGCGGATTAGTTTGTCACATATTGTCCTTGTCTGGTTGTAGGTATGGCTTACTACTTCGATGAGACGGTATTGAACCTTGTTGGGGTCCGGATACCATATTGGATTATTAGCATGGAAAGATACGTCGCTGTGAATTAGTTTACCATCTCCTGTCCTTGTTTGGTTTGGGGGATGGTACGCTCGTTCAGTAGGTGCGTATTGGACCATGTTATAATTCGATTGACTTATTTATTTGAGCAATATTTATTCAGTTTATATGGCATAATATTATGTGTCTTGTTACGTCCCTCTGAGGACCTGGTTATCTCTCCAGGTGTGTGCTGTTGTCTTTCGCAGGTGCTCTAGCTTTAGCCGTGATCATCGCTACTTCTTCAAGGATGATTGCATTTGGATCGTCTTTGCTTCGCTCGCCACTCATTTCATTTCTATGTACTTTTCCTTATTTTATTGGTAGTAGATTTGTCTCCGCCCAACATGTTGTATCAAGACAATTCATTATTATTATATAATATCTTTTATTGAATTATTTGTGTGGATGAGATTAGTTGTGGTTCTACTGTATTTTACAGCTTATGTATTTATACGAGGCTTCTATATATTGGAGTATACCTCGTATGAATACAGCTGGCATGTCTACGTTCCTAGTCCTACGTATTTTGGGACTGGGGCGTTACATGTTTTTGTGGTAGCCCATGCAGGTTAGATAAATTGTTTGGTTACTTTACCGTACCAAGCAAGCCTACGTATAGGATTAGAAGTCTAGGATCTCATCCACATACTTGACCTATTTCCTTGATTTTATCTACTGTTTGACTCATCAATTGCATCTTGCTTGTTTTCTTCCATCCCTATTCTTATCTTCCCTTCGTGCTTGCTAGAGATTGACCCTACTAGTTGGATGTCCCAAAATACCCTTAGCTTAATTCTTTTAAGTTGGGTAGAACACCCCACGGCCTGACACACCTTTGACCATTAAGGGAATACCAATGGTATTATCTAGGCCATAGAGACTAGAGGAATTTAACCCATTTGGTCAACCAAGCCTTGGTCAATAAAACCGTAGAATGATGGTATAGGAATAAACAAGACTTAGATCCTTATGACTCTTAGACTATAAATATTGGTTCTTATTTCATCTACCCTCGTGCCTATGATTTGCTATCTAGACTAATTAATGATGCTAATATGGCCTAGTATTTGCAAGCTAATTCTTTATCTAGCTTGATCAAGGCATATGATATTGAGCGGCCGCTCACTAACGTATTGTCTAATCAGAACCGGTGCATGATGGTCTAATCAACCGAGTGCACTTTGGTTCGCTTTTATCTATTATTCTACGTGGATGGAACTTAATTAAACTGGCCTTTAGAATCCCATCCACAACTGCCTTGACAATTCTTTTGAAATTATTCGATCGTCTTTGAATCACGTATTCGTATTCGATAACGCCTCCTTCGAACTCTATATTGCTTTCGCCTTAACCTATTTTAGAAAGACGAAGGCGTTATACTAGAACTTTCTTCTAGCCTTCCTATCTACTATGACCATTCTCACTCGATGTTGTTATATCTTCATCCTAAACTACTCGTCCTTCTCTCGACCCTATCAAGACCCTCTAATCGCTTAATTAAAGCGAATCTATTTCATTCTCTTAATCGTGACCCTTACTCATTACCCATGACCATACCGTATTATTTTTCTATAATCTAGATCGCGATTCTTACGACATGATTTTGTTATCGATTGTTCCCCATCGATACCCCCTTGTGTCTTCTCACCCCCTACTAATTCTTAATTTCGAGGACGAAATTCTTTTAAGTTGGGTAGGATGTAAAACTCCTAAATTTCTACTATTTTTTATTTATTTTATTAAATTTGGTACTGGTTTAAAATTTTGTATTGTACGTCACATAGTCGTATTGTACGACGTACGTGAAAGTTTGTTTTTCGAATTTGCTCGACGAGTGCGAATATGTGTGAGCGTACATATTTTAGAAAAATATTTTCTATCTTTCTATAGTTTCAAAATAATATACATAATAATTATTTTGTTATCGTACCCAAGTTTCCAAATTATTATTTTATTTATTATTGATAAAAAGTCTTCGTGAAAACAGTTATTAATAACAAATAATATTATTCCCGTATACATATATATTTCATAAACATTTATTATGTCTATATTGTAAATAATAATGCATTTTCGAAATTAATATTATAGTATTGTTGAAAACATATTTTGAAATTATTATGGCAATTTAAATCTTGATTTGAATTTATGTATTTATTTAAATAGTTAAATAATTAAAATTTGATTTATTGATTTGATTTTAAACTAAGAGAATTTAATTTGATTTAAATTAGATTCGGATTTAGATTTGGATTTGATTGCTTTTAAACTAAATTAGGAAATATCTAAATTGGGTTTTAAATATCCTAATCCTTATCTTATTGGGAATTTCTACATCCTATAAATAGGCAGGTACTCCTCCAACTTTATTATTAATTCCTCCACAAATTTCTTCTACCACAAGTGCAGTGCCTCGTGTCCGTGTCCATGCCCAGATTCTTATTCCATTATCTACAAATACATTTATTTCTTCGTGTCGACAACCCCGACACGATATATCGAATTCCTAAAAGGGTCGCGGTTGGAGGCTCCTGTGCCGTCATGGTTGGCCTTGGGGACCTCCGAGGTAGCCCCTTATTCGCATAGGCTCCTAGCCATCATCTGACGTTACTGAGAGAAAAGGTGATGCTCTGCCTCGGAGCCTGACGACTAGATACACAGACACCTTACGGGGTCTTCCCTTCAATCGAACATTTAGAGGTGTAACCACCACTTTTCTAAAATGAAAGTAATTTTGAACTTTTGTAAAATTGATTATTTAATAATAGATTTAAATTATGTTATTGATTTATTGGTGAATTTTGATTATTTTAATATCATTAAATTAGTGTTTTATGATTTTGTTCTTTGGCTAGTGTAACCTTAGAGCTGCTTTGCCTAGAGACTAACCATGACCATGGAGGCCTAACCCATGTGATTAGATTAGCAAATTATCACTTTTTAGGCTAAGGATATTTTGTGACTTTTGAATTATTTAGGATTTTGATTAATTGGTAAATTTTAGATTATTTTAATAATATTTAAATTGATGCATTGTGAGTTTGGTTATTTTTTAATTTTTATATTTTAATATTGATTTTTCGGGATTTGTTTAGTCGAGTTTGAGTTTCGTTTCGTTCCGACTTGTGTTAGTGACCCGGGTAGCTTAGACTTTAGACAGGACCCCAAGATTAGTTAGGCATGGCCCACAAACTCCACTAATTAAGTTAGTAAGTTTAGACTAATTTTACTTGTTAGATTGGTTAAGTTAGAGGCTTAAATTTAACACTTTTGATCCCAAACTTGAACCTAACTTAAAATTAACCAAGAGGACTAGTTGAGGTCTTATTGGGCTTTCCCCCAAGGCCCAAATAGGGTTTAATGGCAGCCACTATAAATCATGTTGGAAGAGATCAAATAGTACTTGCAAAAAAGAATCAGCTAAATAATCTTATATGCACTTCGATAAGTAGTTTTTTTAGCAATGATTGCATTAAACTAAACTGATGGGTTGATGTTTGCCAAATAAAGAACCTTTAGGTCTAAAGCAAGGTTCAAAAACTCGGTATTGGTTTCTGTCTTGGATCCTGCCTATGAGTATTTATTTGGACTGTTTCATGTGGTTTAGGTGGTTTTGAATAGACCAATTACTGTAGTTTCGACAGTTTGGGGCTCAACGTATAGGTTTCTGTCAATACTTAAAACCTTGCTTTAAAAATAGTAACTCTAACCCACACAGTAAAACCTTGTTCCCACAACTAACTCGAACACATGCGCAATACTACTTTTTTGATACTTAACTAATGTCTGTGCCAGACATTAGTTAAGAGATGTGTCAAACTGGAATTACTACATAAATTGGAAAAACAAAATACTAGTAGACATAATCAGTTAGCATCAGCAGAGTTGTCATCATGAATAAAACCAACAATATCAGCGGACAACAGTTACAACGGGCGACACATGGCCTATAATAGAAAAACAAGAAAGAAGAAGAAGATGGTCTCAGAGGCCGGAGCATGAGGATGCACGACAGAGGAAGCAATAGACGTTGGCGCACAACACAACGACCACAACAAAGTCAATAGTACAGGTTGGCGCACAACACAACGATCACGACGGAGTCAAAAGTATCAGTCACGCATGACAAAGGCAATAGCAGAGGTTGACCCATGATAAGAGACAATAGTAGAGGTTGACGCATGAGGAGACAGAGCTAAAATTTAAAAAGCTAACACAGAGCTAAAATTTTCCACATCAACTAACTAAAATTAAGAAAGCTAACACAGAGCACTAGTAGAGATACCCATGAACAATGCGGCTATAGCATGTAAGCTTCTTAATTTTCCACATCAACTAATTAAATTTAGAAAACTAATACAGAACTAAAATTTAGAAAATCTCAACGACTAGAGAAAGAATTGCTCAAACAAGTCTTCAAGAGGTGTGTCAAACAACATAACTAATGTCTGTGCCAGATACGAACTTTGACTGAGTAAGTTATATTAAGGTACGACAGCTTTTAAATTATTCAAATATAGTAAACAGATAACAGTAAACATATTTTCATGCGTGCCTAATGAAAGATATAATTATAAAAAATGATTAGCATATTGAGATTGTGCCAGTGATGTGATTTCTTATTATCCATTTAATTAAAGTGATCATAGCAATTTATGCTATAAAAAATGTATACCTCTGCACGCCTTAATAGAGTAGCAAGGACTACAATCCACTCCTTGAATTTGACAGAACACATATGAGCCAGAAGGAATTCAACATCTAATCTACTCTGCAGTGTACCCATTTGGAGCTGAAAACAATTAGAAGTCTTAGATTTGGTTAAACAGTAAATATTACTTTCCAAAAGCAATTGAACATGAGAAAAGCTCCAATTAAAGAATTGACAAAGTTTTTATGACCTCCTATTGACCCGTCAACCCTCTATGGTGGTGCCAAATTCTTAGCCAAGTTTGCTAGGAACATGAGAGGGGCATGCCTAAGACTTAGACATAAGTAGGAGGGTAGTAGAACTACCTCTTGGCTATGCAATTTAAGCTCGCTCATGCAACCATGGAGTATCCTCCAAGTTCCCCTTGACTATAAAGAGTCTAGACAAAGACAAATGACGGTACAATTTGCTAAAGGGAATCACACTCATCCCATGGAACGTTAAGACCTTGTCATATATGATATAACTGTTAACGTTTAACTTTGGTGGAGGTGAATTAATAATAAGACCTTGTTAAATACTATTGCTAAATAATCAATAAGAATAACATGTCTGTCATGTATATGTGTGTGAATGTGCGTGTATCTGCTCATTTTTTAAATTCTTAAAGTATACAAGATAATATAATACATCAGCAAAGAATATCGCCCATCATTGACATCGTCTTTCTGGAAAATACAGAGATGTTGTATTATCTTTGTAATTGTCGGGGCACAATTTTTTGATGAAAAACTGAGAAGATGAAACAATTGTAAAAATAATGTTCCAACACAACACTTATAGGAAGGTTGCGCGAGTATAACGAAGATCTAAAAAGATCTCGTTTAAGGTATTACGAGAATCTAAAAAGATTTCGTAATCCACAGCAACGTATGATATACGAGAATCTAAAAAGATTTCGTAATCCACAGCAACGTATGATATACGAGAATCTAAAAAGATTTCGTAATCATAGCAGCGAAGAAGATGACAGGCGAAAGATGGAAGATGGCCTGCTGGGGTGAATAATCGCCGTTGCTCAAAGCTATATTCGCCCAACACGAATAGCTTCCAGGAACCAGCAAGTTCGTCGGAGAACTTTGGAACACTCCTGCTCTTCTGACTCCTCGGATGGACACGAACTCCCGTGCAAAAGCAATGCTGGTGCGGCACCTTTTCTCTCTCACGAAGGCTGCTGGAATTCGCAAGCAAATTCCGATCAGAACCGTGTTAAAGAACACTTCTGAATTCTCTGTTTACTTGTGTTAAAAAATACTTCGTAAACTTTCTGTAGTGGCTTCTATTATTTGTATATTCTTGCCTTGTGAGAGAGAGGATGCCATATATAGGCCCTACAGCAACTGTTCGGTTGCCACAAAGTTAGGGACATGGTAAAAACCACCCTGAACATGTAGCAACCGCCTAGAACGTACAAACGCACGTTCTGCTGCAAGTTGTGCCAACTGCGTGCACCCTGCGCTCCTTGCACTCCGTGCGACAGAGCGCGCACTGAGCTGCGCACACTGACTGCGCACACTGCGTGCACTGTACGCATTGCGCACGCGGCGCAACCAGCGCGCCCACGCACCCGTACAACCTGAGCAACCCGCGCAACCCAGCGCACCCGTGCAACCTGGGCACAACCTGGGCGCGCACCTGGGCAGCGCAACTAGGCTTGCGCAACGTGGCAGCACAAGTGGCTCGCACAACGAGCGCAACTAAAGCGCAATATGCGCCTAGCGACGATGCTGACGTGCTAAGTGCAAAGTGCACAAAATGCCACATTACGCCTCATGAGCCCATGAGCCCGAGCCCGAGCCCGAGTCCGAGTCGCTAAGCCCCTACGGGGCTCAGCTCCCATGGAAATAAATTTCCCAAGAGCAAAAAGCATGAATGCTTTCAATTGTTGATTTAGCCTATTTCCTATTAGAAAAATGACCCCACATGGTACACCCATGTGCACCTCCACACCACATGTGCATCTCTAAAGAAGCAAAGCTAATATATAGAGATATAAGTTCTTTGGTCTAGGCGATGTGGGACTAAAATCCACTTTGAAAAAGACCAAACCCCAACAATCCTCCACATATCTCTATATATGAGTATAAGTGTTCCCCATAGTAACTGTCCATCATGCATTAGGAGAGATGTCGCTGACGATTTGAATCTTCCCGCATGGTTTAAACAACAGACTATAATACAAGAATGGACTAAGCCTTGAATTCTGCATCATAGTTGAAATTCTTTCCACTCACATAATATAGTTATATGTACTTCTGGCTACACATTAAAGGCCCTGTACCAGCCTGGTTTCAGTGTATAATTTTGGGCGTCTACAAGTTTACCCTCAAGAGACGGCCTGATATCTCTTTGTCCATACACTATAGGTGAGTTCATTATAAAGAGACATGGCATGAAGCGCTTTGTGCTTCCCTTGCGGTGCTACGCCGCTATGACATGGCTTAAAGCCAAGGCATTACCCCTCCCTGGAAATCACCCCATATCTGGGAACCTTTGTAGTGTCATACTACTGTAGAATGAGGCAGCTGCCTCTTTGTAGTGCCAAACTACCCAGCATGAAGCCTTAGGCACCCTTGCGGTGTTACACCGCAACGACATGGCTTGCAAGGCCGAGGCTTTATCCCTAACCGGGTACCTCATCGTAGTGTCGTGCCACTGTAACATGAGGAACTCCTCCTCTTTGTAGTGCTGACTACACCCCTCTTTATTTTAACATACAACATTAGGCTAACTGCCTATTTGCAGTGCTACGCCGCTGTGACTTGGCCTGCAAAGCCGAGGCTTTATCCTATTCCTGGGCAGCACCCCACATATAGGAACCTCATTGTGGAGTCACCCCACTGTAGCATGGAGTTTCACTCCTTGTAGTGCTGCTCTACCGTGCTTCCTGTAAAGCACACCAGGCATTCACTCTGCCTGAGAACTCATTAAGGCAATTAAGCCAACCTTCCCACAAGAACCATTTTTCGTAGAAAACAACAGTAGACAATAGTGGTTATAGGTCCGTAACCTCTCCATGCCCAATAGAACATGTACCCAACGTTTCTGATATTCTTCCGATTAGTGGTCCTCCCTTGAACTAAAAGCTAGATGCCTAGTAGATTTCTCTTTGAACTATTAGCATAAAACTTTATGGTAGGAATACAATAATACAATATCAAAATGCTTTCAAACCCATTTTACAAGCTGTGTCATCGACCAGCTGGCGCTTGAGGCCCTTGGTGAACGGATCCGCCAGGTTCTCCTGAATCCGAACATCAATAACTGCAATAACACCCCTCTTGATGAGATCGTGTACTGCCCTGTGCTTCAACCGCACAGTCCTCTTCTTTCCGTTGAAGAGGTCATTTGATGCCACCGCCGCAGTCGCCTGGTTGTCGCAGTATATCGGTATCGCCGGTATTTGCGCCCCAACAACTGGAAGATCATACATGAGCTCCCGAAGCCTTTCTGCTTCCTCGGCTGCGGTATCAAGTACAGAGAACTCAGATTCCATGGATGACCGCGAGAGCATTGTCTGCTTCTTCGACTTCCACGATATAGCAGCTCCACCCATTATGAAAATGAATCCACCTGTGGACCTCTCGCTCTCCACCTCTGAGCACCAGCTGGCATCACTGAAGCCTTCCATTACCGACGGATCTCCGCTGTAGTACAATGTATATGTCTGAGTCTTCTTAAGATATCTTATAACCCGTTTAACAGCTTTCCAGTGTTCAGCACCTGGGTTGCTCGTGAAACGACTCAGCATTCCCACGACGAAAGCTATGTCAGGCCTTGTGGCAGTAGTAGCATACATCAAACTTCCGATTACGCTTGCATACTCCAGCTGCTTGACACTTTCCCCTGAATTAGGCTTCAGCTTCAGATCACACCTGTACGACGTATCGATCCCTGGAAGATCTCGATACCCATAACGAGTGATCATTTTCTCAATATAATGAGACTAAGACAACGCTAGCCCAGTGTCTGTCCGGATGATCTTGATCTTCATACTGAACTTGCTAGAGATGAATTTCTTTGTCTCCATGACACAGCTCATATCCGTACCTAGCGTTCACGTACAGACAAATGATCACACCTCTTTCATCAGCGAACTTCGTATAAACACACTTGTCCGTTTCGCTGACCATATAGCCATTTGACCTTATAACCTTGTCAAATTTCTCATGCCACATCTTGGGAGCCCGTTTAAGACCGTACAAAGATTTTACCAACTTGCAGACTTTGTCTTCAAGACCCTTGACGACAAATCTCTTTGGTTGTTGTATATAAATCTCTTCGGTCAGCTCGCCATTTAGGGAAGCCGTTTCATATTCATCTGATGTATCACCATTTTATGTATTGCTGCGAAAGCAATCAACAATCTGATGGTGGTCATTCGGGCTACTGGAGCATATGTGTCAAAGTAGTCAATCCCCTGCTTCTGAGAAAACCCTTTGGCTACCAGCCTAGCCTTGAACTTATCAATAGTTCCGTCTGCTTTCATCTTCTTCTTGAAGATCCATTTGCATCCGATGGATTTTGCTCCTTCAGAAAGATCAACTAACACCCAAGTGTTATTTGAGGTGATAGAATCAATTTCATTGCCAATCGCCTCCTTCCAGAAAACTGCGTCTCTGGTCTTGATCGCCTCATTATAGGTAAGCAGATCTGCTTCCACATGATAGGTGACAAAGTCACTTCCGAAGTCCTTCGGCCTCCTCACACGCTTAGCTGACGGCTCAGCTTGTTCTGGTTCAATTGTTGTTTCAACAACAACATCTTCTTGGACCACATCTTCATTGAAGACTTCAGTATCCTGTACACCCTCATTGTTCTCCAATACATCCGCTAGAACAATATTCTTGTGCCTTGTAAATTTGTCTTCAAAATATTCTGCATCGCGAGATTCAATGATATGATTTGACTCAATATCAAGAAATCTCCGAGCATCACTCTTCTCGGTATACCCCAAGAAGATCGTCTTAGTAGTCCTTGTCCCAAGCTTCTCAATCTTCAGATCTTGAAGCTTGACATATGCCAGACACCCCCACACTCGAATGACATTCAAGTTAGGTCTGACATTGAACCAGAGTTCATGAGGGGTAACGTCTGAAGTTGTATGAGGCACTCTATTTAGAATAATTGTGGCTGTCAATGCAGCTTCTCTCCAGTAGCACTTAGGAAGACCAGCAGTCAACAACATTGAGTTAATTATTTCTGTTAACGTTCTATTCTTCCTCTCTACTACTCCATTTGATTGAGGAGAGTACGGAGCCGTAGTCTCATTGACAATTCCATGTTCTTTGTAGAACGATGCGAATTCATGAGACCTGTACTCTTCACCTCGATCACTTCTTATTCTTTTGAGTTATTGTCCAGTCTGCCGCTCAGCTTCGGCTTTGAACTCTATGAACTTCTCGAATGCTTCGTCTTTAGCCTTCAGCAAGTAGACGAACGCATACTTTGAGAAGTCATCGATGAAGGTTATGAAATACTTCATCCCGACCTTTGTAAAGAACTGTTTGAAGTCACAGATATCGGAGTGTACTAACTCCAGAAGATCTGTACTTCGATTAACCCGAGGAAAGGGTTTCCTTGTGATCTTTGTTTGAGCACAAACTTCACATTTCTCTACCTTACCCCCACACTTGGAGATAAGTCATAGACTAGACATTCTGTTTATTCGTTTACAATGAACATGTCCTAGCCTATTGTGCCACAACTCAAGAGTAAGCAGAAGGAGTGATTGCATTAATTACATTAATTATATTAGACTGGTTTACAAGCTGAATTTTGAACATTCCTTCGGGATAAAAAGCTTTCCCAAAATATGTTCCCTTGATAGACATCACCATCTGGCCAGTATTGATGTCCATCCTGAGGCCTGCGTTGCAGAGTAGGCCTCCTGAGATCAGGTTCTTGCGACAGCAGGTACGTGCTTCACGTCTTGAAGCATCAGAGACTTGCCAGAAGTCAGCTTCAACACCACCGTCCCGATCCCAAGTACTTCAGCTTGTGCCTGGTTCGCCATCATAACTACTTCAGAAGTAGGTGTGTAGGTGATGAACCACTCCTTACTGGAGCAGACATGGCAGGAGGCTCCAGTATCTACCTACCAGTCAGAGTCAGTCCTTACCGCATCAACCTGCACAATCATAGCAACAATGTCAGTGATCATAGATACCTTACTAGGCTCTCCTTGCTCTGATTGCTTGGTCTTTGCTTTGCATTCACTTTTAAAGTGGCCCTTCTTGCCACACTTGAAACATAGCATCTGAGACTTTGCCTTCTTTCGCTTGAAGGAAGTCCCCTTCACGTTTAGATTGTTAGGGTCCTTCTTTTTGCTATGGGAAGCCGCCTACTTACCCCTTGGTTGCTTGGTATGAACCAGATTGGCGTTAGCCAATTGCTTGGACAGTGCGTCCACCTTCAGTTAAGCCCGCATCTGGTCCTCAACAGAGATTTCCTGCAGGAGATCTTCAAGGGTAATCACCAGCTTCTTCCTATGCATGTTTGCATAGAACATGCTCTACCCTGCGGGGAGGTTTGAGACAATCCCTCCAACAACAAACTTATCGGGGAGGGGCATCGCCTCGTCTTCCAGCTTCTGTCGCAGCTTCAGAAATTCTTTTACCTGCGGCAGCATGGACTTCTCGTCCTCAAAGAGCCATTTGTGATATTTTTCAACCACAAATATCTTGCTCTTGTTCATATCTTCTTCATACAGTTTCTCCAGAGACTCCCATATGTCTCTGGCAATAAGTTTCTTATTGTAGGATTTTGCTAGGGAATCCTCCATAGCATTCAGGATAAGCAGCCTACAAATGCTATTCTCTCTTTTCCACTTGGCCTGAAGTTTAGTTACCGCAGTGATTGCAGTAGCAGACCCAGTATCTGGAACAGTAGGTTCCTCTTCAAGAAGCACGTGATCAACGTCTCTGAGTTGAAGAGTGAGATAAACCTTCCTCTTCTAGACTTGATAATGCTCTCCATCAAACTTTTCTAACTTACAAAAGTCAGTATTGAGGAGTGAAGCATTAAAGTTTTCCATTGTAGCAATATAGCTTTGAGATTGTTATTGTCGGGGCACAATTTTTCGATAAAAAACTGAAAAGATGAAACAATTGTAAAAACAATGTTCCAACGCAACACTTCTAGGAAGGTTGCACGAGTATACCGAAGATCTAAAAAGATCTCGTTTAAAGTATTACGAAAATCTAAAAAGATTTCGTAATCCATAGCAACGTATGATATACGAGAATCTAAAAAGATTTCGTAATCATAGCAGCGAAGAAGATGACAGGCGAAAGATGGAAGATGGCCTGCTGGGGTGAATGATCACCGTTGCTCAAAGCTATATTCGCCCAACACGAATAGCTTCCAGGAACCAGCTAGTTCGTCGGAGAACTTTGGAACACTCCTGCTCTTCTGACTCCTCGGATGGACACGAACTCCCGTACAAAAGTAATGCTGGTGCGACACCTTTCCTCTCTCTCGAAGGCTGCTGGAATTTGCAAGCAAATTTCGATCAGAACTGTGTTAAAGAACACTTCTGAATTCTCTGTTTACTTGTGTTAAAAAATACTTCGTAAACTTTCTGTAGTGGCTTCTATTATTTGTATATTCTTGCCTTGTGAGAGAGAGGATGCCTTATATAGGCCCTGCAGCAACTGCTCGATTGCCACAAAGTTAGGGACATGGTAAAAACCACCCCGAACATGTAGCAACCGCCCAGAACGTGCAAACGCACGTTCTGCTGCAAGTTACGTGCTAAGTGCAAAGTGCGCCAAGAAAATGCCACATTACGCCTCATGAGCTCATGAGCCCGAGCCCGAGTCCGAGTCCGAGTCGCTAAGCCCCTATGGGGCTTAGCTCCCATGGAAATAAATTTCCCAAGATCAAAAAGCTTGAATGCCTTCAATTGTTGATTTAGCCTTTTTTCCAATAGAAAAATAACCCAACATGGCACACCCATGTGCACCTCCACACCACGTGTGCATCTCTAAAGAAGCAAAGCTAATATATAGAGATACAAGTTCTTTGGTCTAGCCGATGTGGGACTAAAATTCACTTTGAAAAAGACCAAAACCCAACAATCTTGTATACTTTAAGAATATTATTTATTCTCCTGGAAAACCTTTAATTATTCTTATCGCCCATCATGAGCAAAGAAATGTTTTAATTATACTCTATAACTCACTCGGTTGATCTTCCAGCAGCAAAGAATATCGCCCATCAGTTTTCCGAGCAACACTAACAACAACATCTAAATATTCAAGAAAACCTTTAATTAAATCGCACGTCTTCTCCAAAATAGAGTAGCTTGAAGACTTAATAGTTGAGAGTTGGTTCTCGTTTGCACTTTGCTTGTAAATAAGAATGACAAATACAAAAAAATTCAATGATAAGCTGCTTGATTATATGCATTGAGTATTGTACACTTCAAAGAAAGTAGAAGTTGCTAATCAACTGACACATACGGCCCATATGTTCAAGACTAGCAGAGAAGATAAATGCAATATTTAGATGATATATGTAATATTGTAGATCTTTTGCATCCGTGGGTAGTTGTAAGACAAATTGGTATTATTTCAATTGACCATTGGGAACCTTATTTCCACTCTAATTACAAATAATGAGATTCTTTCCATATATTATATTGTGTGCATATTTCCAATACGATAGCCTTGATTTGAGATCAATTATCAATTGTGCACATCCATACTTTGTACAAGTATAATTTAGACTTGTTTGGCATTATGTCCAGTGTCGACTTTTCGGTTATGCGGAAGAAGACGTGACATAAGAGCATTGTTAACTTCCTTGGACCCTCATTCGATTCTTTTAATTCTAAGTTGCTTGCCCACTTTGATGTTCTAGTGAAGGTTCCATACAATAAATCTAAATTTTGTTGATTACATATGGATTTGTTGAAAGCCCCTAGTCCACCGATTGCGTCCGTGGTGAATCCACCTGCAGCCATGGCCGATGAGTTTTGGATCTTTCGATCCCATAGAACAACCTTTGAACGGCTAGGCCTTGTGTAACGCTCCAGTCCCAAAATATGTAGGACTAGGAACGTAGACATGCCAGCTGTATTCATACGAAGTATACTCCAATATATGGAAATATCGTATGAATACATAAGCTGTAAAATGCAGTAGAACCATAACTATTCTCATCCACACAAAATAAATGAAATAAAGATGTCATATAATCAACTATGAAATTGTCATTTGATACATGTAGTTGGGCGGAGACAAATCCACTACCAACTATGAAGAGAAATATACAACAAAAAAAAGATTTTGGCGAGCGAAGCGAAGACGATCCAAATGCAATCATCCTTGAAGAAATAGCGATGATCACGGCTAGAGCTAGAATACCTGCGAAAGACAATAGCACACACCTGGAGAGATAACCAGGTCCTCAGAGGGACGTAACAAGACACATAATAGCATGCCATATAAACTGAATAAATATTGCTCAAATAAATAAGTAAATCAAATTATAACATGTTCCAATACGCACCTACTGAACGAGCGTACCATCCCCCCAACCAAACAAGGACAGGAGATGGTAAACTAATTCACGATGACGTATCTTTCCATGCTAAGAATCCAATATGGTATCCGGACCCCAACAAGGTTCAATACCTTCTCATCGAAGTAGTAAGTCACACCTACAACCAAACAAGGACAAGATGTGACGAACTAATTCGCGACAAGTTATTGTTCCAAGCCACGGTCAGATACAAGTACCCAAACCAAAAGTACTCGTACCTAACGGATAAAGGTGCGTAACCGTTCTAAGTGAAATATAGTTAAGAACAATCCTTCCTACGCATGGGCCCTGACTGAATAGGATCGGCGTAGTCCCCTCTTGGGCACCAGAGGCCCCATCAGTAAGAGCATGACGTTCCGCAGAATCGTAAGTGGCCGTCAGTAATCTTGGGTCATCAACCCCCGTCTCTCCAGCGGAGAGTCCGGGTCACAAGGGAAGTGCATCGAAGCCCATACGCTAAAGAATTGTCCTCTCCGTCCAATGCCTACTATGTTGTATCCACAACATTAACCTCTATAACCGCTAAGTCAAACTAGCATGCAACCTCTATTAGCGGTTATTCCTATCGCACGGCTTGTACGTACTGGTGGCCAGCCAATCACGTACTTCCGTGTTCTATATGCGACACACAACCTCGTATTACAACGTGTCAAGGCCAATGAATGCAACACACAAGGTGGTCCCTTAAATCTAGGTTTAATGTGAGAAAAATAATACATAGCAGGAAAAATAAATAAACCATAAGTTCTAACAGTTATGCCAGGTATCACAGTTTATTTTGTATAAAGAAAATAATGAATATGCATAAAATATGAGCTAAAATAATTAAACAGCAAATAGCATGGTGTCTTGCCTGGTAGGACGCCTGGTGTGCTGCGATAATCAAGGTGGCACGATCTGCAACTTTGGTGCAACAACTATACATGGTGACCTCGGATGGTGGCACAAATAGTTTCATTGGGTCCAGAAGGGTCAAATTGGTTAGGGTGGACATAAGGTAGTCTCGAAATTGGTGAGGAATATGAGATTTGGGATTGGTCATGGACGGAAGAAAAAATAAAAGAAAGTGGATAACAATAAATATATAAAAGAAATTTATAATGCTTGAAGATATTTCTTATTAGCTTAAGATAGTTTTTAAATAATGCTTAAAAATAATGAAACCGTTTTTAGGGTTACAACTAATTTTTTGGCAAAGTATATATTTTTGGTAAAATCTACCCTTGAAAATAGTTGAAAAATAATAATAATATTTTCATAGAAATTCCTAGAAATAATAATGTTTGCAAATAATAGTTTTGGCAATAAGAGCAACAATAATCATAATAAAAGTAATATGAGAAACAATAATACTAATGATAATACTTATAACCATATCCAAAATTTTATAAATAGTTTATATACTAATTATTATACTGTTAACAGTAACCCAAATTAATAATAATAAACGGAATAATAATAATAATAATAATAATAATAATAATAATAATAATAATAATAGCAACCACAACAACAGTGCATGTACTGTTGTTCTAATAATGATTACCAAGTAAATAATTAGATAAATAACATAAATAAATAAATAAAATCGAACAGGACAGACATATGGTTCTCTCGAGGAGAACACATCAAAACTTAAGAAAGAAGGAAAATTAGAGAGGGGTGAGAGATTATAATAGAAATAAAAAAAAATAATAATAAAAAAAACACAATTGCAATCCTCCTCTCGGAAGAGGGGACACAGAGTGGACCAAATAAAAAAAAGAACGAGAGAAAAAAAGAAAGAATAGTTGGAGAGGGAGAGTGAGGTTCGGAAGGAGGCTTCTGAGAAGACGGCGACTAGGGGTGGAGCACCGCCGCGAAGGGAGGAGATGGGCTCGGCACGGTCGGGAGGATGGAAGCTCGGGAAGGAGTGGAGTAGGCGGTCGGAGGGGTTTCGTGGTGGCTGGGCTGGCCGTTCGCCGGCGAGGCGTTGGTCGTAAGGGAAGGCGGCGCCGGAGGCTAAGGGTTTGGGGTTCGGCGGTGGCTGTGCGGCGGAAAGGAGGCGCGGGGGAAGTCGGAGGGTCTGGCGGAGCTCGGTGAGCGGAGGAGAGGGTTTAGGCCCAGCGAGGGCGGCGGGCACAGCCGCGGTGGCGCACAGAGCGGTGGCGGAGGCAGTGGCTCGATCGGCATGGTGGAGAGAGGCGAGTCGCCCGCGTCGGCGCTCACGTCGCCTGGGCGGAGGCGCTAGGGTTCCAACGGCGGCGCGGAGGAGACGTGCGGCGCTGCCTCCTCGAGTCCGACGAGGAGGAGGTAAGCTTAGGTTAGGTTTTTCCTTTTTCGTTGTTCTTGGTGGCGGTGGGTTGGTGACGGCTGGCTGGGTTGGGATTTTGGCACGGCAGAGGGCGTCTGGGGATAGGCTGGGTGTGGCCGGAGTCGACGCTGGTGGTTTTGTGGGTACTGGTGTCGGCAAATTTCTGGGGAGGATGACCGGGTGGCCAAGGCCGAGGAAGTATGGGGGTTTCGGCAGTGGTGGCAGCGGTGGCTGACGATGGTGGTTTGGTTGGGTTGGTCTGGTAGCTACGGCGATGAGAGGTTTCCGAAGGAGGGCTGGCACGGGTGTGGGTCGACAGGCTGGTGATGCTGGTTGGGTGGACAGGGTGGTTGCCGGTCGTGGCGGGTTTTGGCGTGGTGGCGGGCTGATGGTGGAACGGATGACGACGACGTGGTTGTTGGTGGTGGCTGGTAGTTGGCCAGGGTGTGGTGGTGACGGCAGCGGGTTGCCGAGGTGGAAGGTGATTAGTTGGCGACAAGATCGGGGCTAAGAGTAGAGTTAGGAATTTGATATATATTGTCGGGTTGTCGACACAGAAAAATAAATGTATGTGTAAAAAGATGGAATAAGAAGGTCACCGGGGTCGGACCCGAGGCCGTCACGACCGACACGGAAAGATGTTGGACATGGACACGAGGCACGCACATTTTTGTAAAAATTTGTGGATGAATAATGTGGAGGAGTACCTACCTATTTATAGGATGTGGGAATTCCCACTTAGATATGGACTAGGAATATATTAAACCCAAAAGTAGATAATTAATCTATTAATTTAAAATCAATTAATAAATCTACATCCAAATCAAATCCAATTCAAATCTAATTAAATTTTAGCTCAAATCAAAATAAGATAAATCAAGTTCCAAATATGGATATTAAATAAATCCAAAATCAAATCAAGATTTAAATGGCCACAATAACTTTCAAATATATTTTTCAAAATACTAATTATAATAATTTCAAAATTAATAAATATTTTTAAAAATATTAATATTAATAAATCTCGAAAATTACATTTTTATTTAAAATAAACTAGCAAAATATTTAGAAAATATATGTATGCCTAAGAATATTACTTATTATTAATAACTGCTATAAACGAAAAAGGTTTTCATAAATAAAATCGTAAACTTGAAAAATAATAACTAGAAATAATTTTTGTCTATATTTCTTTGAAACTATACAAATAATAAAAATAATGTTTTTCAAAAATATATACGCTCGCACATATTCGCATTCGTCGAGCAATTACGAAAGACGAACCTTCGCACACGACGTACGATACGACTACGTGACGTACAATACAAAATTTTAAATCTGTACAATTTTAAATAAAAAAATAGTAGAAATTTAGGGGTTTTACATCCTACCCAACTTAAAAGAATTTCGTCCTCGAAATTAAGAATTCGTAGGGGGGTGAGAAGACACAAGGGGGTATCAATGGGGAACAATCAATAAGGCTCAACAAAATCATGTCGTAAGAAATTGCGATCTAGATCATAGAAAAACAATACGGTATGGTCATAATCGATATGAAGGCTTAGTGGAAGTTCTAGTACAACACTTTCGTTCTTCTAAAATAGGTGAAGGCGAAAGCAATATAGAGTTCGAAGGAGGCGTTATCGAATACGAATACGTGATTCAAAGACGATTGAATAATTTCAAAGGAATTGTCAAGGCAGTCGTGGATGGGATTCTAGAGGACAAGTTTAACTATGTCCCCATCCACGTAGAATAATAGGCAAAAGCGAACCAAAGTGCACTTGGATGATCAGACCATTATGTACCGGTTCTGATTAGACAACATGTTAGTGGGAGCTCTTCCAATAACATATGTCTTGAACAAGCTCGATAAAAGATAAACTTGCAAAAACTAGGCTACATTAGCATCATTAGTTTAGATAGTAAAAATATAGGCACAAAGGTAGATAAATAAAATCAATTATGAATAGTCTAAGAGTCATAAGGATCTAAGTCTTTTATTTCTATACAATCATTCTATGGTTTATTGACCAAGGTTTGGTTGACCAAATGGGTTAGATTCCTCTAGTCTCTATGGTCTTAATAGTCAATGGCGTGTCGGGTCGTGGGGTGTTCTACCCAACTTAAAAGAATTAAGCTAAGGGTGTTTGGGACATCTAACTAGTAGGGTCAATCTCTAGCAAGCACGAAGGGAAGATAAAAATAGGAATGGAAGGAAGCAAGCAAGATGTAATTGATGAGTCAAACGGTAGATAAAATCCATGAAAGTGGTCAAGTATGTGGATGAGAGCCTAGACTTCTAATCCTATTCGCAGGCTTGCTTGGTACGGTAAAGTAACCAAACAATTTATCTTGACCTGCATGGGCCACCACACAAACATGTAACGCCCCAGTCCCAAAATACGTAGGACTAGGAACGTAGACATGCCAGATGTATTCATACGAAGTATACTCCAATATATGGAAATATCGTATGAATACATAAGCTGTAAAATGCAGTAGAACCATAACTATTCTTATCCACACAAAATAAATGAAATAAAGATGTCATATAATCAACTATGAAATTGTCATTTGATACATGTAGTTGGGCGAAGACAAATCTACTACCAACTATGAAGAGAAATATACAACAAAAGAAAGATTTTGGCGAGCGAAGCGAAGACGATCCAAATGCAATCATCCTTGAAGAAATAGCGATGATCACGGCTAGAGCTAGAATACCTGCGAAAGACAATAGCACAATACTGGAGAGATAACCAGGTCCTCAGAGGGACGTAACAAGACACATAATAGCATGCCATATAAACTGAATAAATATTGCTCAAATAAATAAGTAAATCGAATTATAACATGTTCCAATATGCACCTACTGAACGAGCGTACCATCCCTCCAACCAAACAAGGACAGAAGATGGTAAACTAATTCACAGTGACGTATCTTTTCATGCTAAGAATCCAATATGGTATCCGGACCCCAACAAGGTTCAATACCTTCTCATCGAAGTAGTAAGTCACACCTACAACCAAACAAGGACAAGATGTGACGAACTAATTCGTGACAAGTTATTGTTCCAAGCCACGGTCAGATACAAGTACCCAAACCAAAAGTACTCGTACCTAACGGATAAAGGTGCCTAACCGTTCTAAGTAAAATATAGTTAAGAACAATCCTTCCTACGCATGGGCTCTGGCTGAATAGGATCGACGTAGTCCCCTCTTGGGCACCAGAGGCCCCATCAGTAAGAGCATGACGTTCCGCAGAATCGTCAGTGGCCGTCAGTAATCTTGGGTCATCAACCCCCGTATCTCCAGCGGAGGGTTCGGGTCACAAGGGAAGTGCATCGAAGCCCATACGCTAAAGAATTGTCCTCCCCGCCCAATGCCTACTATGTTGTATCCACAACATTAACCTCTATAACCGCTAAGTCAAACTAGCATGCAACCTCTATTAGCGGTTATTCCTATCGCACGGCTTGTACGTACTGGTGGCCAGCCAATCACGCACTTCTGTGTTCTATATGCGACACACAACCTCATATTACAACGTGTCAAGGCCAATGAATGCAACACACAAGGTGGTCCCTTAAATCTAGGTTTAATGTGAGAAAAATAATACATAGCAGAAAAAATAAATGAACCGTAAGTTCTAACAGTTATGCCATGTATCACAGTTTATTTTGCATAAAGAAAATAATGAACATGCATGAAATATGAGCTAAAATAATTAAACAGCAAATGGCAAGGTGTCTTGCCTGGTAGGACGCCTGGTGTGCTGCGATAATTAAGGTGGCACGATCTGCAACTTCGGTGCAACAACTATACATGGTGACCTCGGATGGTGGCATAGATAGTTTCATTGGGTCCAAAAGGGTCAAATTGGTTAGGGTGGACATAAGGTAGTCTCGAAATTGGTGAGAAATATGAGATTTGGGATTGGTCATGGACGGAAGGAAAAATGAAAGAAAGTGGATAACAATAAATATATAAAAGAAATTTATAATGCTTGAAGATATTTCTTATTAGCTTAAGATAGTTTTTAAATAATGCTTAAAAATAATGAAACCGTTTTTAGGGTTACAACTAATTTTTTGGCAAAGTATATATTTTTGGTAAAATCTACCCTTGAAAATAGTTGAAAAATAATAATAATATTTTCATAGAAATTCCTAGAAATAATAATGTTTGCAAATAATAGTTTTGGCAATAAGAGCAACAATAATCATAATAAAAGTAATATGAGAAACAATAATACTAATGATAATACTTATAACCATATCCAAAATTTTATAAATAGTTTATATACTAATTATTATACTGTTAACAGTAACCCTAATTAATAATAATAAACGGAATAATAATAATAATAATAATAATAATAATAATAGCAACCACAACAACAGTGCATGTACTGTTGTTCTAATAATGATTACCAAGTAAATAATTAGATAAATAACATAAATAAATAAATAAAATCGAACAGGACAGACATATGGTTCTCCCGAGGAGAACACATCAAAACTTAAGAAAGAAGGAAAATTAGAGAGGGGAAAGAGATTATAATAGAAATAATAAAAATAATAATATAAAAAAAAACAATTTCAATCCTCCTCTCGGGAGAGGGGACACAGAGTGGACCAAATAAAAAAAGAACGAGAGAAAAAAAAAGAAAGAATAGTTGGAGAGGGAGAGTGAGGTTCGGAAGGAGGCTTTGGAGGAGACGACGACTAGGGGTGGAGCGCCGCCGCGAAGGGAGGAGATGGGCTCGGCACGGTCGGGAGGATGGGAGCTCGGAAAGGAGTGGAGTAGGCGGTCGGAGGGGTTTCGTGGTGGCTGGGCTGGCCGTTTGTCGGCGAGGCGTTGGTCGTAAGGGGAGGCGGCACCGGAGGCATAGGGTTTGGGGTTCGGCGGTGGCTGTATGGCGGAAAGGAGGCACGGGGGAAGTCGGAGGGTCTGGCGGAGCTCGGTGAGCGGAGGAGAGGGTTTAGGCCCAGCGAGGGCGGCGGGCACAGCCGCGGTGGCGCACAGAGCGGTGGCGGAGGCGGTGGCTCGATCGGCACGGCGGAGAGAGGCGAGTCGCCCGCGTCGGCGCTCACGTCGCCTGGGCGGAGGCGCTAGGGTTCCAACGGCGGCGCGGAGGAGACGTGCGGCGCTGCCTCGTCGAATCCGGCGAGGAGGAGGTAAGCTTAGGTTAGGGTTTTCCTTTTCCGTTGTTCTTAGTGGCGGTGGGTTGGTGACGGCTGGCTGGGTTGGGATTTTGGCGCGGCAGAGGGCGTCTGGGGATAGGCTGGGTATGGCCGGAGTCGACGCTAGTGGTTTTGTGGGTACTGGTGTCGGCAAATTTTTGGGGAGGATGACCGGGTGGCCAAGGCCGAGGAAGTATGGGGGTTTCGGCAGTGGTGGCAGCGGTGGCTGACGACGGCGGTTTGGTTGGGTTGGTCTGGTAGCTACGGCGAGGAGAGGTTTTCGAAGGAGCGCTGGCACGGGTGTGGGTCGACAGGCTGGTGATGCTGGTTGGGTGGACAGGGCGGTTGTCGGTCGTGGCGGGTTTTGGCGTGGTGGCGGGCTGATGGTGGAACGGATGACGACGACGTGGTTGTTGGTGGTGGCTAGGAGTTGGCCAGGGTGAGGTGGTGACGGCAGCGGGTTGCCGAGGTGGAAGGTGATTAGTCGGCGACAAGATCGGGGCAAAGAGTAGAGTTAGAAATTTGATATATATTGTCGGGTTGTCGACACAGAAAAATAAATGTATGTGTAAAAAGATGGAATAAGAAGGTCACCGGGGTCGGACCCGAGGCCGTCACGGCCGACACGGAAAGATGTTGGACATGGACACGAGGCACGCACATTTTTGTGAAAATTTGTGGATGAATAATGTGGAGGAGTACCTGCCTATTTATAGGATGTGGAAATTCCCACTTAGATATGGACTAGGAATATATTAAACCCAAAAGTAGATAATTATTCTATTAATTTAAAATCAATCAATAAATCTACATCCAAATCAAATCTAATTCAAATCTAATTAAATTTTAGCTCAAATCAAAATAGGATAAATCAAGTTCCAAATATGGATATTAAATAAATCTAAAATCAAATCAAGATTTAAATGGCCACAATAACTTTCAAATATATTTTTCAAAATACCAATAATAATAATTTCGAAATTAATAAATATTTTTAAAAATATTAATATTAATAATTCTCGAAAATTACATTTTTATTTAAAATAAACTAGCAAAATATTTAGGAAATATATGTATGCCTAAGAATATTACTTATTATTAATAACTGCTATAAACGAAAAAGGCTTTCATAAATAAAATCGTAAACTTGAAAATAATAACTAGAAATAATTTTGTCTATATTTCTTTGAAACTATACAAATAATAAAAATAATGTTTTTCAAAAATATGTACGCTCGCACATATTCGCATTCGTCGAGCAATTACGAAAGACGAACCTTCGCACACGACGTACGATACGACTACGTGACGTTCAATACAAAATTTTAAATTAGTACAATTTTAAATAAAAAATAGTAGAAATTTAGGGGTTTTACACCTTGGGACCAGTTGTACTGATCTTCGGATCATCGGTGTTTTAGCACTAGTTTGTGGTAGGGCTGCTGGTCTGGATGGTGGGGATGGACGAAAATGTAGAGAGGCGTACGGAGACCCCAACCAAATATCATTCCAACATTCATAGCTTGACTTGACCCCATGTAGTAAATGATTTATACAGCCGAAGAAAAAGATCCGAAACTCACCGGCAATGGCTTTATACATTTAATAAATGAGATTGGAGAGACCCCATAAAGATACAGTGAGATTGTATTATTACTCGACCCCATACAGATACAGTGAGTGAAGAGAAGATATTTGGTAGATGAGGACCGAAGACAAATGGTGGATCACTCCTTTATTAAATGGTTCGTACACCACATCCTCATCATCTCCATTCAGTAGCGCTTGGATTGGAGAGAGTCATTCGTTCATTCATTCATTCACTATAAGAAGAGAGTCACTCACTCACTACTCCTCAATCCATCTGACCAACAACAAAATAAAATAAAATAAAGGCGATATATCATTTCTATTCGCAGGCAAGCAATGCCTACTCTTCCCGGTACTGCTGCTGCTGCATGCATTAATTATATTCTCAGCAACATCTGCTGTCATCGCAGCAGCACTGGACAACTCCATCGACCTCTCATCCCTGCTCGCTTTTAAAGCCGCCAGCACTAGTGGTGGTGATGCTTCCATCGCTGCAAACTGGACCACGGATGCCTCCTTCTGCACCTGGGTTGGTGTCCGCTGCAGCCGGCGTCGGCCGAGGGTCGTCTCCCTCAACCTCAGCACTTCTTCCTGCGAGGTACCATCTCCCCCCCACCTCTCCAACCTCTCCTTCCTCTCTTCTCTCGACCTCTCAAACAACTCCCTCTCCGGCACCATCCCCGACACCTTGGGCCGGCTTCCCCGGCTTGCAATGCTCCGTCTCAGCCGGAACCTCCTCTCCGGTCCAATCCCTCGATCAATATTCAACATGTCTTCGCTCATCTCCATTGTCTTGTCCTCTAACAAACTCTCTAGCTCTCTCTCCACACCAGTATTGCTCTCTCGTATAGAAAATATATCAGTTACGTACAACTTTCTTACTAGCCACATCCCAGCTGACCTTGTCCGATGTTCGACACTTCAAAAGATATACCTCGGTGGAAATAAGTTAACCGGAAGTGTACTATCCTCTTTTGGGAACCTGTCGAAGTTGTGGAGTTGACCCTGGGACAAAATCAATTCACTGGAGCCATCCCGGCTTCGATAGGAAACCTCACGAAACTCCAGTACCTATATCTAGGCCACAATGACTTGGAAGGGGAAATTCCCAAGGAGCTGGGGAATCTAGTGAATCTCCAAAAGCTTTACTTGCATAGAAATGGTATTGCTGGTTCCATACCAATTTCGTTATAGAATGCTTCCAAGATGATCCATCTTCAAGTTTCTGCTAACAATCTCATCGGATCGGTGCCTGCTACACTTGGCAAGTCAATGCCATTCCTTCAATTCTTGCTCATAGGAGGGAATGCTCTATCAGGGGGGCTGGATTTCATCGCATCTCTTACCAATTGTAGGGATCTAAATTTCTTTGAAGTGACGTCTAATCAATTTGAAGGTGTTCTTCCTTATGCCTGCGGAAATCTATCGACGGATCTTCAATATTTTCATGTTGCCGATAATCACATCAAAGGAAGAATCCCTGCAGGACTGGGGAATTTTACCAGCCTGATATCTCTATCTCTGTTGTATAACGAGTTGAGGGGAACAATTCCTAGGACACTTTGGAGGCTGAAGAAGCTCCAGGAGATGTATCTGGGTTTTAATAGACTTACAGGATCGATACCAACTGATATCGGCCTAATGACAAACTTGGCAACAATATCCTTTCTAGGGAACGAATTCTCAGGACAGATACCAGATTCGGTGCTAACATTAGCAGGCTACAAATTCTTAATTTAGCTGAGAATAAGTTATCATCAACCATAACCTTGAGCTTGTGGAGCCTAACAGGACTCATTCGATTAAACCTATCTCAAAACAGATTCGTGGGATTATTTCCCCCACAGATGGCCAAATTGAAGGCCAAAGACTATATAGATCTACGAAGTAATCGATTGTCAGGTAACATCTCTAGTGCTCTGGGGGAACTCCAAAGTATTACATATTTAAATCTTTCGAATAATTCCTTCCATGGCCAAATTCCTCAGCAGCTCGGTAGATTATTCAATGTGGAATATCTAAATCTTTCGCATAATTTTCTCTCTGGTATCATACCCAAGTCCTTCTCAAACCTATCCTACATTAAAAATCTAGACCTCTCTTTCAACATGTTGGAAGGAGAAATACCAGAGGGCAAAGTATTCTCAAATGTCAGCATCACATCTTTGGTGGGGAATCGAGCACTATGTGGAGCACCTCAATTAAAATTTCCACCTTACCGTGAAAATGTCACGACATCTACTTCAAGTGCGAAGCAATGATTGCTCAAATATTTCCTCCCATATGTAGCTTCTACGTTGGTGTTTCTCGCTTGCTTTTCTCTGTTCGTAAAAAAAAATATGAGGAAGAAGGCCAATGCCTCATCTAAGAAGGAGTCACCATGTTTGAATTACCATAGACGGATTCCATACTTCGAGCTAGCTCGTACGACCGACAACTTCAGCGAAGACAACTTACTAGGAAGAGGTAGCATTGGCAAGGTATATAAAGGAAGCCTAGATGACGGATTGCTCGTTGCAGTGAAAGTCTTAAATTTAGAAGTTGAAGGAGCTTCAAGAAATTTTGATGCAGAATGTCGTACTTTGGGCCAAGTTCACCACAGAAATCTTGTCAAGATCATCAGTACTTGTTCAAACTTGGAGTTCAAGGCATTGGTTCTCGAATTCATGCCAAATCAGAGTCTGGATAAGTGGTTGTACTCTGAAAACCAATGCTTGACCCTACTCCAAAGGATAAACATAATGTTGGATGTGTCATTGGGCTTAGACTACCTTCATCACCAACATCCTCATGTCATTGTACATTGTGATATGAAGCCTAGCAACATTCTGTTGGACGAAGACATGGTCGCAAAAATAAGTGACTTTGGCATTGCCAAACTGATGCTCCTTGACAACAACTCTACAACGCCAACTAACAACATAGGCACTGTCGGCTATATGGCTCCAGGTACTTTTATTTATTTTCCAATAATAACTTGTGCTTATTTACTATGTTGCTAACTACAATCTGTGCAATAGAGTATGGATCAACTGGAGGAGTTACAACAAGGGGAGATGTCTACAGCTTTGGGATTCTGCTGCTTGAATTAGTCACGGGAAAGAAGCCAACCGACACAATGTTCAATGGGGAACTAAATCTGAGGCAATGGGTGTGCAATGCATATCCCACAGATGTGATGGAGATTGTAGATAGCAATATCCTTAGAACCGAGTTTACCAACCTGTAGCAGCATTCAGAAAGAGTGAATATTTTGCATAGATGTCTCTCATCTGTCATAGAGGTGGGCTTACATTGTACGAAGGACTTGCCAAATGAAAGACTTCTGATAAGAGATGTTGTCCCCAAGTTGCAAGAGATCAAAAAAGGAGTACTTGCCAACTAAAAGGAAGCCTCAAGTTGCGCACACCAAAAATCTGTGTCATATCCATGACACATGCATCATGTTGGATAAATAATATGGCCATTACAATCACACTCCATAGTACAAATACTAGGGCATGACAAAAATATGTATTGTTACTGTGTTGGTGTATGTATCAAGTGTCGTATCTTGTTCGTGCCTGTCTAACATAGTTGTCGAGTTCTCTAAAGTAAATAGCTAGATTCCTTTATAATATTGGGATTTGTATATAAAAGTGTCTAGATGAAATACTCTAATATAGGCATCTTAGGTGGGTACACTAGTAGCTTATAATTAAAATTCTTGTTTTGCATGCCATAAACTTTTGCTTACTTTCTGGACACCGCCAAGCATGTAGTACTTTTGCTTACATTCTACTGGATTACCAAAACACTTAATCTTAGGTTTTTAACTACTTGATTTCTAACTTAACAAGATGGAAGATGAGTACTTGAGTGATTTAATGGTTGTCTACATTAAAAGAAAAATAACGGAAATGATCAATACGTGTTGACAATATATGTTTTTTTTCATGGAAGGATCAAAAGTCCAATTTTCCTAGTAAGTAGGACTTTCACACACAAATAACCTTACAACATCAAGAATAAGAAGGCACAAAATTAGAAACCAAGAACAGACATACAAGCTTACCAGGTTGGTACACTAGAAGTTTATATATATATATATATATATATATATATATATATATATATGTGCGTGTGTGTGTGTGTGTGTGTGTGTGTGTGCTGCTATTAGAACTCCTAAAATGTCATTCGGCACTCCTCTTTAATTTTTTAACATTCAAATTTTAAATTTGTTCCATCAACATTATTGACACTCCTAAAATGTCATCATACACTCCTCTCTTCATGCATACACAAATTAATGTCATATTTAATGCATGGGTAGATTTGAAATTTGAATCTTAAAAAAATTAAAGAGCAGTGCTGAATGACATTTTAGGGTGCTGCTAATAGCAGCACCCATATATATATATATTTATATATATATATATATATATATATATATATATATATATATATATAGATATATATATATGATTTTTTTGGGATGTCTGGCGTAATGCACCGGAATTTGTGCACGCTGCGTTGTATGCCATTTGGGTATATATATATATGAATTTTTTTTTGATGTCCGACGTATTATATGCCATTTGGGTCCATTGCTCACGCCTCCCCCGCAGTTCTATCCTGAGACCGTTCGCCTAGTCAAGGAGGTTATACCTGTCCTCACTGATGTCCGACGTAACGCACATGACTTTGTGCACGCTGCGTTGTATGTCATTTGGGTCCACTGTCCACGTCTTCCTCGCAGTTCGATCCTGAGATCGTCCGCCTAGTCAAGGAGGTTATACCTCTCCTCACTGACGTCCGACGTAACGTACAGGACTTTGTGCATGCTGTGCGTTGTATGCCATTTGGGCCCACGCCTTCCCACGGTTCGATCCTGAGACCATCCGCCTAGCCAAGAAGCATAACTTCTCCTCACTGACCAGATCCTGATGTGTTTGGTTTATATATCTATTCTACTATATAATGCCAAAAGTTAGGCTTTATCGTAGAATTTTTTCTTCCAAAAATACCCTTGCATGGTTCATTAATTTTTATAAGGACAACTTAGTAATTAGGACCCTTTGATCTTCCTAAATAGTCTTCCTAATTTAATTAAAAGAATGTTAAAGATACGTGCAACGTACGTGTCCATATGCTAGTCTTCCACTAATGAGGCTTCAAACGGCTCAAACGTGAGCCATCTGAGCCGTAAGTATATCACGGACCATTTTATTTAAAAAAAATTGTGTAAAAAATTGATGAGAAAGTTTAAATGGGGAATCAAACTCAACCAAACAACAAGAATACCTCTATGAGTAAGAAGAAATATTTGACTATAATTAGATGATAGTAGTATATATAGATTGAAGTTGTATTTTTGAGTGTCAATAGCAATCACACGAAAACAACAAAAGCCTAAGGACAAAATGAGAGGAGAAATAAAACTGAATCAAAACAACAAGAGCAATAACCTTCCTAAATGGCTGTCAAGGAAAGTTAACCCCCCAAAAGAAGAAGTATCAAATCCACTGATCCCCACAAAAAAATGCATACTCTTCTTCCTCGTCGAATCTCAGGTGATTTCCCTCCGGAATCGGCAACCCCTTCAGCAGCACCGCGCTCGGAGAGATGATGCCCTCCTCCTTCACGACGACCTCCTCCCTTTCGATCACCTCCTCGTCGTCGTTGCTGTAGATGAACTGAGTGTGAATCCCCACGAACTTCGGAAGCCCGACCATCTCGCTGTTCATCAACATCTTGCTCACCCCCTCGCACAACTCATCCAAGCACTCCTCTTCGTATTCTTCCTCTTCTTCATACTCTTCCTCTTCGTCGTTATTATGGCTGCTCGTGCTCACCTGGAGGGACCAAGCCGAAGAGCTGTCATCATCCGGCGACTTCTCGTATGCGATCTTGCTATCTTGGTAGGTCAGCAACGACGAGATTGTCGAGGCTTCCGATTTCCCCGAAGAGTCGAACGGCAGAGCGCGGTTGATGAGGCACTCGGGAGCATTCTGCGGCTCTTTCTCCTCCTCCTCCTCCTCCTTCTCCTCCTCTTTCAGACTAGCCTGACCAAACACGCATCAAGAACACGTACAATTAAATCAGGATCAAGAAAACCTAACAAGAACCCGAATCGTGTCGTGCCAACTTGATGCCGACGATGGGGGAGTCGTTGGTGATGTCGATGAGCGTGGACCTCTCGGCATTGGCAGGCCTTTCTTGCTTGCTAGCTTGGGACCTTGTGGTCCTTCTCATGGATGATGGAGTCTCCATTGGCAGCAGCAACAGCTCAAGAAGAAGAAGAAGAAAGAAAGAAATAAAGAAAGAGAAGAAAAAGGGAGAGAGTAATGGGGAGGCGACAGTCATATGACCGTTGATGACATTGGATTTGAATTTTGTGAAGAGTAATATCCGATAGGGGGTGAATCGCTCGAGGAATCTTTGCTGGCACTGGCCCTTGATTAGTTTCTATGCTTGGATATCGATACAAGGTAGGAGGAAAAAAAATAATTCAAAGAAAAAAAATATGGGAAAAAATATTTTCTCATCCAACATCCAAGAATGCACTTTTTAATTCTAAGAATTTACTTCTTCTTCTTTTCATTTTTTAAACTTTTTCAAACACCGAAAAGAAAAAAAGAAAAAGAAATTTTGACTTACCTCCCACTTTATTTATCATATTTGTAGAATGAGAATAATAGGTTAATCTTATTATGAAGAGGGATAACATATATATAGGAGAGTCTAGCTCCTCTCTTCACTCTCTTTTCCAATGTGGGACTAAAGCCCACTATTACTAATACTTAATACCCTCCCTCAAGCTGGAGCATATATATCAATCATGCCCAGCTTGTTACACAGAAATTGAACCCGAGGACCCAACAGAGACTTTGTGAAGATATCAGCTATTTGATTACCGGTCCTCAAATGACGAAACTTTATTGCTCCTTTCTTATACTCATCGCGTACAAGGTAGATGTGGAATCCTGAGAACATGCGAATTCATTTTCCAGGATTCTGAACTAGATAACTTAGAATTATGAGAACTGTCTGCCAATGTAGAATCCGTGGAGAAGACATAAATCTACTCGCAACACTAACAACAAATGAAATATCTAGACGAGTCATAACTGTCAAGTAGTTGAGCTTTCCCACTACTCGACGGTACTGATCTGGATTAGTCATCAGTGTCCCCTCGTCAGGAAGTAACTTTTCTCCTGGGTCCATTGGCGACGTTGCTTCCTTGGCTTGCATCATTCCAGCATCATTTAGTATGTCCAATACATACTTTCTCTGGGACATGACAATGTGCTTCTTTCCCCTTATTACTTCAACACCCAAGAAGTAGCTCAGTGCTCCCATATCCTTGGTCTGAAATTGCTCTCCCAGAAATTTTTTTAGTCCTGTAATGCCCTGTCTATCGTCCCCCGTGATGACAATGTCGTCAACATAGACACCTAGTAGTATCCTTCCAGCTGATGTTTGTCGGTAGAATACCGAATGATCCTTCTTTGATTGACACATGCCAAACTGATTAACAATATGTGTGAATCGACCAAACCACGCCAGAGGTGATTGTTTGAGACCGTATAGGGCCTTCAGGTGACACACTTTACCCTCCCTTGCAACGAACCCGGGAGGTTGCATTACATATACTTCTTCGTCAAGATCCCCGTATAAGAATGCATTCTTGACATCCAGTTGAAGTAATAGCTAGTCATAGAGGACAGCTAAGGCCAATAGTACGCGAACAGATGTTATTCTGGCAACCGAAGAGAATGTCTCAAAGTAATCCTCACCATATATCTGAGAATATCCTTTAGTCACAAGACGAGCTTTTAGACGATCAAGAGTGCTATCAGGTTTTACTTTGATCTTGAACACCCATTTACAACCGATTGTCTATTTTCCAGGTGGCAAATTGACCAAATCCCAAGTATGGTTTTCTCAAAGAGCGTTCATTTCCTCTTCCATAGCAGTACGCCAACCGGGATATTGGAGACCCTCTTCAGCAGTATTGGGAATCGGAATTCCATCAATAGTGGCTATGAGGGACTGAGTGTGGCTTGTTAGGCCTTTATAGTTGCTAACATACAAGGGATGATCACAACAGGCACGACAAGGGCGAGCTGGTGAGAAGTTGGAGGCGATTCTGTCATGACCCGTACCCGCTTTTCGGGATGCGGGAGCGTGAGCAAGCCAGCTACGTATCAAGCGGACTCCAGCCCGACTCGAGTACGTATAAGCTGTCAAGATTCATGGTATCATGGCTAATATGGTAATCTACATTGTATCTTAATCCACAAGAATATATAAGACAATAATGAACAAGTATGGGTCGTGGTCTGCAGCCCACTAGCATATATGTCCGATTAGACTCCAAGAATAATATGAGTCTATAAAGCTAAGCTGATAAGCAGGATATAGCATAAAAGTACGAGAAAGATAATAAATCAATAACACTAACAAAATACCTGAATCATGCAGATGAAGTCAACTACCACATGCTCAGCTAACTAACTCCGTGCAATCAGCTACCTGAAGAGATCATCAGGTCCTCAGAGGACTAGCAAGATACATAAAACATGCCTACTAATATGACTATAAATAACATGTATAAAGGATAAGAACATTGTAAAAAGAACATCTAAGGATGATGAGTCGTGTGGAAATATAATATTAGACTTGGCTAACTATCAATTGAAACTCCTATAGCTTGTAGTACAATACAAGATACTCCTAATCTATAGTATGTTTCAATTGAAGTACAAAGCAAGATACTCTCAGTCGAGAATAGCCAATTCTAGTATCGATCTTCTCTCCTAAAGGATACAAGGTCAAGTAGACTACTATAAATCGTAGTACAATGCAAGATACTCCCAATTTATAGTTTCGTAAGTGTAGTGTCCCATCCCGCTCAGTCAATCAGAGGAATAGGAACGCCGACGGCGTTCGAACTTGGCCTTACAATGGCTGCTCAGAGACATTGCTCGATCGAGACGACCGCTCGCTCAGGTGGGGTAGTTTCGGTAAACTTGCCTCATCTTTGCCTTCACATAATAAATCGCATGTTTTCAACTTGCACAAGTAGGCTTGATAATAAAAGAGACGAATCAACATAGATAAGGGAATAATTCCGATGGGTCAAATAGAGATAGAATATGGAAAGGTTCAACGGTCGGCTTAGAGTTGGTGCACGGCGTACTTTGAAAATGACACTCGGTCCTTCGTCCCATGGCTTGGGAGAAGGAAAGTTGGTCTTCGACACAAAACTATGAACTTGTCTAAGTCATAGGCGTTGCCCGCATAAATGCTTGATAAAGCATGCACGCTTCCACTGCGCAAGGCATGGCATAGCCTTTGCTCGTCCCTCGGGTTAAGTTGTAGGCTTAAGTAGGTTAGGCAAAGTTATGCCGGTCGACCTAAGTCATTCCAAGTGCTTTCCCGCTCATTCTGCGGTTGTCAAGTTAAGTAGCCCAATGATCTCAAGGCCCATCGACTTGGACAGGAGTGTTGCGTGGAACACAGTTGGCTTAAGACACGATGGCACGAACTTAGTATTTTAAGGCACGGGCCACGGTTGATTTATCGAGTTTGGAAAGTGTTTCAATAGTTGTTCTTGAGTTGAGTGAAATGATAAGGCAAGAAAGAAGAATGCTCGCGACTGGGTCATCGAGGCAAGAAAGAAGAATGCTCGCGACTGGGTCGCCGAGGCAAGGTCTCAGATGTGAGAAGTGTTGAACTTAGCCCTGAAAGAGATGGTAACACTAGAAGTAGATTGACTGTATGAGACGTCAGTTGAGTCGAGTCTTGCATGGTCATGGACAACTTGTCGACAAGGTAGAGTTTCCCCGCACGGCAACCTGTGGCGCCACGGGACCGATGCGGCCTAAGGAAACAAAAATGGCTCTGGGAGTCTAAAATAGCTTGGTCTGGGGCAAAGTATTCGGTGGGCGCTCAGTAGGGCTAGCTACCCGAACCGGTCCATCCTATACTCAGCTAAAAGGGAGTCCAAAATGGCTCTGGGAGTCAGTGACCAAGTTCATATAGATGAGTCGGCACGGGCGGCAATTCGCGAGTTTGCCTTGGACTGAGTCGAGTCGTGAGTGCACTATATCAAGGAGTCAAGTCGAAGGTATGTGTACAAGTTAAAACACAAGGAATGTTTGGGCCTAAGATTTGGCATCAACATAGGCGTCGTGCTTCGGTACGAGATATGGCGTCGAATCTTGAGTTGTCGGCATATAAGTTGCATAGTTTGGATGAAAGTCGCCTTGAACTTAAGTCAGAAAATGCCGCAAGGCAAAGTTGGTCAAGTGACACTTAGCCCAGAAGTCTTGATTGGGTCAGTTGGTGATCAAAGTAGCACGGGCCGCGAGGCGGCTATATGGTTGAGTTGTACATAGTTGCGAGGCACGGCACAAAGGATTTGTAGCACGGACATAAGGAAATTGTGTACTACCGTGTAGTTGCGTCTCTGATTTTGGGCCGTAAGGCAAACACGACTTGATAGGTTAATATTGATGTTACAAGCACGGGATGGTCTAGAGACACAAATAGGCCAAGGCGTCGGCCCTAAAACTGATCCTAAGACAAGAGTAGAAAGACAATAAAAAAGGGGATTATGTTGCACAAAAGTAAATTAAACGTGTTGGTTTTGTATGGGTAGGCGAGGAGCTCATTCCACCAGTACAGTTGAGTACTGACACCCACATAGTTTACATGTGCAGGTACAGGTAGAAACTCGTGGCGCGGAGCTCGCTTGGATGCGTCGAGGCATGGAGTTCTTTGGCGATTCGAAGCGTACAGCCGCATGGAGTCAAGGCTTATACAGGACATAATGTATGGACGTCGCCTTCCGAAACTCCCGCTGGTTCGAGACTTGTATTGAGAGATAAGAGAGAGCTGAGTGACTTGTAATGTGAGATGAGTGAGCTTGAGAGACTTGTAATCTTGGCCTTGCGCCCATTGTAATCTTTGTTTCAATATCAATAAAAGAGTGTTTTGCAATGACTTGTGTTTGCTTTCTAAATTCCGTTGCTATTATTCAATGTCTCTGCTCGGGACTTCTGTACGACGACCCCGTCGCAGTCGCTGAAATCGGCCGTTATAGAACCCGCCTTGTACGAGCGCAATCTAGGCTCGTGCGGTATCACGCCTTAGCGAGGACGATCGCTCCTACGGGAGCGGAGCATAACATAATGGTATCAGAGCACGGCTTTACGTCCTTGGACTACCGATTGAATTCTTTAACTCCGTTGTTTTCGCAAACTCTGATGTATTGCTTCCACATGTTGATATCGTTGGTGCGCTCTCTCTCAAATGTCCTACGGGATGTCCATACAATAAGTGTCACACCCCAGTACCGAAATACGGAGACGGACTAGGCCAGCTACTCCATATGAGGTACGTAACATCATACGGCGATCGTGGCTGTCGAGAGACTAGGGGGTACATGCTACAATCAAGTCTCCTATGGTCCCACAGAGTTCTATGTCTCAATCAATCAAGTCACATCAGCAATTAAATGAACATTAAAGATAAAGCAGTAAGGCGTCCCTGACGCTTCATCAAAATGATCATGAGAGACTAGCTTTATAATTTAGCTATCTCAGAGAGTCAGGAGTACAAAATTATACACAGCTGCAGTCTGTTTATTTACAATTCTGTACTGACACAAAATATCATGTAACCCGGCTAACAGGTGCCGGTGGCAAAATACCGCACAAAGTATAAGCAGGAGTGGTGGAGAAGAAACCCACTCGAGTCCCCGAACTGCCATGCTCCTAGTATGCACCATGGATGTCAGGGAGGAAGATCGTGTCCTCTGGCTCTGCTACGAGATCTGGCCAAACAAAACCAGCGGGGTCAGCCCCGAATAGCAAGTACCGCCAAAGGGGCACAAGAGTTAAGATTAAAAATCCAGATAATAGAATGATTGATAATAGTAATACTTATGCAACGATTATGGGGTAGCGCAACGTCCTCGAACCCATATGGCACCCTTACAACCAAACAAGGACAAAAGGTGCCGCATGGAGTCGGGACGTGTCGTACTCTATAACTTTCACATAAGATAAAAAGGTATAAACAATAAAATCTCCTGATCGTGACTTCGATCGATAGCCTATCGCAGCACAATAACCAACCCAACAATCAAACAAGAACATGGGTTGGATCATGTACCATGATAGACCATGTTCCTCAGTCATTCACAGAAGTAGCACTTCACAACCAGAATAAGTCTTCCGTTCATAACTTCGGTCCACAGCCTGTCATAGTACGATAACCAACCCAACAATCAAACAAGAACATGGGTTGGATCACGTACCCTGACAGTCTGCTTCGCTCAGTTATTCACGGAAGGGTAATAAGATACACGTAAGTCGTTTTTGCGGCCAATCAAGTCTACGAGTTTCTAGTGGGACGAGGTTATCCTTGCATCATGTTATTTAGAAAATCCTCAGATCGTATCTTTCCAGCAAGGCTAGCCAACCCAGGGGTCCGCATAGACAGGTATGATTGAGCATAGGTCCCTCGTAAGGCCACCTTGCTAAAACATATAATATATAGCAGGAATTAATCGGATACAGTCATCCACTCGTTGCAGATGACACAGTATCCGTGGAGACCAGCCGGCGCGTCGAGACAATATCTCAAGGCGGCTGGTGTAACACGATCTCGGGATTTGCCCTCCCCATGCATCTAGTATGTTTAGTTGCCTAATTTAACCCTAGGTGAAATCTTGGACTCACATGCTGTGGCCTGCATGATTATCCTCCTAAAGTCGTACTTTAGTACGAGTACCCCAAAGAGGATCCATGTCAATCAGTATGTCAACATGTTCTACCCTCCTTAGTGTAATGCATCATTGCAAATACGCCACGTGGAGTTACGAGTCATTTGTCGAGCATGAACAAAAACTGGGACATTCAGGTACATGTATCGGATAGGAACACTTTGTTCTCCGGGGTCACATTAGTGCTCATATCATGCTCGGGACAAAAGGCGTAAGGATATAAAATGGGCATATATTATCTGATAAGATATCAAAAGCGTACGCACAAAAGCACGCACGCTCAAGGGGAGCTGCGTACGTGAAAAGTCATGCAGGCTCACTCATGGCAGCGTAGATGAAAAGTCACG
Source organism: Iris pallida (assembly GCA_029216955.1). Taxonomy (NCBI): domain Eukaryota; kingdom Viridiplantae; phylum Streptophyta; class Magnoliopsida; order Asparagales; family Iridaceae; genus Iris; species Iris pallida. Next base: position 5,418,372 of record JANAVB010031813.1, read on the forward strand.
CACGCTCACTCAAGGCGGCTTACGTGAAAAGTCACGCAGGCTCACTCAAGGCAGCGTAGATGAAAAGTCACGCACGCTCACTCAAGGCGGCTTCCATGAAAAGTCATGCAGGCTCACTCAAGGCAGCGTAGATGAAAAGTCACGCACGCTCACTCAAGGCGGCTTACGTAAAAAGTCACGCAGGCTCACTCAAGGCAGCTTACGTGAAAAGTCACGCACGCTGAGAGAGCAGCGTAGGTGAAAAGTCACGCATGCTGGAAGAGCAGCGTAGGTGAAAAGTCACGCACGCTACAGAGAGCAGCGTAGGTGAAAAGTCACGCACGCCGGGAGAGCAGCGTAGGTGAAAAGTCACGCACGCTAGGAGAGCAGCGTAGGTGAAAAGTCACGCACGCTGGGAGAGCAGCGTAGGTGAAAAGTCACGCACGCTGGGAGAGCAGCGTAGGTGAAAAGTCACGCATGCTACAGAGAGCAGCGTAGGTGAAAAGTCACGCACGCTGGGAGAGGCACGCTTCCAACAGAAAGCGTACCCAAGTCTGTGTACGCACGCTAAAGAGCGCGCACAGCTCAGTGTGTGTAAGCTAAACAGCTCTGCATACTGCTCACTGTCTTCTCCAAACAGCAAGAACACCATGGATGAACCCAAGGCTTCAAAGCATCACAACTTGGCCATCCGAACTCCAAATCCGGATTTCCAAAGTTCCATCTTGGGTGAAATGGAATTCTCTTCCACATGGAAGCATCAAAACCCACAAAACCCTAACGAAAATAGATCAAGACCAAGGAAATCCGAAAATGATTAAAACTTACATCTACAAAAATCAAAGCTTCAAAATGGAAATTTCCAAGTTCTAAACTAGTATAGATTGAGGAGAAGAACATGTTTTGGCAAATAGTTTTGTAAGAAATCATTGACAAAATTATGGATCCATCTCTTGAACAAGTTGGTACTTGCCTTGGTTGGTGGAGGAAATAAATGAGAGGAAGTAAATGAGAGGAGAGAGAATAAGATGAGTTATATATATAGATCTTGGACCCATGGGTTCATGATGAACCATTGGTGAACCAAGAATAGGTTACCCAAATGAGCCAAAACTGTAGGCCCAAATGCAGAAAATAAATTAGAAAATAATATTTTATCGAATATTTTTTTGGGAAATACATGAAGAAATACTGCATAATAAATATCGTATAAATTCAAGGTAAATATAATTTATCAGTTTACGTATTAAAATACGTATTCCAGGATTGGGGAGTGACAATAAGTCTATCTATTTTGTAAAACATAGGAGAACAGTTTTTGACAAAAAAAAGATGGTTCGCGTAAGCACCGTTGGCTAAGTCGGGCTGGGCATATACACCAAAGTTGCATCGACCTTAGCAAAGTCGAGTGCGAGATTCTTAATATTTTGAGCAAGAATAAGTTGAACTCGATTGAGTAAAGTGAGATGACTATCGATAGGAGTACTATCAAGCGACGATAACATCAGTGCGATCTAGATGAGCGTGCTTGGAAATAGAGGAATAGTTCGAACGGGATTTGAATAAGTCAATTTTGATTCGAATGATAGTTTGAGGATTTGCCAAATGATTTCATTCCAGAGTGGTGTATGCGATAGGCTCAGGAATGTCGATCGATTGATTGAGGATACGGGGTGTCGATGAGTCTATTAGCAAGCATCACGTGTATGCAAAGCCTTAGATTGAATATCGTTGAATAAGTTTTAGTCTTGAAGATTTGGACGAGTTGGTTCGAACAACCTAGAAATCGACGCGCACGGAACGTGCACGGGATTGAGGATTGTGCGAAGTATGAAACGCGAAAATGATTGAGTAGGTGAAGTCGAATCGAGGAAAACTTATGTACGAATGGATAATTTGATCGAGGAAATTAATACGGATCGTATACGAAAAGTTAGCACGACGGAAAGATAGCGTGCATGAAAAGTTGATTCGAATATTTGAGAATGACTCTGAGGATTGAAATAGATGTTGCGAGATGATTTGTGTTAGCAAGGAATGATACGAATTGAGGAAATACGTTGGTCGATGACTTAAGATGGATGGATGAACGATACTTGAGTTTGGCCTGAGGAAATTGATGTTGTGAATGAATCGAGGGACAATGATCAAACTTAAATTTGAATGTCGAAGGGATTATCCAGTTGGACGATGGCATCATTCGTACGACTCAAAATTGGTTACAAAGGAAGATCGTCAAGTTACGCATACCGTCGATGGTATTGAGGCGTATCAAAGATCGATATGCGATAACTCGGGGGTACTCTGACTCGACGAAGGACCATCGTGCAAGTGTTATTGTTCAGTTGGATGCTATATTTAGGATTTTGATTGAGATAAATGTTGGATGAAAATGATTGTCTTGAGGGTTACGCGGATAACTACAGCATCGATATTCTTGTCCTGCACGAGCGCCACTCCAGCCTCGCACATGCGTTGCGTCGAATTTGGAGCGATCGTTCCGTGTAAGCGCTGACATGGTGATTCATGTCGCAGAAATGATCGAACTCGAAAAATCAGGATGCGGCAACTTTGATTGTCTCGACTTGTCGGTTTGATGCGAAGAAAAACTTGAGGATGTTAGGACTTACGATTGATGAATGAAATAAACTTGAGGATTGAGTAGGTCCAATCCACGCATCGTGAGTGAATTAGTCTAGACGCAAAATAAGAGTTACATCCCGATGAGGATAATTATCCCGCGGGAGTGTGCATGGTGATTCATGCCCACCGTGGATAGTCTGAATCGCGTAAGATCGGGGCGCAACGTATTATTAAGTCAGATAATCTTGTGATCAAATTGGTAGATTAGGATAGATGACTTAGGGAGTATGGAATATGAATTATGGTTTAGCGATGAATTGTGTCGTAGCGCGCTTGACTTGGTAGGATTGATAGGCGGATTATGTCGAACGTGTTCGAAGAGATAGACTATGCGAAGATGGTTTGTTGAACGAGAGATATTGAGATGTCATGGAATTGGTTGAACGTAAGTTATCGTAGGATGGCTTTGCTGAACGACTCGGATCCCGTACGACGAATATTGGGATGTGCATAGGGAATTGATGCTCGACGTTAGAAATCAGAGTGATGCGAGCTTGGGTAGAAAACCCCATACTATCAACTTGGTTTGACCTTAGGATGGGGTCAGTGTTGATATTGTTGTTTGGGAACTATGATTCTAATACTGACGGAAAGACATAGCCTAGCGATTTGGCAGACATCCGAGTACGAAGTGGAAGGATTTGTGGAGGCACCACTCGTGAGTGTCGGTTGACATGCATGTATATCAGGGACGCCCGAATATGTGCACGATCCGACCCGAGTGGTGATGGTGGATTCTCTATCACGAGGCTTGGCTGAAATACATGTATTTTGGGGACGCCTAGAATATGTGCACGATCCAACTAAGTGATACGTTGAATCAAGTGAGACTTGAGGAACAAAAAAGTGTCGATGATTTTGAGATTGTAAGTTTTGAAGAAAAGATTGTGGGTAGCACGAGCGTGGCTCGGATTGAGGAAACGCATAGTAGAAGTGTGTGCGAGAGTCCTTGAATGTTGAGTAAAGTGATAAGTCGTTAAGTGTACTCAGTTAGTTTCAAGGACAAAACTTTTTCTGAGTGGTGTATGATGTAGTGCCCCATCCCGCTCAGTCAATCGGAGGAATAGGAACGCCGACGGCGTTCGAACTTGGCCTTGCAATGGCTGCTCAGAGACATCGCTCGGTCGAGACGACCGCTCGCTCAGGTGGGATAGTTTCGGTGAACTTGTCTCATCTTTGCCTTCACATAATAAATCGTATGTTTTCAACTTGCACAAGTAGGATTGATAATAAAAGAGACGAATCAACATAGATAAGGAAATAATTCTGACGGGTCAAATTGAAATAAAACAGGGAAAGGTTCAACGGTCGGCTTAGAGTTGGTGCACGGCGTGCTTTGAAAATGGCACTCGGTCCTTCGTTCCATGGCTTGGGAGAAGGAAAGTTGGTTTTCGACACAAAACTATGAACTTGCCTAAGTCATAGGCATTGCCCACGTAAATGCTTGAGTAGGTTAGACAAAGTTATGTCGGTCGACCTAAGTCATTCCAAGTGCTGTCCCGCTCATTCTGCGGTTGTCAAGTTAAGTAGCCCAATGATCTCAAGGCCCGTCAACTTGGGCAGAAGTGTTGCGTGGAACACAGTTGGCTTAAGATACGATGGCACAGACTTAGTATTTTAAGGCACGGGCCACGGTTGATTTATCGAGTTTGGAAAGTTTTTCAATAGTTGTTCTTGAGTTGAGTGAAATGATAGGGCAAGAAAGAAGAATGCTCGCGACTGGGTCGTCGAGGCAAGAAAGAAGAATGCTCGCGACTGGGTCACCGAGGCAAGGTCTCAGATGTGAGAAGTGTTGAACTTAGTCCTGAAAGAGATGGTAACACTAGAAGTAGATTGACTGTGTGAGACGTCAGTTGAGTCGAGTCTTGCATGATCATGGACAACTTGTCGACAAGGTAGAGTTTCCCCGTACGACAACCTATGGCGCCACGGGACCGATACGGCCTAAGGAAACAAAAATGGCTCTGGGAGTCTAAAATAGCTGGGCCTGGGGCAAAGTATTTGGTGGACGCTAAGTAGGGCTAGCTACCCAAACCGGTCCATCCTATACTCAGCTAAAAGGGAGTCCAAAATGGCTCTGGGAGTCAGTGACCAAGTTTGTATGGATGAGTCGACACGGACGACAATCCGCGAGTGTGCCTTGGACTGAGTCGAGTCGTGAGTGCACTATATCAAGGAGTCAAGTCGAAGGTATGTGTACAAGTTAAAACACAAAGAATGATTGGGCCTAAGATTTGGCATCAACATAGGCATCGTGCTTCAGCATGAGATGTGGCGTCGAGTCTTGTGTTGTCGGCATATAAGTTGTATAGTTTGTGTTGTGCCCCGTCCCGCTCAGTCAATCGGAGGAATCGAAACGCCGACGGCGTTCGGACTTAGCCTTGCAACGGCTTGCTCGGAGACATCGCTCAGGTGGGGTAGTTTCGGTGAACTTGTCTCATCTTTGCCTTCATATAATAAATCGTGCTTTCAACTTGCACAAGTAGGCTTAATAATAAAAGAGATGAATCCACATAGCTAAGGGAATAATCCCGACGGGTCAAAATGAGTTAGAACATGGAAAAATGTTCTACGGTCGGCTTAGAGTTGGTGTACGGCGTGCTTTGAAAATGATACTCGGTCCTTCGTCCCGTGGCTTGGGAGAAGGAAAGTTGGTCTTCGACACAAAACAATGAACTTGCCTAAGTCATAGGCGTTGCCCGCGTAAATGCTTGATAAAGCATGCACGCTTCCACTGCGCAAGGCTTGGCATAGCCTTTGCTTGTCCCTCGGGTTAAGTTGTAGGCTTAAGTAGGTTAGGCAAAGTTATGCCGGTCGACCTAAGTCATTCCAAGTGCTGTCCCGCTTAATCTGCGGTTGTCAAGTTAAGTAGCCCAAAGATCTCAAGGCCCATCGACTTGGACAAGAGTGTTGCGTGGAACACAGTTGGCTTAAGACACGATGGCACGGACTTAGTATTTTAAGGAACGGGCCACGGTTGATTTATCGAGTTTGGAAAGTGTTTCAATAGTTGTTCTTGAGTTGAGTGAAATGATAGGGCAAGAAAGAAGAATGCTCGCGACTGGGTCGTCGAGGCAAGAAAGAAGAATGCTCGCGACTGGGTCGCCGAGGCAAGGTCTCAGATGTGAGAAGTGTTGAACTTAGCCCTGAAAGAGATGGTAACACTAGAAGTAGATTGACTGTATGAGACGTCAGTTGAGTCGAGTCTTGCATAGTCATGGACAACTTGTCGACAAGGTAGAGTTTCTCCGTACGGCAACCTGTGGCGCCACGGGACCGATGCGGCCTAAGGAAACAAAAATGGCTCTGGGAGTCTAAAATAGCTGGGCCTGGGGTAAAGTATTTGGTGGACGCTAAGTAGGGCTAGCTACCCGAACCGATCCATCCTATACTCACCTAAAAGGGAGTCCAAAATGGCTCTGGGAGTCAGTGACCAAGTTTGTATAGATGAGTCGGCACGGGCGGCAATCCGCGAGTGTGCCTTGGACTGAGTCGAGTCGTGAGTGCACTATATCAAGGAGTCAAGTCGAAGGTATGTGTACAAGTTAAAACACAAGGAATGTTTGGGCCTAAGATTTGGCATCAACATAGGCGTCGTGCTTCGGCACGAGATGTGGCGTCGAATCTTGAGTTGTCGGTATATAAGTTGTATAGTTTGTGTTGTGCCCCGTCCCGTTCAGTCAATCGGAGGAATCGAAACGCCGACGGCGTTCGGACTTAGCCTTGCAACGGCTTGCTCGGAGACATCGCTCAGGTGGGGTAGTTTTGGTGAACTTGTCTCATCTTTGCCTTCATATAATAAATCGTGCTTTCAACTTGCACAAGTAGGCTTAATAATAAAAGAGATGAATCCACATAGCTAAGGGAATAATCTCGACGGGTCAAAATGAGTTAGAACATGGAAAAATGTTCCACGGTCGGCTTAGAGTTGGTGTACGGCGTGCTTTGAAAATGACACTCGGTCCTTCATCCCATGGCTTGGGAGAAGGAAAGTTGGTCTTCGACACAAAACTATGAACTTGCCTAAATCATAGGCGTTGCCCGCGTAAATGCTTGATAAAGCATGCACGCTTCCACTGCGCAAGGCTTGGCATAGCCTTTGCTCATCCCTCGGGTTAAGTTGTAGGCTTAAGTAGGTTAGGCAAAGTTATGCCGGTCGACCTAAGTCATTCCAAGTGTTGTCCCGCTCATTCTGCGGTTGTCAAGTTAAGTAGCCCAATGATCTCAAGGCCCATCGACTTGGACATGAGTGTTGCGTGGAACACAGTTGGCTTAAGACACGATGGCACGGACTTAGTATTTTAAGGCACGGGCCACGGTTGATTTATCAAGTTTGGAAAGTGTTTCAATAGTTGTTCTTGAGTTGAGTGAAATGATAGGGCAAGAAAGAAGAATGCTCGCAACTGGGTCGTCGAGGCAAGAAAGAAGAATGCTTGCGACTGGGTCGCCGAGGCAAGGTCTCAGATGTGAGAAGTGTTGAACTTAGCCCTGAAAGAGATGGTAACACTAGAAGTAGATTGACTGTATGAGATGTCAGTTGAGTCGAGTCTTGCATGGTCATGGACAACTTGTGGACAAGGTAGAGTTTCCCCGCACGACAACCTGTGGCGCCACGGGACCGATGCGGCCTAAGGAAAAAAATGGCTCTGGGAGTCTAAAATAGCTGGGCCTGGGGTAAAGTATTTGGTGGACGCTAAGTAGGGCTAGCTACCCGAACCGATCCATCCTATACTCAGCTAAAAGGGAGTCCAAAATGGCTCTGGGAGTCGGTGACCAAGTTTGTATAGATGAGTCGGCACAGGCGGCAATCTGCGAGTGTGCCTTGGACTGAGTCGAGTCGTGAGTGCACTATATCAAGGAGTCAAGTCGAAGGTATGTGTACAAGTTAAAACACAAGGAATGTTTGGGCCTAAGATTTGGCATCAACATAGGCATCGTGCTTCGGCACGAGATGTGGCGTCGAGTCTTGAGTTGTCGGCATATAAGTTGTATAGTTTGTGTTGTGCCCCGTCCCGTTCAGTCAATCGGAGGAATCGAAACGCCGACGGCGTTCGGACTTTGCCTTGCAACGGCTTGCTCGGAGACATCACTCAGGTGGGGTAGTTTCGGTGAACTTGTCTCATCTTTGCCTTCATATAATAAATCGTGCTTTCAACTTGCATAAATAGGCTTAATAATAAAAGAGATGAATCCACATAGCTAAGGGAATAATCCCGACGGGTCAAAATAAGTTAGAACATGGAAAAATATTCCACGGTCGGCTTAGAGTTGGTGCACGGCGTTCTTTGAAAATGACACTCGATCCTTCGTCCCGTGGCTTGGGAGAAGGAAAGTTGGTCTTCGACACAAAACTATGAACTTGCCTAAGTCATAGGCGTTGCCCGCGTAAATGCTTGATAAAGCATGCACGCTTCCACTGCGCAAGGCTTGGCGTAGCCTTTGCTCGTCCCTCGGGTTAAGTTGTAGGCTTAAGTAGGTTAGGCAAAGTTATGTCGGTCGACCTAAGTCATTCCAAGTGCTGTCCCGCTCATTCTGCGATTATCAAGTTAAGTAGCCCAATGATCTCAAGGCCCATCGACTTGGATAGGAGTGTTGCGTGGAACACAATTGGCTTAAGACACGATGGCACGGACTTAGTATTTTACGGCACGGGCTATGGTTGATTTATCGAGTTTGGAAAGTGTTTCAATAGTTGTTCTTGAGTTGAGTGAAATGATAGGGTAAGAAAGAAGAATGCTCGCGACTGGGTCGTCGAGGCAAGAAAGAAGAATGCTCGTGACTGGGTCGCCGAGGCAAGGTCTCAGATGTGAGAAGTGTTAAACTTAGCCCTGAAAGAGATGGTAACACTAGAAGTAGATTGATTGTATGAGACGTCAGTTGAGTCGAGTCTTACATGGTCATGGACAACTTGTCGACAAGGTAGAGTTTCCTCGTACGGCAACCTATGGCGCCACGGGACCGATGCGGCCTAAGGAAACAAAAATGGCTCTGGGAGTCTAAAATAGCTGGGTCTGGGGCAAAGTATTCGGTGGGCGCTCAGTTGGGCTAGCTACCCGAACCGGTCCATCCTATACTCAGCTAAAAGGGAGTCCAAAATGGCTCTGGGAGTCAGTGACCAAGTTTATATAGATGAGTCGGCACGGGCGGCAATTCGCGAGTGTGCCTTGGACTGAGTCGAGTCGTGAGTGCACTATATCAAGGAGTCAAGTCGAAGGTATGTGTACAAGTTAAAACACAAGGAATGTTTGGGCCTAAGATTTGGCATCAACATAGGTGTCGTGCTTCGGCACGAGATGTGGCGTCGAGTCTTGAGTTGTCGGCATATAAGTTGCATAGTTTGGATGAGAGTCGCCTTAAACTTAAGTCAGGAAATACCGTAAGGCAAAGTTGGTCAAGTGACACTTAGCCCAGAAGTCTTGATTGGGTCAGTTGGTGATCAAAGTAGCACGCGCCGCGAGGCGGCGATATGGTTGAGTTGTACATAGTTGCAAGCACGGCACAAAGGATTTGTAGCATGGATATAAGGAAATTGGGTACTACCGCGTAGTTGCGTCTCTGATTTTGGGCCGTAAGGCAAATACGACTTGATAGGTTAACATTGATGTTGCAAGCACGGGATGGTCTAGAGACACAAATAGGCCAAGGCGTCGGCCCTAAAACTGATCCTAAGGCAAGAGTAGAAAGACAATAAAAAAGGGGATTATGTTGCACAAAAATAAATTAAACGTGTTGGTTTTGTATGGATGGGCGAGGAGCTCATTCCACCAGTACAGTTGAGTACTGACACCCACATAGTTTACATGTGCAGGTACAGGTAGAAGCTCGTGGCGCGGAGCTCGCTTGGAAGCGTCGAGGTATGGAGTTCCTTGGCGATTCGAAGCGTACAGCCGCATGGAGTCAAGGCTTATACAGGACATAATGTATGGACGTCGCCTTCCGAAACTCCCGCTGGTTCGAGACTTGTATTGAGAGATGAGAGAGAGCTGAGTGACTTGTAATGTGAGATGAGTGAGCTTGAGAGGCTTGTAATCTTGGCCTTGCGCCTATTGTAATCTTTGTTTCAATATCAATAAAAGAGTGTTTTGCAATGTCTTGTGTTTGCTTTCTAAATTCCGCTGCTATTATTCATTGTCTCTGTTCGGGACTTCTGTGCGACGACCCCGTCGTAGCCGCTGAAATCGGCCGTTATGGAACCCGCCTTGTACGAGCGCAATCTAGACTCGTGTGGCATCACGCCTTAGCGAGGACGATCGCTCCTACGGGAGCGGGGTATGACATAATGGTATCAGAGCACGGCTTTACATCCTTGGACTATCGATTGAATTCTTTAACTCCGTTGTTTCCGCAAACTCTGATGTGTTGCTTCCACATGTTGATATCGTTGGTGCGCTCTCTCTCAAATGTCCCACGGGATGTCCATACAATAAGTCTATCTATTTTGCAAAACATAGGAGAACAGTTTTTGACAAAAAAAAGATGGTTCGCGTAAGTACGGTTGGCTAAGTCGGGCTGGGCATATACACCAAAGTTGCGTCAACCTTAGCAAAGTCGAGTGCGGGATTCTTAATGTTTTGAGCAAGAATAAGTTGAACTCGATTGAGTAAAGTGAGATGACTATCGATAGGAGTACTATCGAGCGACGATAACGTCAGTGCGATCTAGATGAGCGTGTTTGGAAATAGAGGAATAGTTCGAACGGGATTTGAATAAATCGATTTTGATTCGAATGATAGTTTGAGGATTTGTCGAATGATTTCATTCCTGAGTGGTGTATGCGATAGGCTCAGGAATGTCGATCGATTGATTGAGGATGCGGGGTGTCGATGAGTCTATTAGCAAGCGTCACGTGTATGCAAAGCCTTAGATTGAATATCGTTGAATAAGTTTTAGTCTTGAAGATTTGGACGAGTTGGTTCGAACAACCTAGAAATTGACGCGCACGGAACGTGCACGGGATTGAGGATTGTGCGAAGTATGAAACACAAAAATGATTGAGTAGGTGAAGTCGAATCGAGGAAAACTTAGAGTGTATGAATGGATAATTTGATCGAGGAAATTGATACGGATCGTATACGAAAAGTTAACACGACGGAAAGATAGCGTGCATGAAAAGTTGATTCGAATATTTGAGAATGACTCTGAGGATTGAAATAGATGTTGCGAGATGATTTGTGTTAGCAAGGAATGATGCGAATTGAGGAAATACGTTGGTCGATGACTTAAGATGGATGGATGAACGATACGTGAGTTTGGCCTGAGGAAATTGATGTTGTGAATAAATCGAGGGACAATGATCGAACTTAAATTTGAATGTCGAGGAAATTATCCAGTTGGACGATGGCATCATTCGTACGACTCGAAATTGGTTACAAAGGAAGATCGTCAAGTTACGCATACCGTCGACGGTATTGAGGCGTATCAAAGATCGATATACGATAACTCGGGGGTACTCTGACTCGGCGAACGACGATCGTGCAAGTGTTATTGTTCAGTTGGATGCTATACTTAGGATTTTGATTGAGATAAATTTTGGATGAAAATGATTGTCTTGAGGGTTACGCGGATAACTACAGCATCGACATTCTTGTCCTGTGCGAGCGCCACTCCAGCCTCGCACATGCGTTGCGTCGGATTTGGAGCGATCGTTCCACGTGAGCGCTGACATGGTGATTCATGTCGCGGGAATGATCGAACTCGAAAAATCAGGATGCGACAACTTTGATTGTCTCGACTTGTCAGTTTGATGCGAAGGAAAACTTGAGGATGTTAGGACTTGCGATTGATGAATGAAATAAACTTGAGGATTGAGTAGGTCCAATCTACGCATCCTGAGTGAATTAGTCTAGACGCAAAACAAGAGTTACATCCCATTGAGGATAATTATCCTGCGGGAGTGTGCATGGTGATTCATGCCCACCATGGATAGTCTGAATCGCGTAAGATCGGGGCGCAACGTATTATTAAGTCAGATAACCTTGTGATCAATTTGGTGGATTAGGATAGATGACTTAGGGAGTATGGAATGTGAATTATGGTTTAGCGATGAATTGTGTCGTAGCGCGCTTGACTTGGTAGGATTGATAGACGGATTATGTCGAATGTATTCGAAGAGATAGACTATGCGAAGATGGTTTGTTGAACGAGCGATATTGAGATGTCATGGAATTGGTTGAACGTAAGTTATCGTAGGATGGCTTTGCTGAACGACTCGGATCCCGTACGACGAATATTGGGATGTACGTAGGGAATTGATGCTCGACGTTAAAAATCGGAGTGATGCGAGTTTGGATAGAAAATCCCATACTATCAACTTGGTTTGACCTTAGGATGGGGTCAGTGTTGATACTGTTGTTTGGGAACTATGATTCTAATACTGACGGAAAGACATAGCCTAGCGGTTTGGCAGACGTCCGAGTACGAAGTGGTAGGATTTGTGGAGGCACCACTCGCGAGTGTCGGTTGACATGCATGTATATCAGGGACGCCCGAATATGTGCACGATCCGACCCGAGTGGTGATGGTGGATTCTCTATTACGAGGCTTGGCTGAAATATATGTATTTTGGGGACGCCTAGAATATGTGCACGATCCAACTAAGTGATACGTTGAATCAAGTGAGACTTGAGGAACAGAAAAGTGTCGAGGATTTTGAGATTGTAAGTTTTGAAGAAAAGATTGTGGGTAGCACGAGCGTGGCTCGGATTGAGGAAACGCATAGGAGAAGTGTGTGCGAGAGTCCTTGAATGTTGAGTAAAGTGATAAGTCGTTAAGTGTACTCAGTTAGTTTCAAGGATGAAACTTTTTCTGAGTGGTGTATGATGTAGTGCCCCATCCCGCTCAGTCAATCGGAGGAATAGGAATGCCGACGGCGTTCGAACTTGGCCTTGCAATGGCTGCTCAGAGACATCGCTCGGTCGAGACGATCGCTCGCTCAGGTGGGATAGTTTCGGTGAACTTGCCTCATCTTTGCCTTCACATAATAAATCGTATGTTTTCAACTTGCACAAGTAGGATTGATAATAAAAGAGACGAATCAACATAGATAAGGGAATAATCCTGAAGGGTCAAATTGAGATAAAATATGGAAAGGTTCAACGGTCAGCTTAGAGTTGGTGCACGGCGTGCTTTGAAAATGACACTCGGTCCTTCGTCCCGTGGCTTTGGAGAAGGAAAGTTGGTCTTCGACACAAAACTATGAACTTGCCTAAGTCGTAGGCGTCGCCCGCATAAACGCTTGATAAAGCGTGCACGGTTTCACTGCGCAAGGCTTGGCATAGCCTTTGCTCGTCCCTCGGGTTAAGTTGTAGGCTTGAGTAAGTAGGCAAAGTATTGCCGGTCGACCTAAGTCATTCCAAGTATTGTCCCGCTCATTCTGCGGTTGTCAAATTAAATAGTCCCACGATCCCAAGGCCCGTCATATGAGGTATGACTTGGGTGATAACGTTGCGTAGGACACGAGTCAGTTTAAGGCATGAGCTACGGTTGGTTCAGTGGAAAGTTAGCCACGGTCTGTCGATACTTAAGGAAAAATGTTATGTTCAAGTTAAGTTGGAAGGCTATGCAATAGCCGTTCCCTGCGTTCAAAGAATGTTAAATCTAAGCGATGGTTAGTCGCCGAGAGGAAATATGTCGGGACTGTGGTTCAATCGCCGAGGCAACCCTGGTTTGGGCTCTGCAAAGAAGTGTGAAAAGTAGAAGAAGTAAAGCAAAGGAACTAAATGATGATGATGAGACCATGCATTACGTTAAGTCTAGAAGTTAGCGTAGGCGGGTGGTCATGGACAACTTGTCAACAAGGGCGATGGTTCTTCGGATCGGCAACCTTGGGCCAGGGACCGATCCGGCCTAGGAAGAACAAATTATAGCCGAGCTGGGTATGAAGCAACCGGTAGGTCGGGGACTTGCATCGGGGATCGCCACCTGCGGTGCAAGGGTCCCGAATGCTAGGCTATGTCTAGGATGGCTAGTCAATGCCAGTGACCATTCATATAGATGTGTCGGCACGGGCGGCAATCCGCGTGTGTGCCTTTGGACTGAGTTGAGTTGAATGTGTACGCAGTTAGAGAACATAATGTCTGGGCCTAAGACTTGGCTACAATGAAGGCGACGTGCTTCGACACGAGATGTGGTGTTGAGTGTTAAGTCGTTGGCATAGAGTTGCATGAGTTAGGCTTGAACTGTTGCGAGTTAAGTCGAGAAGGGCCGTAGGGTAAGTTGGGTGAAGTTACGTTGAGTTGCTGGACACGACCTCAAAATAAGAGGCACGGCCATGTTGTCACAACATAAGTATAGGCAAGACTAAGCGAGGCAGCGCTGCCTCAAAGATATTGAAGCACGAATCGAGTTCATGACACGACCGAGTCGTTACGTCATAGAGTATGGCGCAAAAGATAAGCGTGAGTCGATGTATCGACAATGCAAGCACGAGAAAGGTTTAGAGGCAAGGAAATGGAGTCTATCGCGTAGTTACATCTTTGATTTTGGCCGTTAGGCATGCACGACTTGATAGGTTAACGTTGTTGAGTGGACGTTACTGTTGCAAGCACGAGATAGTCTTCGGACACAAGTATGCCAAGGCATCTGTCATAAAACTGATCCTAAGACAAGACTAGAAAGGCAATTGTTAAGAATGGACTATATTGCACAAAGTAAAGTAAACGTGTTGGTTTTGTATGGGTGGGCGAGGAGCTCATTCCACCAGTACAGTTGAGTACTGACACCCACATAGTTTACATGTGCAGGCACAGGTAGAAGCTCGTGGTGCAGAGCTCGTTTGGATGCGTCGAGGCACGGAGTCCCTTGGCGATTCGAAGCATGCGGCCGTATGGAGTCAAGACTTATACGGGACATAATGTATGGACATCGCCTTTCGAAGCTTCCGCTGGATCGACAAATGTATTGGGAGATGAGAGAGAGAGCTGAGTGACTTGTAATGTGAGATTGAGAGACTTGTAATCTTGGCCTTGCGCCCCCAATGTAACCGTTGTTTCAATATCAATAAAGAGCTTCTTTGTATAATTTGTATTTTGTTCTAAATTTCGCTGCTATTACTTAATATCTCTGCTTGGGATTTCTGTGCGACGACCTCGTCGCAGCCGCTGAAATCGGCCGTTATGGAACCCGCCTTACACGAGCGCAATCTAGGCTCGTGCGGCATCACGCCTTAGCGAGGACGATCGCTCCTACGGAAGCGGGGCATGACATAATGGTATCAGAGCACGGCTTTACATCCTTGGACTTTCGGTTGAATTCATTAACTCTGATGTTTCCACGAACTCTGAATGTTGCTTCCGCATATTGATATCGTTGGTGCGCTCTCTCTCAAATGTCCCACGGGATGTCCATACAATAAGTCTATCTATTTTGCAAAATATAGGAGAACAGTTTTTGATAACAAAACAAAAAGATGGTTTGCGTAAGCACGGTTGGCTAAGTCGGGCTGGGCATATACACCAAAGTCACATCGACCTTAGAAAAGTCGAGTGCGGGATTCGAATTATGTTGGACGAGAATGAATTAGACTTGATTGAGTAAATAGGATGATTATCGATAGGGGTGCTATCGAACGACGATGTTATCGTCCGTGCGATATAAGGTGAGCGTGCTTGAAATTTAAGGAATCGTTCGGACGAAAATTCGAGGAAGTAGATTGTGAATCGAATGATAGTTTTGAGGATTTATTGAATGACTTCATTCCTGAGTGGTGTATGCGATAGTCTGAGGGATGTCGATCGATCAATTGAGGATACGGGGTGTCGGTGAGTCTATCAGCAAGCATCGCACATATGCAAAGCCTTAGATTTGAGTGAGTTGTTATTATGAAGTTTGATAAGTGGATTCGAACAAACTAGAAATTGATGCGCACGAAACGTGCACGGGATTGAGGATGGTGCTAGTATGAAATGCGAAGATGATTGAGTAGGTAAAATCAAATCGAGGAAAAGTTAGGGGGTACGAATGAATGACTTGATCGCGGAAAGTGATACGGACCGTATACAAAAAGTTAGCACGACGAGAAGATAGCGTGCATGAAAAGTTTGATTCGAATGTTTGAAAATGACTCTGAGGATTGAAATCGATGTTGTTTGATGATTTGAGTTAGTAAAGGGACGATGCGAATTAAAGAAATACGTTGGTCGATGACTTAAGATAAAGGGATGAACGAATATGCAAAATTGGGCTTAAGAAAATTGATGTTGTGAATGATTCGAGGGATAATGATTAAACTTGAATTTGAATGTCGAGGAGACTATCCAGTCGGACGATAGCATCGTTCGTACGACTCAAAATTCGTTGCAAACGAAGATCGTCAGGTTACGCATATCGTCGATGGTATTGAGGCGTATCAAAGATCGCTATGCAATAACTCAGGAGTACTCTGACTCGGCGAAGGACGATCGTGTAAGTGTTATTGTTCGATTAGGTGTTATACTTACGATTTTGATTGAGATGAATGTTGGATGAAAATGATCGTGTCTTGATGGTTACGTTGATAGCAACAACGTCGACAATCTTGTCTTGCACGAGCGCAACTCCAGCCTCGCACATGCGTTGTGTCGGGTTTGGGACGATTGTTTCGCGTGAGCGCTGACATGGTGATTCATGTCGCAGGAATGGTCGAACTCGAAAAATTCGGACGCGGCAACTTTGATTGTCTCGACTTGTCGGTTTGATGCGAAGGAAAATTCGAGAATGTTTAGACTTGCGATTGATGAATAAAATAAACTTGAGGATTAAGTAGGTCCAATCCGCGTATCGAGAATGAACTAGTCTAGACACAAACAAGAGTTACGTCCCGATGAGAATAATTATCTCGCGGGAGCGTGTATGGTGATTCGTGTCCACCGTGGATAATCAGACTCGCGTGAGATCGGAGCATAATATATTGTTAAGTCGGATGACCTTGTGATCGATTACGTGAATTGGAATAGATGATTCGGAAAAATGTGAAATATGAATTATGGTTTAGGAAAGTCTCGTGTCGTAGCGTGCGTGATTTGAGAATGAATGATAGGCGAACTAATGTTGAACGTGTTCGAAGAGATAATCTATGCGAAACGGCTTGATGAACGAGCGATATTGATATGACGTAAAATTGGTTGAAACGTGAATTATCGTAGGACGGCTTTGCTGAACGACTCGGACCCCGTGCGATGAAATATTGGGCTGTACGTAGGAAATCGATGCTCGATGTTTAGAAATCGGAGTGATGCGAGCTTGGGTAGAAAACCCCGTACCATCAACTTGGTTTGACCTTAGGATGGGGTCAGTGTTGAAATTATTGTTTGGGAACTATGATTCTAATACTGACGGAAAAACATGGCCTAGTGGTTAGTCAGACGTCCGAGTACGAAGTGCTAGGATTTATGGAGGCACCACTTGCGAGTATTGGTTGACATACATGTGTATCAGGGACGCCCGAACATGTGCACGATCCGATTCGAGTGGTGATGGTGGATTCTCTATCACGAGGCTTGGCTGAAATGCATGTATTTTGGGGACGCCTGGAATATGTGCACGATCTAACTAAGTTATACGTTGAATCAAGTGAGACTTGAGGAACGAAAAAGTGTCGAGGATTTTGAGATCGGGAGTTTTGAAGAAAAGATTGATAGTAGCACGAGCGTGGCTCGGATTTGGGAAACGCATAGTTGTAGTGTGCGAGAGTCCTTAAATATAGATCAAAGTTATAAGTCGATAAGTGTACTCAGTAAGTTTCGAGGACGAAACTTTTTCTGAGTGGTGTATGATGTAGTGCCCCGTCCCGCTCAGTCAATAGGAGGAATCGAAACGCCGACGGCGTTCGGACTTAGCCTTGCAACGGCTTGCTCGGGGACATTGCTCAGGTGGGGTAGTTTCGGTGAACTTGCCTCATCTTTGCCTTCACATAATAAATCGTGCTTTCAACATGCACAAGTAGGCTTAATAATAAAAGAGATGAATTCACATAGCTAAGGAAATAATCCCGACAGGTCAAAATGAGTTAGAACATGGAAAAATGTCCCACGATCGGCTTAGAGTTGGTGCACGGCGTACTTTAAAAATGACACTCGGTCCTTCGTCCCGTGGCTTGGGAGAAGAAAAGTTGGTCTTCGACACAAAACTATGAACTTGCCTAAGTCGTAGGCGTCGCCCGCATAAATGCTAGATAAAGCGTGCACGGTTCCACTGCACAAGGCTCGGCATAGCCTTTGCTCGTCCCTCAGGTTAAGTTGTAGGCTTGAGTAAGTAGGCAAAGTATTGCCGGTCGACCTAAGTCATTCCAAGTGCTGTCCCGCTCATTCTGCGGTTGTCAAGTTAAATAGTCCCACGATTCCAAGGCCCGTCATATGAGGTATGACTTGGGTGATAGCGTTGCGTTGGACACGAGACGGTTTAAGGCACGAGCCACGGTTGGTTCAGTGGAAAGTTAGCCACGATCTGTCGATACTTAATGAAAAATGTTATGTTCAAGTTAAGTTGGAAGGCTATGCAATAGCCGTTCCCTCAGTTCAAGGAATGTTAAGTCTAAGCGATGGTTAGTCGCCGAGAGAAAATATGTCGGGACTGTGGTTCAGTCGCCGAGGCAACCCTGGTTTGGGCTCTGCAAAGAAGTGTGAAAAGTAAAAGAAGTAAAGCAAAGGAACTAAGTGATGATGATGAGTCCATGCATTACGTTAAGTCTAGAAGTTAGCGTAGGCGCATGGTCATGGGCAACTTGTCGACAAGGGTGATGGTTCTTCGGATCGGCAACCTTGGGCCAGGGACCGATCCGGCCTAGGAAGAATAAATTATAGCCGAGCTGGGTATGAAGCAACCGGTAGGTCGGGGACTTGCATCGGGGATCGTCACCTGCGATGCAAGGGTCCCGAATGCCAGGCTATGTCCAGGATGGCTAGTCAATGCCAGTGACCATTCATATAGATGTGTCGGCACGGGCGGCAATCCGCATGTGTGCCTTTGGACTGAGTTGAGTTGAATGTGTACGCAGTTAGAGAACACAATGTCTGGGCCTAAGATTTGGCTACAACGAAGGCGATGTGCTTCGGCACGAGATGTGGTGTTGAGTGTTAAGTCGTTGGCATAGAGTTGCATGAGTTAGGCTTAAACTGTTGCGAGTTAATTCGAGAAGGGCCATAGGGCAAGTTGGGTGAAGTTACGTTGAGTTGCTGGGCACGACCTCGAAATAAGAGGCACAGTCGTGTTGTCACAACACAAGTATAGGCAAGACTAAGCGAGGAGGCGCTGCCTCAAAGATATTGAAGCACGAATCGAGTTCATGACACGACCGAGTCGTTACATCATTGAGTATGGCGCGAAAGACAAGCGTGAGTCGGTGTATCGACAATACAAGCACGAGAAAGGTCTAGAGGCAAGGAAATAGAGTCTATCGCGTAGTTGCGTCTCTAATTTTGGCCGTAAGGCAAGCACGACTTGATAGGTTAACGTTGTTGAGTGGACGTTACTGTTGCAAGCACGAGATGGTCTTCGGACACAAGTATGCCAAGGCGTCTGTCATAAAACTGATCCTAAGATAAGACTAGAAAGACAATTGTTAAGAATGGACTATGTTGCACAAGTAAAGTAAACGTGTTGGTTTTATATGGGTGGGCGAAGAGCTCATTCCACCAGTACAGTTGAGTACTGACACCCACATAGTTTACATGTAAAGGCACAGGTAGAAGCTTGTGGTGCGGAGCTCGCTTGGATGCGTCGAGGCACGAAGTCCCTTGGCGATTCGAAGCGTGCGGCCGCATGGAGTCAAGACTTATACGGGACATAATGTATGGACATCGCCTTCCGAAGCTTCTGCTGGATCGACAAATGTATTGAGAGATGAGAGAAAGAGCTGAGTGACTTGTAATGTGAGACTGAGTGAGCTTGAGAGACTTGTAATCTTGGCCTTGTGCCTCCAATGTAACCATTGTTTCAATATCAATAAAGAGCTTTTTTGTATAACTTGTGTTTTGTTCTAAATTCTGCTGCTATTATTTAATGTCTCTGCTTGGGACTTCTGTGCGACGATCCCGTCGCAGCCACTAAAATCGGCCGTTATGGAACCTACCTTGCACGAGCGCAATCTAGGCTCGTACGGCATCACGCCTTAGCGAGGACGATCGCTCCTACGGGAGCAGGGCGTGACAATTTGGATGAGAGTCGCCTTGAACTTAAGTCAGGAAATGTCACAAGGCAAAGTTGGTCAAGTGACACTTAGCCTAGAAGTCTTGATTGGGTTAGTTGGTGATCAAAGTAGCACGGGCCGCGAGGCGACGATATGGTTGAGTCGCACATAGTTGCGAGGCACGACACAAAGGATTTGTAGCACGGTCATAAGGAAATTGGGTATTACCGCGTAGTTGTGTCTCTGATTTTGGGCCGTAAGACAAACACGACTTGATAGGTTAACATTGATGTTGCAAGCACGGGATGGTCTAGAGACACAAATAGGCCAAGGCGTCGGCCCTAAAACTGATCCTAAGGCAAGAGTAGAAAGACAATCAAAAAAGGGACTATGTTGCACAAAAGTAAATTAAACGTATTGGTTTTGTATGGGTGGACGAGGAGCTCATTCCACCAGTACAGTTGAGTACTAACACCCACATAGTTTACATGTACAGGTACAGGTAGAAGCTCGTGGCGTAGAGCTCGCTTGGATGCGTCAAGGCATGGAGTTCCTTGGCAATTCGAAGCGTGCGGCCGCATGGAGTCAAGACTTATACAGGACATAATGTATGGACGTCGCCTTTCGAAACTTCCGCTGGTTCGAGACTTGTATTGAGAGATGAGAGAGAGCTGAGTGACTTGTAATGTGAGATGAGTGAGCTTGAGAGACTTGTAATCTTGGCCTTGCATCCATTGTAATCTTTGTTTTAATATCAATAAAAGAGTGTTTTGTAATGACTTGTGTCTGCTTTCTAAATTCTGCTGCTATTATTCAATGTCTCTGCTCGGGACTTCTGTGCGACGACCCCGTCGCAGCCGCTGAAATCGGCCGTTATGGAACCCGCCTTGCACAAGCGCAATCTAGGCTCATGCGGCATCACGCCTTAGCGAGGACGATCGCTCCTACGGGAGCGGAGCGTGACAGTAAGTCAAGTCAACCAATCAATCAATATATGCTATAGGTCGTAGTATAATAAAAGATACTCCCAATCTATAGTATGTCTCAACTATAGTACAATGCAAGATACTCCCAATCAAGAATGGTCAAGTCAAGAATAAGTTATAGAAACTGACAACTCAATCACGAGACAAGGTAACACGAAAAGACCAATAATCAAGCAATGTCGAATATCCTATACGTGCACATAATCTAGAACAAGTAAAACAATCAAGGACAAACCAATCACAATATGGAAATCATGTGACAATATGAAAAAGGAATACAATAGAGAAAGAGAAAAATAATGTAAATACTGTATATGGTCGGTAAGGTATACTTGCCTGTTGTCTGCTGCTGCGGTGCTGTCTGACTAGTGTCCTCAACCGAAAGTATAGCGGATCCAAGTTGCCCTATATAATATATTTTAGTCAATACTAACACAAACTAATCTAAGCAATAACAAAGGGTAAGATCGTCGCACCACATCAACTAACACTGTGATATTCGTACCAACAATTCAACAGTTACATGGCATTGCATAACGTGCCAATAAACACATACCATGCTACAGTCTAACATGTCGTGAGGGTCTTGTACATCGTGGTATCATACGTATATATAGGCATTTACATGAATTAGATAAGTGTAGTCCTATACGTACGTAAGTACGTTACATTGTCGTAAAGCTCTCAATGGCACTAACCTAAAGCTCTCAATGGCACTAACCTACACATCGGGCATGCATGAGACCTCTTAAACACGCATCTCGATGTCAAATAAAACTGAAATAATCATGAGTTAAATTCTGAAATTATTATTATTTAGTGAAAAATTACTAAAATAATTACCATTGCATGCACAAAGTTCTGTTGCGCATCGACTAGGTGTTCTAGCAACTTGACAACTAGTTTGTGCATGCAAAGTTGCCAACTTGCATAAAAATTCATTTAATATATGAAAATATATCAATTAATATTGTAAAATTTATTATTTAATTTCTGAAATTTAGTTTTTAATAGTAAAAATAGCAACATGCATCAAACTAGGTTTAATATGGTTACCACGTTGTCATGCCTCGGATTTGTGTCATCTAAGAGTAGTTTTGCATATAAAATTAGGGTTTCTCATGCATGGGGATTTCATTATTGCCATCTAATATGTTTATGGGTTCATACAAGCTTTCTCCCATGGAAAAATTAAATACTGAATAGAAGTTAAGGAACTTACGTAATTGTGATTACGACGGAGGCTTTTATTGTGACACGGACCTTTCGGAGCGCCAAACAGACTCCAAACTTCACGAAACTTGAGGGGGTGCTTTGCGGCTTCATGTAGGGTGTAAAACTTCAGTTTGTATGTGTTTGGGGTGCTGTTTTCTAGCATGTACAACAGGTGCAACCAGCAGCACTATTTCGGTAAAAAAAGGGTTTCGACTACTAGTTTAGGGTTTGTCGACTTGTGGGGGCTGTTTTGGTATGTGGGAATGAGGGGGAAGGAAGTGGAGTAGGAGAGGAAAAGGGGAAGAGGTCATGGAAGAGAGGGGGAAGGTTGTAGAGGGGTTGGCCATAAGATAGGAGGAAGTAAGGGTTAGGGTTTTGAGAGGGGAGGCTTGGGCTTCATGTAAGGAGTTGGTTGTTGGGCCCATTGAAGAGATTTAATGGGCTTTAACCTATGGTTAAGATCTATGGGGTTTGGTTTATCCCTTAGTAAGGCTTTGGGTTCACTTGAGTCAAGTTGTTTGGTCTTGGTTGGATTTGAGTGCAAGTGCACAAGAAGGTTCACTATCGGAGTCTTAAATATGAAGTTTGTTGTCTATTGGTTTATTGTGCATCTACAAGGCTTTGAGTGTGCAAAATATATACTGTTGAGTAGGGAATTAGTGTGGGGTAGTGTACAGGTCTAATAGAAATTGGTTTGAGAGTCAAAGTAGGGTGTTTGGGCTCGGTTGGATTCAACAAGTCAAATAATGGTAGTTTTACGATAACGATGGTTCATGATGTTTGTTAATATTTATTTCATAGGTAAAGACGCAAGTATGTATGCATATAATCAAAAGATCCACAAAATTCACAAAATAGTTGTCATAGTTTTTAGATAAAAATGTCACTTGAATATCAAATAATATTGACACCTATATTATATATATGACAAATACTTACGGAATATATTTAATACATTATTAAATAAGTACCCAATACACACATAAGATATATATAATGACATAGACGTTTTTGGACACACCGCATGACTACTTTGGCTTGGGTTCGGTTCGGGTCCAATCGGGCTAGTTTGGGTTTGGGTCAGGTCCGAGCTAGTTCGGTCTAACCGGGTCTCCTAAAAGTCAATATGCTTAATAATAAAAATTTAAATTATTTATAGGGTCATGTCACAACTTAGCTTGGTTTTCCTAGTTCGGACACACTTACGATTTGGCCTTCCCTACCATGGCTAATACACTAGTCAAAACACGCCACTGCACTATCCGTGCCACGGTTTCTAGTCATCTTGTACTCCATAACTCAACTATGACTTAAAACATTCTACCGTAATAATTAACTAAGTAATTATTTATAAAATTCTAAAAATCACCATTTAATTCAAATAAATAAATAAAAATATTTTCAACAAAAAAAATTTGGAAAGAGGGGTTAAAGATTCAGAAGAGCTTAAGGAGGATTGTTCAGGAGTGCTAGACGAGGATGATGAGTTAGTAACCGTAGGCACTATCTGTGAGACGGGATCAGCCGATGTCGGTGCTGACCGAACTGGTGTCTGCGGTTCGTTTGACCGGAACGACATCGGTGCTGACTGAACTGGTGTATGCAGATCGTCTGACCGGGAGACAGACTCGGTAGAGGAGGGCACTCGTACAGGAGACTGGTATGTTTGAACTGGAAACAACAAAAAATTCTCGTCTGGATAAACATAGAAAATCGAATTTTCAGTTTGTGGGAGTGGAGGAAACTCTGTTTCAACGAAAGCAACATCCTGAGAGAAAAAATATCGTTTTATGATAGGGGAAAACACCAGTACCCTTTCTGATCCTTAGCATAACCAAGGAAAATACAACGAATTGCCTTGGGATCTAGCTTAGAAAGAGTCGGTCGGGTATCTCAAACATAAAACAGGCACCCAAACGTTTTGAGAGGAAGGGAAAACGGATTCCGATCGGGATATAACCGAGAAAAAGGAGTAGCACCATTTAGTACGGATGATGGCATACGATTAATAAGATAACAAGCTGTAAGAACCGCATCCAACCAAAATCTTTTGGGAGTACGTGCTTGAAACATAAGAGCACGCATTGTTTCCAAGAGGTGGCAATTCTTTTATTCGGCCACACCATTCTGTTATGGTTTGGAAGGACAAGAAGTTTGGTGGATGATGCCATGTCGAGACAGATGCGAAGTGAAATCTCCAGACAAATACTCACGACTATTGTCACTTCGAAGACATTTTGGCAAAACACCAAATTGTGTTTTAATTTCTGCATAGAATTTGCACCAAATTTCAAATAATTCGGAATATTATTTTAGCAGATAAACAAAAGTGATACGTGAGTAATCATCCACAAACATAACAAAATATTTGAAACCCATTACTGAATTGACAGGACACGGTCCCCATATATCTGAATGCACCAACTCAAAAGGAGCAAACGTAATTTTACTCTGACTTACCGGATAGGAAATCCGATAAAGTTTGGCTAACTGATACGACTTATAATAAAAATTAACAGGAACATCTAAAGATAGGTACAGTTGTTGAAGAACTTGGATTGACGGATGGCCCAACTAAAAATGTAACTCAAAAGCATTGAGTTTCACGCCGACACAAGTAACCGGAGAAGGGACGTCAAACAAATACAAGCCTCCAGTTACATGTCCTTTACCGATAGTCTTCCCAGTCTTTAGATCCTAAAAAACACAACCATCAGGAAAAAATGTTACCGAGTAGTGTAAGTCGCGAGTAATTTGACTAATGAAAAGCAAACTAAATGGGTTTCCAGGTGTATGCAGCACAGAATGAAGTGATAAGTCAGAAGAAAGACGGGCACTTTCTCGCCCACGAACTGTCAGTGAACCACCATTGGCAACAGTAATACCTGAAGTACGACCCACCGATATATAATTACGGATCATACCTGCGTCGCCAGTCATGTGAGCAGATGCACCGGAGTCATTGATCCACTATTTCGATCGTACCACACAAGCTGCAGAGTACCCAGCAGTAGATCCGGACGTGAATGTCTCACCACGACGTTGAGCTTGAAACTGAAGAAAATTTGCGTAAGAATTGACGCTCATCTGAATCGAACGAACGCTATCATCAGGCACGTCCGAAGTAATATTGGCAGCAAGAGCTTTAGGACACTGCCACTGGAAATGTCCTTGTTGACCGCAGTGGAAGCATGTTCCTAGTCATCCTCCATCACGACCACCATTGCCTCGCCCGCCATCACGACCATAAGTTCGGCCATCTCGTCGTCCACCACGCCCACCACGAACGCCAGGACGATCAGCAATACCAAGGGCAGATCGATCAGCAAGAGCATCCTCTGGAGTGGTCTCAACTACCTTTGCGGCCCCAAAAATACGGAAGTGGGCCTCCATCAAAGACGGAACTTTAGATCTAGCAATGATCTGTGATCGAGCCGAGTCCGTATCAGGACGGAGAGAGGCAAGATATGCCATAACATGAAGCTGCTCACGTTGAGATCGAGCTTCACTGATATCTGTCGTCAAAGGGAGAACGCGATCAATTTTATCTATCATAGCCTTGAAGGACCGAAAGTGATCCTTATGAGACTTGTCTCCCTGATTTGCTCGGTAAACGCCAACAACCGAGTCGTAGATACGAGATAAGTCACATTTTCCATCAAACACTGTTGCGAGGACCTCCTATAGCTCCTTGACCATGTCTGTGTTTTGAACCATGTTCTCGACAGACGGTTCTATTGAGTTCATCAACTGTGTAAACAGTCGACTATCATCCGTCTCCCACTGTTCAAATATGGGATCAATCGTTGCCGGAGGGCTGTCAGTCAGATGTTTAGACATCCGTATCCCCCGAAGTGTTTTCTCATTCGCTATGTTGAGTAACCATCTGGTCCGTCCAATCGACGATCGTCGAGTCGAAGAAACTGTCGTGCCATTGCCCGTTGCGTTGCTGACACAGGTAGTAGAATCACCATCATCTGCCTTCGGGTTTGTCATCTTGAAATAGATACAACCGTCACGAGTTCCTTCCAACCCCAATAATCACATCAACTTTACGAGTGCGCTATTAACATGGCCAACACCGGTGCGCGCATATAAAGTAAAGATAGCAGGACACAGGAGTAAACAAGATCCCTTTCTGTGTAGCTGGTGAACACGTCAGGACACAGGAGTAAACACAATCACTCTTTGTGTAAATCATGATGTAAAGATCATGGTAGGAAAAATAAATAAAGTATTTGTTAATTCCTGACGGCGTAATCTAGGAACAGAGGGTGTACAAATAAAGCATTTGGCTACCGTCTGTCTTCAAAACACGATATTTTTTAAGAAAAGACGGCTAGGGTTTGTAGGAGATGGATGGACTAGTGTTAGGATGTGGAATAAGGAACATGGTGGCGGCTAGGGTTAGGGTTTGGATGGGCTAGGGTTAGGGTTGGTGGCGGAAGGAGTTGCAGCCAGAGCGGGAGGGGAGCAGCCGAGGGGGGGCGTTAGAGCGGGTGGGGGGGAGCAGCGGGGGGGGCAGTAGGGTGGTGGCTGGAGAGGGGCCAGCAGGGGGGCAGGGTGCTGTAGCGAGCAGGGGGGCCGGAGGGTGTTGTAACGGGTGTGGGGGGAAGGGTGCTGTAGCATTGGAGAGAGAAGTAGCCGGGGGGAAGCAGGGGGGTGCTGTAGCGAGGGGGGGACAGGGTGCTGTAGCAGGGGGGCTGGAGAAGGCAGGGCGCAGTAGGGGGAATAGGGTTATGGTTTTTTTGTGCGTGTGGAAGAGATGGGAGGAGGATGGTTTATGGCTCTGATACTATATAGAATGAGAGTAATAGGTTAATCTTATTATGAAGATGGATTACATATATATATGAGAGTCTAGCTCCTCTCTTTACTCTTTTTTCCAATGTGGGACTAAATCCCACTATTACTAATACTTAACAATATTTAAGGGTACACTCCACAGTGTTTTTATAATGTACAAGATCCTACACTTTTGATAGAACCCATCCAGTCAAGACGGTTAACTCATTTGACCTAAAACATTTGACGAAAACCCTCTTCCCTATTTTCTTCTTCATCTTCCCTCTCAACTCCTCCCCCCTCAGGGTCAGCCCACAGCCGCTGCTTGCTCTCGCTCCCCCTTCCCCACCACCGTACCCCCCACCCTCCGCCCTCCGCCCCTGCAGTAGCAACAATAGCAGTAGAAGCAGCCGGTAGGTGGGCGGGGAGGGGGGCGATGGGGCGATGGCGGGGAGTAGGAGAGGGAGAGCGGTGGCGGCGACAGCCTGCCCAATGGGGGTAAGGGGGAGAGGATCAAGGACATTTTGGTCAAAACATATTGGTCAACGAAGTTTATTGTCAATTCCAGACGAATTCCGTCTAAAGTAGAAGGTTTTGTACATTATAAAAACACTGTGGGGTGCACCCTTAAATATGGTAAATAAATAGTTGGATAAGTCAAAAAATTTCAAAAATAATATAATTTATAATTTTTCATAAAAAAGAAAAGAGAAAAGAATTGATTTTATCGAACCGACTGAGACCTTAGCTTACTTTAGATGGTAAGTTATGGTTCTAAAAAATAATTACTAAACTCTATTGGGAAGTCCTTAAATGAGGTGTTCGACTCTATGATAGGTGGGACATATTAGATTGTTGGCCTAATTGTACTGTATACTTGGCATACTTGTCACTAGTGTATTATGAGTTGGATTAAAAGAAGAGAGTATATATGCACATGATTTGTTGTATTTTTATGAATTATTATTAAAGCACCTATTTTACAAATTATTATTAGAAAGACTAAAAAGTTCTTATAATTATTCTAATTTTTATTAAAGACTATATAGGAAGACTAAAAGATAGTCATCTTAATTTTTCTAAAATTATTATTATATTATTTGCAAAACTATTTAGGAAGAGGAAATGATTGCTTTATAAAATTATCTAGCTTCTCCTATTAAATTTAAAATTTTAATCAGAAAACATATGTAAAAACATATTTGAAAGAAAAATATTGTGAAGCTATTTTTATTATATAATAGTATAGATAATCAAGAATTATCTAGCTTCCTTTCTCAGTACAAGCTAGTAGCTATTTTTGTTGCCATTGATAAACTCAAGGCACCAGGTTGTTAATGGACTTGTGTCTTATGCCTGTAGGACTCCATATATTGTAGCATTATACTTAAGAAAAGATGATAATTGAGCAATACTCAGTTCATGCGCCACTCTCAGAGTTTGCTTTTTGTACTTGTGCACTTCCTCATCAGATTTCTCTACACAAGACATAGACCTATTCACAATTCACACTAGATAAAAAGTCTATGTGCACCTTCAATTATAAAGACAATGCCCCTACTATATATACATCCCCTATCCCTTTATTGAAAGTACACGAAAAGAGTCATGGAAGTGCATGCAATTCTTTTCTTAGGGACTCGATACATGTTCCTACTGTTATTGTTTCTGAACCCCTTGGTCAATCCACAGCCAGCACAGGGAGCTCCACTGACCTGTCATTACTGTTTGCTTTCAGAGCCAGCGACGATATTTTAAACATTCTCGCAGCAAACTGGACCACATACACCTCCTTCTGTACCTGGATCGGGGTCGAGTGTAGCCCGCAACAGCCCCGAGTTATTTCTCTCAACCTCGCAGGTTTCTCCTTACAAGGCACCATATCTCCCCACCTTGCCAACCTCTCCTTCCTCTCTTCCCTCGACCTTTCCCAAACACTCTCTCCGGCCCCATCCCTGAGTCTCTGGGCAGACTTCATCGGCTCGTCAAACTCCTCCTCAACCGAAACCTCCTATCAGGTCCAATCTCTCCAACCATCTTCAACATATCTTCACTCGTCATCATGAACTTATCCATCAACAACCTCTTGAATGCTTCCAGGATGGTCTCACTCTACATTACGGCCAATAATCTCACCGGGCCTATGTCGGCAAAGCTTGGACAGGCAATGCCATTACTTAGAATCTTGCACTTGGTAGGGAATAAGCTGAAAGGAGGGCTCGGCTTTATTGCATCTCTTACCAATTGTAGGGATCTACAGGATGTTGATGTGATGGATAACCAGTTGGAAGGTGTCCTTCCAGACGACGCCATTGAAAATCTCTCACTAAATCTTCAGTACTTTCATGTTTCCCAGAACCACTTCAAAGGAAGCATCCCTGTAGGGCTAGGGAACTTGAGTAGTCTGATTCTCTAGTTATGTCATATAATGAACTGAGGGGAACGATTCTGAGAAAGCTCTCAAGGATAAAGAAGCTTCAGGTAATGTATGTGGGAGTTAATAGACTGACAGGGTCGATACCAACTGATATAGGCCAATGAAGAGCATGGGAAGAATCAACCTCTCACAGAATGAACTTTCAGGTTCCATACCAGAATCAGTAGGTAACATTAGCGAAGTGCAAGACTTTGTAGTATCAGCAAACAAGTTATCATCAAGCATTCCCTTGAGCTCGTGGAGCCTAACAAGACTCATTTATCTGGACCTATATCAAAACAGGTTCGAGGGATTACTTCCTCCACAGATGGCTGTTTGCAAAAACAAAAATTTGTTTTATTCTAAACTTGAAAGAATAGTACAAAGTACAATAAATTCTGGAGAAGTACAACTTTAGGAATCTGATCAGAAGACGATCACTTTATCCCTTGGACTATGTGAACTTGAAGACTGTAGCCTCTGGAGAATGTAGCAGCAATTTTTGTAAGAGTTCTTTGATCTCTGTCGATGATGATTGGAAACTCTATTTATAGAGTTCAAAAAATAACTATTTTAGCAGTTATTCTGATATGCGCGAGGCTGGATTACGCCATACTGGGTTATGCCAACCTCCTGTTGCACCAACTTTTATTCAGTTGTCAATAGTATACTAACTGTATTTAGACGCATGGCATTATATGATTGAGATGCGCGTGGTCGTGTACAGGATAGTAGATACGACTTGAGAGATTAATGGCATATGTGCCACATCATCCTGTTTTAGAATGTAAGTTGTCTCAACTCTATCAGGTTGCACGAGCTTCAGTCGACGAATCAAACTGCGCTTGATTTGGGCTGCGCCTCACACGTAGCAGCTTCCGAGCAAATTTTGTTCAGGTTGCGCCTATGCGCAACTAAAGATTTTGTTTGGATTGCGCCTAAGCGCAACCCACGAGGCATACAGTATAGCTGTCCACCAACTTTTTTTGAGCAGCACAATTTACGGGATTCGAAGAGATTTTCCTCGTTCACTGTGGTATCAGTTGTCAGTGCTGTCAGGTAATGATGACCATTAAGTGTCAGACGCCACGTAGATTTTGGCGTAACAAGACTGAGCGTAATCTGAAATTTTGGCACAACCTGATCAGCGGCGTAGTCTGTTCACTGAGCTTCATATCAGTGGTGCAACTTGATTTTCAGGGCGCCACCTGATCACTGATCAATGTATTTTAGGCATAACTTGATTTTTAGGCTCTACAAGACCCCCTTCAAAGTTTTCAAAACTTAAAAACATTGCAAAGTTTTGGAATACTTTGAATTTAGAAAAGTTTTGACTAAGTCAGGTTGCGCCGGTCATTGCTCAGTCACCACGATCAAATACCTTTTTTTAAAAATATTCAATCCTCTCTTCGTCTTTCGGAGTTTCATTAATTACTTTCAGTTTCCCATGAACAAGAAGAATACGAAGAGTCGATTTGTTGATATATATATAGTTGATCTTCGTGCTTTGTTTTTCACTGCTTTTCCTAAATGGCCCCCAAGAAAAAAGAGATGGAGACCAATTCCGACACCACCACTAAGTTTTCTGAAGCAGGAGATACTGCGCCAACAACTTTCTTATTGGAGGCCGACCCAGCTTTGAGGGCAATGAATTTTTTGAACTGTTTCAGTTTAACCCCGTCAGTCTTCAATCACTCGAGTGGCGGATCATCTTCAGAGGAGCACGTCAATTCAGAAGGATTTCTTAACCTGATGCGCCGTTCGGGGATCTGCACCATGCAAGAGTTGGACACCGCCCTTCGTCAGACTGATGAAGGCAAGGATAAGAAATAATGTTCTTTTTTAATGAGAACAACTTTTACTATTTTGCCCTCACGTCCTTGGTTGTAGGGGTCCACCCATCTTTATGCAAATAAAATTTTAAAATTTCTGATATTGTGTGGCTGTGACTTCGAATGGTGCTCATGGACATATTCTTTTAGCTGATTCTTCGTTTTACTGTTTCTTCTGAGGAACACGTGGCAGCCTTTACACGTTTTTAGATGCCTATTTTCAGTTCTTTCCCAAAATAGGATCCTAGAACAACGCACCCACCTCCTCTTTCACCTCTTTAAAAAAAGACATCCAGAAAATGAAAGAATCATTCATACTCTCTCAAACAAAATGTCCTCCCACAAGGCTTCACTTGCGCCACTTCATTCTGACACTATGCTTGCATGTTGTGTCTTCAAAAACTAGTAAGTCTGCGCTAACTATTTCTGAAAATAGGCGCACACTATGGTCCAATGTTTAGCTCTGATTAGAGGCACGTATTGCTGTCATACGCCTGTTTGATCAGTGTTCAGTGCTGATAGCGCTTATTCGTAGGCGCATATTGCTGACGTGTGCATGTTTGTAGGCACATTGCTGATGTGTGCCTGTTTTTTGTAGGCACATATTGTTGATAGATTCTGCTAACATTTCTTGTTTTGTTGATATTTGCAGGGACTTGGTTAGCGAGCTTCTTCAGAACTGGCATAGGTGATTCGGGTGTTGCAGAGAGCATTCTTCTGACACCCACATCAGAAAGCTCATATGGTTCTGACACTCAAATCAGACAACTCAGGACTCTTCATGTTAAGAAGGGTTTTCCTCAGATGGTAGGAAGAGCCTGTATACATGAGAGTTGTGGTGGAGAAACAGAACTA
This sequence comes from Iris pallida, assembly GCA_029216955.1. Taxonomy (NCBI): domain Eukaryota; kingdom Viridiplantae; phylum Streptophyta; class Magnoliopsida; order Asparagales; family Iridaceae; genus Iris; species Iris pallida. The sequence continues at coordinate 5,450,184 of JANAVB010031813.1, forward strand.
GGAATTGTATCACAAGGGTGATCTCATTCCTAGTTCTCCTGGCGGGTCGTCTCCTTCCACCAGTTGTATTGACAACAGCTCATCTTTGGGCTGCTGCACTCTGGGGTTCTCCTCTCGTCTTTCTGAGAGAGAAGACCAGAGTTAATTCCATTGTCTAGCTCGTTGCTTCAGGCCGAGACGACAAGGAATTGCCACCAATAAATAAGAAGATCCAAAGATGTAATAGACCTTCATTTATCAATGGAAAATCCAAAGATGTAATAGACCTTCATTAGAATGAAAATCAAGATGTAATAGATTTTCATCAAGATGTATCTATGCTTCTAAAGAAGAAATAAAGAAATAATTGTCTCATTATCCTCCTTTTTATAATTCAAATTTTTTTTTGTATGCTGACATAGATAGCAGAATCCAGAAAGAATTTGAATGTGGCAAGTTATTTTGATGTGAATATTTGGAATAGATTCTCATTATGATAAACGAATGAGTGATCGATCGCTTCAATTTTCAAGGAAGATACGTGAACGAACGAATGGTCGTTCAAATTCTCGAGGAAAAGAAAAATGAACGAATAGTCACATCATTTTTAGAGAAGGGACGATGAAGAGTCGGTTATGAATGAACCGTTTAGAAATGAACAAACAGTTGCGCTTCTTTCCAAAAGTCACACCAATTTCCGAGGCCAATACTTAATTGTTCTGCCTATAAATAGAACAAAACTTTTGTACATATTGTCAATCTCTTTTCTTCCTGTGCAAGAAGAAAAATGGCTTCCAAAGACTTGATCACTCTGAAGACTGAAGAAGAAACCGAGACGCCCCCTACTGAGCCTCCCGTGCCTTCTCGAAAAGAAAGGGTGAAGGTTCAACTGTTCCTCCTGCGCCAGGACAGGATGTGATCTCCAAGTTGGTGGAGCCCGGGAAGACTGTCGAGGAAGAGGCATTGAGGATGGTTGTTTATAAGTTTCTTGTGAGTTCGGGCAAAGAGGCGCTTGAATAATTGACGAATTATGTATGTAATCATGAAGGGTCGGGACCTCCCCTCGTCCTTGATGTCATGTAATTCCATTCTGCCTTTGAATAAATAAAATTTTATATACATCATATTTTTGCTTTTTTTATACATAATATTTCTTGAGAAATTTGCTATTGATCGGCATCATAGCAACTCTGTCATCCATATCTGTTAATTGATAGGCTCCGTTGGAGAAAACTTTATTTACCACATACGGTCCTTCCTATTTTGCCTCGAACTTGCCTTTGCTCATGTGTGTCATAGTCATAGGATGTCTGACTGTAAGAACCAACTTGCCTTCTTGAAATGTTCGCATTCTGACTTTGAAATTGAAAGCTTTTGAGATCTGGGCTTGATAAAGTTCAATGTGTTGTTGAGCCAATAACCTTTTCTCATCGAGCGCCTCTAACTCTTGAAGCCGAAGACGATCGTTATTTTCTGTAGTGAGTTTATTAGCAATAGAGATCCTCAATGATGGAATCTGAATTTCTAAGGGTAGGACAGCTTCACATCCATATACTAGAGAAAAGGGTGTGCAACCTGCGGGGTTACGGACATAGTGAGATATGCCCAAAGACATTCTCTAAGTTTATTATTCCAATTACGTTTGTTGATAGAGACAAATTTTTTGAGGAGTTTGATAATAGTCTTATAGAATGCTTCAGCCAACCCGTTAGCTGCAGGATTATAGGCTGTCGAGGCAACATTATTGATTCTGTTGTCATTACAGAACCTATAAGACTTCTGGCTGATGAATTGTGGCCCATTATCATGAATGATTCGGCGAGGGACACCAAATCTATATATCACATGTTTGATAAAGTTGATAATGCTACTAGTCTTTACTTCAGCCAAAGGTATAGCTTCTTCTGCCCTTAAAAATAATCGGTTATAGCTAAGATGAACCGATGCCCTTTAGATGAAGGAGGATTGATAGGACCAATTATGTCCATGCCCCAAGCTTTGAAGGGCCATGAGGCTGCAGTTGGATGAAGAAATTCCGACGGTTGGTGAATGAAATCTGCATGAATTGACATGTACGATATTTTCTTGCATAATCAATAGCATCTGCTACCATAGAGGGCCAGTAGTAGCCCATACGTCGAATACGATCCTGTAGTTTAGGACCAGGTTGATGTGCTCCACAAATGCCATCATGAGCTTCACGTAATATCCGCTTTGCTTCATCACCAGCGAGACACCTCAAGAGTAATCCATCAAAAGTTATTCGATATAGTGTCTTAGTAGTATGATTATAATAGAATCGAAGTGATCGACGACGGATACTTGTAGCTTCTTTAGGATCTTCTGGCAAAATGTCATGCACTGCAAAATCATAAAGGTACCCTCCAATCCTCGCTAAGGACACTGACTTCAGTTAGGTTGCTAAATTCAATGTTTTGATTATTTTAACACAAAATAATTCTCTATTAGAGATAACAACCATCTGTTGTCTTTGACTGGAACTGCCAATACCACATCTAGGTTAGCTAAGGCATCAGCTTCTGTATTGAATGCTCGACGTACATGTTCGATGAAGAATCCTTTAAATGAAGAAGCTATCCTGGTTGCCGCTTCATTGTATGGTACGAGATCCTGATGTCGGACTTCATATATGCCTCTAACCTGATTAACAATCAGCTTAGAGTCACCATATACTTCAAGATATTCAATACTCAATTGTTTGGCTAATTGAAGTCCAATGAGCAAAGCATTGTATCTGCCATTGTTGAACATGATTCGTCTAAAGAATAAGCCCTTTGAATAGTTAATCCATCGGGTGAAACAAGAACAATTCCTACTCCAGCCACAAGAGTACCTCTTGGTCCAATCCTGGATGCTCCGTCAAAGAACAACCGCTACGTAGGAAATTCTTCTGAGATCATATTTGATTCTAATGTTTCGTCTGAAATCTCATCTTAGAGTTTAGATGTCTCAGGGACAGGATGAGTGCTAAAAAGTCTGCAAGTGCTTGGCCTTTCACAGATTTTGAGGAACATAAACTATATCATATTGTGCTAATAATATGGCCCGCGTGGCAAGCCTAGAATTGAGTGTACTTGGCTTCTTCATTAAGACTCGAAGAGGATTGACTCGGGATATGACATGAATAGTTTGTCCTATGATGTAATGCCTTGTCTTCTGTCATGACCCGCACCCAGTGTAGGGGCACGAGAAGTAACGAACGCCCAGCCTACGCCGCAGTGTCGGCGGTAGAACGCTGTCCTGAGTCACAATATCTAACACAGTCTAGAATAAGCTCCGAATGGAGAGTAAATAATAAGTAACTCAATCATACTAAGATAGAATAGAAGAAAGAATCTCAAGAGAGAGTCACAGATAAAAGTCTAGGTGTAACCACCAGAATAATCTCAAGTACAAAAGTACAACTCATAAAGTCTCAAATAGAAAAATACAAATAAAGAACTAAGTCTCAGCTAGACTATAGGCAAGTCTTCAGCGACTGTGGGATCCTCCTGAGGGTCCACATCGCCAGTGTCATCTAAGCCAATGCCATAATAGGTAGGACAGTACTCCTCATCAATACCTGTAAAATTTTAACATGCCCAGTCAGGACGGGACGCACATATCTCTCACAACAGTTCATAGCATTAATGGACATATAAAGCAAGCTATAGAAAACTATACATAAATCGCTGTAAAGGAAATCAACAAAAGAGAGAGAGAGAGACTATAAAATGAGATATAATATGACAATAGAGAAATATAACCTTCTACGTAAATCAGAGCATGAATTGGTTATGTAAACGGTCTGGGTTGCACATGGATACAGCTATGGAGTGCACATGGATACCTACTGAGGATAATGATCACTAACCAACTACACTCTTCCTGCCCCCAATCAATACACAAGGATCAATACATGTTATGTTATTGCACATGGATATCAACTACTGTATACATGGAGCTCATATGGTCATGAGTGTACATGAATAACATATGAGTGCACATGGATAAATATGAATACATGGTGTACATGATGGCCATGATAAAGTACATGAACATGACATACTCGATGTATCCGAGAGGATAACATCGCATGGAAAGATCCAGAGAGTACTAATCCGTGTGAACATCGTGTCAGCATCAAGTATACTAGTCTATAACAAGAGAACATATCCAAGGAAGTATGAAAAGATCAGAGAATGTACTCGCCTGACAAATCGAACTGCTGATGATGAGGTGTAACTAAACTGGGGCAATGTAAACCTATTTAAAATACACACAGGTCACAACCAAGTCCACATATCAAAAGAAATAGCTATCATGCAAGACTACATGCTTCTAGGTCCATTTTTGTCAAGTCAACTCTCGGTCAACTCTTGTCAACCTGGTCAACGCTGGTCAAACCTAGGTCAACTGGTCTGTCTACTAATTTCTAGGTCATACACAAATTCTAGGTCATTGGGATTCATTTGAGTTGAATTGGATCAAGTTTGAGTCAAATTTGACTTTTGTCAATTTGGTCAACTTGTCGGCCAATTCGACTAACTAAGCTCGAGATGACAAACCAAATCTGTCCTAGGACTCCTATAGTCATGTACACAACTACAATCTATTCTAAGAGAATTAACAAGCAAATATATATATATATATATATATATATATATATATAATATATATATATAATATATATACACAAATAGGTATATACACACTTGTGTATATACAATACAAACAAAACCCAAATCTAACAAAAATGGCGTGTCGTGTGTATGTACTAGTGCTTACTGAAATAAGGGTCAAATCGGAGATTAAAATTATTCACATAATCATGGTATTACCCAAATTACTATACTATATACATCTATATAAGTAAGAAAACTATATATTATATATATATATATATATATATATATATATATATATATATATATATAGTTTTCTTACTTTATATATATATATATATATATAATATATATATAAAAAAAAAAAAAAAGAACATAAAAAAGCTCAAATGTAAAGATACGCAATGATGCGTGATACTTAGAAAGCCTAAAATCAGGAATAATTCCCCCTCGACCCATTCTCCACGTATATGTGTTAGGAATGGGTTTCAACGGGGTTAAACATATATATATAGTTAGATATATGCATAAAGCTATATTAGTAAACATATATATATAAAAATATATCTATAAGTATACAAAGCTCAAATGTAAAGATACGCAATGATGCGTGATACTTAGAAAGCCTAAATCTGGAATAATCCCCCCTCGACCCATTCTCCACGTATATGTTTAGGAATGGGTTTCAACGGGGTTAAACATATATATATAGTTAGATATATGCATAAAGCTATATAGTAACACATATATCCATAAATGATGGAAAATGTGAAACAAAGCCAAAAGTTAATTCTCACATATTTGAAATATCATATAAGTCCTGTAAACTCAAAATTTAGAAGCTAAAACGCTGGAAATCGAAATATCAATATCACTAAAAATCGAATTATCATATAAATCTCAATTTTTCCAATTCAATGAAAACCCGATATACTTGGAAAAAGGCAAACAAATAGGTGATGATTTCGTAATCACTTCTCACAAGTTCTAATTATCATATATGAACTAAAAATTCAGAAAATATGGACTAAAAAGTCAAGGATCGAAAAATCACATTTATATTCAAAACTTTGAACCCGAAAAACTCAATTTTGACAGAATGACTCGAAACGCAATATACCAAATCAACCCGCGAAACTCTCGGCATACCGCTGGTCTCAACCTACGTGATACGCTCGAGTACTCTCGGGTATGAAATCGTGTCCGTATCGTGTCCAAAGAATGCGTATCGAAATTTCCCGATACCGTGTACACGTTCGTTCTCGCTCGTTTGAGCGCCGCACACGCAACGAAATGCCACGTGCTCGTGCACGTAGCTGGGGGGGTCCTAGGGTAGGTCTAGGACACGACGACACACGGCAACATGCTACCCAAAATAGCGCACAGACCCACGTACCAGTGCGGCTGCTGCGTGCACCCTCGGCGCGTGGTGCCGGCCTCGCTGCTCCCTCGTCGGCCACGCCGCGACTTGGGATTCATCCTACTGGTCATCTAGGTCTAGGTAAACATGTTCCGAGTCCTGGAATGGGTCTTTGCTACGTCGTGTGCGCGCACAAAGTCCGTTTCCGCGACAAAAACAAAGGTCTGAATGCACAGTGGCTGGTGCACGCACGATATCTCCGCGCTCGCTCAACGAACAGTCATGAAATTTTACGAGCATGAGGGCAGAGGTTGCCCCCATGTGCTCACAAATTTCACACAAAAATACGCTCTGTGTATCGCGCAATCACACGCGAACAGCAGGGCACGCACGGCCTCGTGCACGGGATCCGCGCACGTGCGTCCGTTGCCAGAAATGCCGCTGAAACGATGTCAAACCCAAATCTGTCTTCATAAAAGTTTATTAAAATCATATTCTAAACATCCATGAAGTCAGAAACAAAAAACACAACTTTCTATCCTAAGCGGTATTTCGTCGAACACGTGCCGTAAGGGACCGACACGGGCTCGATACCTCCATCAAACGGAGTTGAAATCCCACCAAATTTTGTGGGCAAGGCTAGGGCACCTATATGGATGCAAAAATGAAGAAAAAACTAGATTTGCAATGGTAGATTAGGGTTTTACCTATTGAGTGTCAAAACTCAATGATCGGGGCTCCTTGGTTGTCGTGTCGGCCGATTTTCCTCCAGCAAAACCTTCTGTCTCCACTCCAGAAATGGTCCAGCAGATCCTCCTCTCCTTGACAAGCGCAACGGAGTTCGTTTGGGAAGAAACGGACTCCGAATGAAGGAAAAAGGTGTTTTGGAGAGTTTGATCTCTTAGGGTTTCTTTGTGGAGGCTACAAACTACAAGTGAATGCAACAATGGGAGGAGGTACTGCTGTTGGGCGGCCAAGGGGGTTCTTTAGGGTTAGGGTTTCACTTGGGCCAAATCTTTCTCAAGTAGAAATGGGCCCAAGTTAAAAAGCTCAAAGGCCTACATGCAAAAAGGCTAATTAAATAATTAAAAGCCTTAAAAATATCTAATGCACAAATTAAATTCTAAAAATGAAAATAAACATTCTAATGCAAGGTTAGGCCCATATACAAGTCCACTAGGGTTAAACCAGTTGCTAGCACAACCAAGTCAACATATTCAAAAAATCACACAAAGGTCAAAAATGGCTGAAAAGACTAAATACCCTTCTATGAAAAAAATGGATGTTACAAATCTACCCTCTTAAAATAATTTCGTCCTCGAAATTAAAGACAAAATGCATGATTTAGAAAGAATAAAATCATACCTCAAGACTGGAAAAGATAGGGGTAACGTTCGCGCATCTCATCCTCTCTCTCCCAGGTGGACTCTCCTGGAGAGTGATGCTTCCAAGCAACGCGAACTAAGGGTATCGACTGGTTCCGCAACACCTTCTCTTGTCGGTCCAGAATCTCCATAGGCTGCTCTGGATAACTGAGAGTAGGTCCCACCTCAATCTCAGAATGGTCCAGTACATGGCTAGGATCTGCCACATACCGTCTCAATTGCGATACTTGAAATACATTGTGGACTCCCGCTAAGGAAGAAGGTAAGTCCAGTCTGTATGACACGTCACCGACCCTTTCGCTGATAACGAAAGGTCCGACATAGCGTGGGCTAAGCTTCCCTCCTCCACCGAAACGAATAGTGCCTCGAGTCGGTAAAATCCTCAAGAATACCATATCTCCAACCTAGCACAAGCATGGTCTTAATTAACAACAAAAACAATCACATATCAATAAATCACAAACAAGATTCTAATCCTAAGTTTAAGCTATACCTCAAACTACAAAGGTCTCCGGTGGCTGTCGGCCCAATGTCGCTGTCTGTCCTGCGCCACGCGAAGTCGATCCCTGATGAGCTTTACCTTCTCAGCTGCATCCATAACTATCTCAGGTCCCAGTAAAGCTCGCTCTCCAACATCGTCCCAAGACAAGGGAGTACGACATCTACGCCCATACAACGCCTCGAATGGTGACATACCAATGCTGGCCTGGTAACTGTTGTTGTATGCAAACCTACCAAGTACAGGTGATCCTCCCATGCTCCTCCAAAATCTAGAACACAAGTCCGCAGCATGTCCTCGAGAGTCTGAATAGTCCTCTCTGACTGTCCGTCCGTCTGAGGGTGGTATACAGTACTGAATTTGAGCTGAGTGCCCAAACTAGTCTGCAAACTCCGCCAAAAATAGGAAGTAAAGCGACTATCTCGATCCGAGACAATGCTCACCGGAACTCCATGTATCCTGACAATCTGCCGCATATACAACTCTGCTAGCTTCTCCGTAGATGTCCCCACTTTGAATGGCAAAAAGTGGGCCGATTTGGTCAACCTGTCCACGATGACCCAAATTGCATCTTTTCCTCCTGATGAACGCGGCAATCCCGAAACAAAATCCATCGTGATGTGCTCCCACTTCCACTCCGGAATGGGCAATGGCTGCAACAGTCCTCCTGGCCTCTGCCTCTCCGCCTTAACCTGCTGACAGACTAGGCACCTGGCTACGAAGCGTGCCACCTCCCGCTTCATCCCATACCACCATACATGCTCCTTCAAGTCTCTATACATCTTATTGGCACCTGGAAGCATAGTATACTGAGAGCGATGGGCCTCCTGTTAACCTGCTCCCGAAGCTCTCGGTTAGACACACACATTCTAGAATCGTGCCTCAATGTGCCATCCTCCGTAATGACGAACTCCACATCTGCCAATCCTGCTCGAACCTGCTCTCGGATACACCGCAGAGTAACATCGTCGAACTGAGCTGACTTGATCCACTCCATCAAGTCTGACTGAATCTGCAGGCCCACATCTGTATCTGAACTCCTGGTACGATCACCTCGATCCCCAAACTCTCCAAATCTGCTAATAGATAACGATCCATCGTCAAACATAGCTACCGGATACCTACTCAAGGCATCGGCAACCACATTAGCCTTTCCTGGATGGTACTGCAATGAAATAACGAAGTCCTTCATCAACTCCAACCATCTGCGCTGTCTCATATTGAGCTCTTTCTGTGTAAACACATACTTCAAGCTCTTGTGGTCTGTGAAGATCTCTACACGCTCTTCGTATAGATAGTGCTTCCACAGCTTCAGAGCAAAAATAACCGCCGCCAACTCCAAATCATGGGTAGGGTAGTTCTTCTCATGCGGACGTAACTGCCTGGATACATAGGCAATCACCTTCCCATGTTGCTGCAAGCACAACCCAAACCCTTTCCTGAGGCGTCACTGTAGATAGTGAACCCGCCTGATCCTGATAGCAACGTCAAAATTGGGGCTGTCGTCAGTCGATTCTTCAGTTCATCAAAAGCAACCTGACACTCCTCTGACCAGACAAACTCTGCGTCCTTCCGGGTCAGCCTAGTCAATGGCTCTACAATCCGGAAGAAATCCTAAACAAACCTCCTGTAGTATCCTGCCAATCCTAGAAAGCTCCTGATCTCTGCGACTGAACTCGGTGCTGTCCATGCCTCAACTGCTCTGATCTTCTTCGGGTCGACTGAGATGCCATCTCCAGTCACCATGTGACCTAAGAAATCAACTCGATCCAAGAAGAACTCACACTTCGAGAGCTTACCGTAAAGCTGCTCCTTCCTAAGAGTCTCCAGAACCACTCTCAAATGCTCCTCATGCTCCTCTAGGGTCTTCGAATACACCAAAATGTCATCGATGAATACCATCACGAACTTGTCCAACTGATGGAACACCTTGTTCATCAAGTTCATGAACACCGCCGGGACGTTAGTTAACCCAAACGGCATTACAATGAACTCAAACTGGCCATACCGAGTCCTGAAAGCTGTCTTCGGGATATCCTCTTTCTTCACCTTAACTTGATGATATCCTGACCTCATATCAATCTTGGAAAATACCTTCGCTCCGCTCAGCTGATCGAACAGGTCATCGATCCTCGGCAACGGATACTTGTTCTTAATCGTGAGGCTATTGAGTGCCCTGTAGTCGATACATATCCATATCGACCCATCCTTCTTCGGTACAAAGAGTACTGGCGCACCCCATGGTGAAAAACTCGATCAGATGAAGCCCTTGTCCTGCAACTCATCCACTTGCTTCTTCAGCTCCACTAGTTCACTGTTGTTCACTCTATAAACATGCTGAGATATCGGCTCTGCGTCGGGTATCAAGTCTATAGAGAACTCCACATCCCTGTCCGGAGGAAACCCTGGCAACTCCTCTGGAAACACATCCATAAACTCAGCTATCAGTTGATGTGGCACACTCTGCTCCTCTGCTGAAGCTCTGCAGAAAACTCCGCTGCTCTTCTCTGACTCCCGCCTGGTGAACTCGAACTCTGGCTCTCCTGGCATGCTGAAAAGAACTCTACCCCCGTGAAAATCTATACTGGCATGGTGCCTGCTCAACCAATCCATACCGAGTACAATATCGTAGTTCGGTAGTGGCATTACGAGCAGACTCACATCCAGTTCTCGGCCTCCCAAAACTACTCTTTGATCCTTGCAAACATCACTGACGAGGATAATACCACCCCCAGTCGTGATCTTGCAAGTCCTAGGCAAAGGTTCAGAAGAAAGCTGGTGTCTAATGGCAAAAGATACAGACACGAAGCTATGGGAAGCACCCGAATCAATAATACGAATGCAGAAAAAGAGTCGATAAGAACAGAACCTGCTATCAGATCGCCTACTGCCTCGGCATCCTCCGCTGCCATGACGAAAGCTTGCCCCTGCTGGCCCCGTCTAGTCTCCTGCTGGTGCTGAACAAACTTCTGCTGCTGAGTCGGTAAGGTCCCCTCTGCTGCTCTACTGGTGCCTTGGTCTCTGCTCCCTGTCCTTTACGCCCGAAAGCCTCAGGACAGTCCCTCAACTGATGCTCTGATGAACCACAGAGTAGGCACTTGCCTAGCCTCTTCCTGCACTCACTCCACCTGTGCCCTGGCTTCTTACAGAAGTCACAAGTGGTGGCCTGCTGCTGTCTCGGTGCCTGCTGACCCTGTCTCTGCTGTGCCTGCTGGAATGGCCTTTGCTGCTGGAAAGACCTCTGCTGATGCTGCTGCTGAAAGTGGGGCTTCTTGGCCGATCCTTCACTGCTGCCGGTTGTATGGGAATCACGGCCTCTCTTCTGCTTCAGCTCCAAATCATCTTCTGCTGCCATGGCTCCCATCAAAATCTCCTCAAATGTAGCATTTCTGTTGCTCTTGGTTAAGGACTTGACTTCCTTAACCAAACCCTTCCTGAATCTCGTAGCCTTCGCTGTCTCGCTAAGGCCCTCCACAAATCTGCCCAGGCGGCAGAACTCCCCGGCATACTCCTCTACGGTCTGGTTCCCCTGAACCAGGTTCTCAAACTGCGTCTCCAACGCGCCAAGTGCAGTATTAGGGAAGAACTTCTCCTTGAAAAGCTTCTTAAAAGCCTCCAAAGTTTGCCCTGTAGTACCAACCCTGGGGTCGGTCTGGTACCAAGTACGGGCGAGATCCTGTATTATACTGCCTGCTGCTTCCACCTAGAGTCTAGTCGGTATCTCTGCGAGACGAAAAATCTTCTCTATGTGCTCGATCCAGTCGTCCGCGTAAAGGATACCCTCCGTACCCTTGAAGTCCCGTGGCCTCATCTTCTGGAACTCCTGAATACCTGGAGTCCTCGACTGGTATGGCTGAATCTGCCCTCCCTGAGGTTGGGCAGTGTAGTGCCTCGCTCCCGTTGGGGCAAAGCACTATGTAATAGGCTCGTGCCAAGTCAGACATGGTCGGGAACATAGATGCTAGTCTGACTCGGCGACGAGTTTGGTATACAAAAACCATGGCATCAATAAAATCGATTTGGACGAGTGATATGAGTACCGTTCCAACTAATGGATCAATTACTGTTGGAATAAGTCCTAGATGCGGTAGGGCGGCGTCTTGGTGAAGGAACTCTAAAGGGAGCGATGCAACCCGTCTGCCGTTGGTTTTATTAGTTTTCTTGGCTTTCTGAACGAATTGTTGCGTAGATTTGATAGTGTACTTTCGCGTCGATTTCTGAATGCATCTTTGGGAATTTCGAAAGAAGGATTGAAGGAAGGGTTCTAATTCGATGCTCGTGCCATTGCAGGAGTTCGTATAACTGACGCTTGACCGTCGCAAAGCGTTCTCCTACTCTCAGCGCAATCTCCTTAGGTGGGTGGTTCTTCGGCCCCTTCTTTTCTACTCCTTCCCGCCAACTAAATTCCTAAAGTTCAACGTTCAAATCAATGATGCTAATAGGATATATGCTTACCACTAAGATCAAGAGCTCGGGATAATATATCAACCTAGAGAAGTTAACTCTGAGTCGATAGGTTCACACTAAGTAGAGAAAAGATAAAGTTCTAAGAAAGAGATAGAATATATTTCTTGCCATGCAAAACACAATAATGAAAACCTTGGTTGCGGTACATCATGCCTCGGAGAATTTGGTGCCTACGGGATTGCTAAATCATAACGTACGGTTTCGGGGAAAAGGACCCTTGCACGAATAGGAATGATTATGTGATTTGATAATGGTTACGCTATGCAATTTACTTCATACATATTAAACTGTTCATATATTCGCATGGTCAAGGACGACTTGTGCACAAGGTGAGCTTTCCTCGAGATGGTACCCGGGGCCCTGGGACCGAATCGGCCTAGGAGGAAATTATGGAAATCGTGCTTCGGCGCAAGGCATTACGAGACCTCCAGTTAGGCTCGCTACCTGGACTGGAGGGCGCGTCGCAAGGCTACGTAATCGTCCTTTATGGTGTCGATATCACCAATGACCGTATATAGGATAGATTGCATGCTCACCTATTGTCTTGTGCAGGTGGTAAGTATCATGTATATTTTGTGCAGGAAAGAAGCACGGCCGTGGTAAGAATGCCTTTAAATTGGTTATGTGTTATCGTTTAAAATGTGCCTTCGATATGAACTGCAATTCATATAGTTCTAAATAGAAAGATCACTTCGTATGCTAGTATCCTTAATAAGCAGTGTCGGTTTAGACGAGTGGGTTCGTCCCATCCACTAGCAAGTGTACTAACCCCCAACTCCCTAGGTAACGAGCGCGCTGCGGGAGCTCGAGACTAGACCTGAAGCTGAAGAACGGGAGGCGGCACGAAGCTCTCCTATTTTGAAGTATTTTGAAGCCCAACTCAGATCGAAGGCTTTGTTCAAATGTATAAAGGGGCGTGAATGTATGAAACGACAAGGATTATTTCAGGGCAAGCTTGTCGAGAGTTTTTCTTTTGTGTTTCAAGATGTAGCCGCAATGGCATATGTAATGTAAAAATGACCTTGCACATACTTTGCAAGCTTATGAATGAAAAGCTAAATTTCCTCCTATGCTATGTCTTCAACTCTCTGTACTGTTTAATTTCAACGCGTCGAGTCAAAAGGAATTTCCAATTGCACATCTTTGCCTTGTGCAAGTACATTAAAGACTTGCACGGCATCACGTCCCGACCCGTGGGGATCGATTTATATCGAGTCAAGGCGATGGCGACCGATTCGGAGAGTTGGGACGTGACAAGTTGGTATCAGAGCACGGTTCACACCTCGGACCTTTCAAATATTTTCTTTTAGATGCCGTTGTAATTTTTCAAAAAACTATGCTTTTCGACATATGCGACCTGAAATAATCGTTCTATACACATAAGTCCGTAGATATTTTGAGAATACTAACGGGTTTGTTCAATTTTGTAGGAATGACGGAAAGACTGGATGTCCTTGCCGTCAATGCCACATTGATTAGCACGGATAGCACCGAAGGCGCAACGCCTAGCAAATCTGCCATTGAGCGACTACTACGCCTCATGGAACTCCAACAACGCCAGTCAGAGATGCAGCAACGACAGATGCAAGAACAGATCCAGGCCCAAGTCAGCGCCCAACAAAAGCAAATGGAGGCCCTGACCCGGATCGTAAGCACCATAGCGACCCAACAGAACTCGACGACCGTCATGTCAGGGGAAGAAGTGCAACCCGTAAAGACAAAACAAGTGCCTTCCTCCTCCCTGCTCAAGATGACCAAGTTCAAAAAGATGAACCCGCCTGAATTCAACGGTCGAACAGAGGCTGATGAAGTCATGGGGTGGCTAGTGAAGATCGAGGTCCTGTTCAATCTCCTCAGCATCAAGGGGTCCAAGAGAGTTGGGTGCGCAGCGTTGCAGCTCAACTTGAGGGCCTACGACTGGTGGGAGGCGAAGAAACAGGAACTCCAAGAGACCAACCCCAACGCCAAGATCTCGTGGGAGACGTTCATACTGGCCTTCCTCGAGCAATACATCCCTCGTGCCCTTCGTCGACAAAAAGAAGAGGAATTCATGTCCTTGAAGCAAGGAAACTTGTCCGTTGAAGACTACGATGCGAAGTTCGCGAAGCTTACGAAGTTTGCCGGGGGCCTTTCTGCCGAACACGGAGGCGTGGTACGAGCGCTTCCAGCAAGGCCTGAATGATGATTTGCGTCGGGACGTCATGAACCAGAGATGCCAGACGTACAGGGAATCATACAACGCCGCCCTTGATAGTGAGCGGATCTTCGGTCGAGCGTCGCAGAAGGGAGGATCAAGCATCCGCAACAACTTCAACAAGCATCCTCACGATGCGGGAGGATCTGGTGCGCCAAAGCGCCAGAACACGTCCGAGTATCGGGGGCCTCACCCAGGCGTACGGTGCCATCGCTGCGGCAAGATAGGACATCTGGCGGTTGATTGCCGAGGAGGACGCTTCAAGTGTAGCCAGCTAGGTCACAAGGCAGTAGATTGTCGTATGGGGAGGGCAAACCAACATCTACCAAGGGACATCCAGAACCAGAATAGGGTGCCTCCCGCCCATGGCGCAAATACGGTACCCGTGAACCCACAAAATCGCCAAGGGACGCAAGGCCGAGTCTACGCACTGACTCGGGACGAAGCTTTTGCGTCCGACACTGTCGTGACAGGTATACTACTCTATAAAATATGCCTGCTAGGGTATTGTTCGATTCGAGTGCTACGCATAGTTTTATATCTGCCGATTTTGTAAAAGAGAACGAACTACCTATGCAAACTTTAGATATGAATCTTAGCGTTAGCACTCCATCGGGAGTAGATATGTCTGCCACTCAAATTTGTAGGAATGGTTACATATGCATCGGAGGGAGGAATCTATCCTTAGAAGTTATCGTCCTCAACGTCAAAGAGTATGATATAATCCTCGGTATGGATTGGTTGGGTGCATGCCACGCAACGATCGAGTGCGCGGAGAAGAGAGTTGTGTTCCACCTTCCGGGTGAAACCGAGTTCTCCTATTCGTGCGGAGCAGCATCAAAGGCAGCAATGATGATATCGGCAATTTCGGCAAGGCGTATGTTGCATTCTGGGTATAGCGGGTACCTAGCATCAGTTCGAGACACAAGAACGGAGATTGCAGGCACGGCCCAGACTGAAGTCGTGGCAGAATTTTTTGACGTGTTCCCAGACGAGTTGCAAAGGATACCGCCGGACCGAGAGATAGAATTCAGCATCGACACCTTCCCGGACACCCGACCGATATCCAAAGCACCTTATCGAATGGCGCCGGCAGAGCTGAAGGAATTGAAAGCACAACTACAAGAGTTGCTAGATCGCGGATATATTCGCCCTAGCGTCTCTCCGTGGGGTGCTCCAGTGTTGTTTGTAAGGAAGAAGGATGGGTCGATACGATTGTGTATTGACTATCGAGAACTTAACAAAGCCACGGTGCGGAACAAGTATCCGTTGCCGAGGATAGACGATTTGTTTGACTAATTGCAAGGGGCGACGGTATTTTCCAAGATTGATCTTCGCTCAGGCTACCATCAGTTAAAGATCAAGTTCGAGGACGTGCCGAAGTCCGTCTTCCGAACTCGATATGGTCACTACGAATTTCTAGTCATGCCCTTCGGCTTGACCAACGCTCCTGCCGCGTTCATGGATCTAATGAACCGGGTGTTCCGACCGTTCATAGACAAATTTGTCGTCGTATTCTTCGATGACATTCTTATATATTCGAAGAGCAAGGACGAGCACGTGGAACACTTAAAGACGGTGCTACAGACTCTGCGTGAGCACCAACTTTACGCCAAGCTAAGCAAGTGCGAGTTCTGGATGAGCAGCGTGACGTTCCTTGGGCACGTTGTCTCAGCTGAAGGCGTCACGGTGGACCCAAGGAAGATTGAAGCAATAGTCGAATGGAAGCGGCCTACCTCAGCAGGCGACATCCGAAGTTTCCTCGGCTTGGCAGGCTACTACCGTAGATTCGTGAAAGATTTTACCAAAATTACATCACCTCTGACTCGCCTCACCCAGAAGAGAGTCGCATTCGAGTGGAACGATGCCTGCGAATCGAGCTTCCAAGAGTTGAAGAAATAGCTCATCTCAGCGCCGATCCTTGCACTTCCAGATGGGCCAAAAGGGTTTTAAATATTTAGCGATGCATCGCGAACGGGTTTGGGATGCGTGCTTATGCAAAGGGATAAGGTGATTACGTTTGCTTCGAGACAATTGAAGCAACACGAGAAAAATTATCCTACGCATGATCTGGAGTTAGCGGCCATTGTGTTCGCGTTGAAGCTATGGCGGCACTATCTTTATGGTGTAGCTTGTAGCATCTATACGGACCACAAGAGCCTCAAGTACATCTTCACTCAACGGGACCTGAACTTACGACAGCGGCGTTGGCTCGAACTTATTAAAGACTATGATCTGACTATCGAGTACACGCCAGGTAAGAAAAACGCTATAGCGGACGCTCTGAGTAGAATGTTTGCCGGGTGCTTGTCTATCAACCGTAACATACAGCGAAACTTGGCAGAGATGGGTATCGAACTCCGAATCCGTTACCGTGGAGCACGATTGGCTCAATTGCACCTTGAATCGAGCTTGCACAACAAAATAAAGACCGCACAGGAGGACGACCCATTCCTGAAGAAGATGTACGAGCTGATTTCGACGGGAAAGGTGACCGACTTTACGGTGGACGAGGGCGGAATGACGCGGATGAAGGGGAGGATATGCGTGCCGGGCCATGCTGAACTTAAAAAGGAGATTCTGACGGAGGCCCATTATACGAAGTACTCGTTGCACCCCGGGAGTACCAAAATGTATAAGGACCTGCGTATGACCTTTTGGTGGCACGGCATAAAGAAAGACGTAGCAACGTTTGTGTCACAGTGCACGGCTTGTCAACGGGTGAAGGCCGAGCATCAAAGACCAGGCGGAGAGCTACAGAACCTCGACATTCCAGTATGGAAGTGGAACGACATCTCTATGGATTTCAACATGGGCCTTCCGAAGACGTCGCGGGGGAATGATGCGATTTGGGTCATTGTTGATCGTTTGACCAAATCCGCTCATTTTATCGCTATTAAAGCATCATGGAGCTTCGATCGGTTAGCTCAGATTTATCTCGACGAGATCGTCAGACTGCATGGGGTACCTGCTATAATTATTTCAGATAGAGACGGGCGATTCTTATCACGTTTCTGGACGAGTCTACAGGCGGCGCTGGCCACTAAGTTGAACCTTAGCTCCGCGTACCACCCACAAACCGATGGCCAGACAGAAAGAGTGAATCAGATCCTGGAGGATATGCTACGTCTGTGCGCGATAGATTTGAAGACTAGTTGGGACACGCACTTGCCGCTCGCGGAATTCGCCTACAACAATAGTTATCAATCGAGCATCCAAATGGCTCCCTACGAGGCGCTTTACGGAAGGAAGTGCCGATCTCCGATTTGCTGGAATGAAGTTGGGGAGCGACAGGTGCTCGGGCCAGAACTAGTCGAACAAGCTGTCGAGAAGGTCCGCATAATTCGAGATAGGCTCCGTATTGCTCAGAGTCGATAAAAGAGTTATGCAGATACTCATCGACGACCGTTAGAGTTCTTAGTTGGGGACCATGTGTTTCTGAAGGTGATGCCGATGCGGGGCGTCATGCGATTCGGAGTAAAGGGCAAGTTGAGTCCGAGATTCGTAGGGCCCTTCGAGATCCTCGAAAGAGTGGCGACCGTTGCTTACCGGATCGCGCTACCTCCTGCCCTGACCGAAGTGCACGGCATCTTCCATGTCTCCCAACTTCGGAAGTACGTGCATGACCCAAGTCATGTGGTTAGTTTTGATCAGTTGGAGCTACGCGCCGATCTATCATACTCGGAGGAGCCCGTACAAATTTTGGACCGTAAAGAAAAGATCCTGCGGAGCCGATCGATGTCCTTGGTTCGCGTACTCTGGCGTAACCATTCCGTCGAGGAGTCGACGTGGGAACTAGAGGCGGAGATGAAGGAGAAGTACCCTTCACTTTTCGCTGACGAAGGTCAGACCCTTGTTCTTAAGTTTCGGGACGAAACTTTTTCTTAGTGGTATATTATGTAGTGCCCCGCTCCCGTTGGGGCGAAGCACTATGTAATAGGCTCGTGCCAAGTCAGACATGGTCAGGAACATAGATGGCTAGTCTGACTCGGCAACAATTTTGGTATACAAAAACCATGGCATCAATAAAATCGATTTGGACGAGTGATATGAGTACCGTTCCAACTAATTGATCAATTACTGTTGGAATAAGTCCTAAATGCGGTAGGCGACATCTTGGCGAAGGAACTCAAAAGGGAGTGGCGCAACCCGTCTGCCGTTGGTTTTATTGGTTTTTTTGGCTTTCTGAACGAATTATTGCATGGATTTGATAGTGTGCTTTCGCGTCGATTTCTGAATGCGTCTTTGGGAATTTCGAAAGAAGGATTGAAGGAAAGGTTCTAATTCGATGCTCATACCATTGCAGGAGTTCGTGTAACTGACGCTTGACTGTCGCGAAGCGTTCTCCTACTCTCGGCGCAATCTCCTTAGGTGGGTGGTTCTTCGGCCCCTTCTTTTCTACTCCTTCCTGCCAACTAAATTCATAAAGTTCAACGTTCAAATCGATGATGCTAACGGGATGTATGCTTGCCACTAAGATCAAGAGCTCGGGATAATATATCAACCTAGAGAAGTTAACTCTGAGTCGATAGGTTCACACTAAGTAGAGAAAAGATAAAGTTCTAAGAAAGAGATAGAATATATTTCATGCCATGCAAAACACAATAATGAAAACCTTGGTTGCGGTACATCATGCCTCGGAGAATTTGGTGCCTATGGGATGCTAAATCATAACGTACGATTTCGGGGAAAAGGACCCTTGCACGAGTAGGAATGATTATGTGATTTGATAATGGTTATGCTATGCAATTTACTTCATACATATTAAACTGTTCATACATTCGTATGGTCAAGGACGACTTGTGCACAAGGTGAGCTTTCCTCGAGACGGTACCCGGGGCCCTGGGACCGAATCGGCCTAGGAGGAAATTATGGAAATCATGCTTCGGCGCGAGACATTGCGAGACCTCCAGTTAGGCTCGCTACCTGGACTGGAGGGCGCGTCGCAAGGCTACGTAATCGTCCTTCATGGTGTCGATATCACCAATGATCGCATATAGGATAGATTGCATGCTCACCTATTGTCTTGTGCAGGTGGTAAGTATCATGTATATTTTGTGCAGGAAAGGAGCACGGCCGTGGTAAGAATGCCTTTAAATTGGTTATGTGTTATCGTTTAAAATGTGCCTTCGATATGAACTGTAATTCATATAGTTCTAAATAGAAAGATCACTTCGTATGCTAGAATCCTTAATAAGCAGTATCGGTTTAGAAGAGTGGGTTCGTCCCATCCACTAGCAAGTGTGCTAACCCCCAACTCTCCAGGTAACGAGCGCGCTGCGGGAGCTCGAGACTAGACCTGAAGCTGAAGAACGGGAGGCGGCATGAAGCTCTCCTATTTTGAAGTATTTTGAAGCCTAACTCAGATCGAAGGCTTTGTTCAAATGTATAAAGGGGCGTGAATGTATGGAACGACAAGGATTATTTCAGGACAAGCTTGTCGAGAGTTTTTCTTTTATGTTTCAAGATGTAGCCGCAACGGCATATGTAATATAAAAATGACCTTGCACATACTTTGCAAGCTTATGAATGAAAAGCTAAATTTCTTCCTATGCTATGTCTTCAACTCTCTACACTGTTTAATTTCAATACGTCGAGTCAAAAGGAATTTCCAATTGCACATCCTTGCCTTGTGCAAGTCCATTAAAGACTTGCACGACATCACGTCCCGACCCGTGGGGATCGATTTATATCAACTCAAGGCGATGGCGACCGATTCGGCGAGTCGGGGCGTGACAGGCAGTCACCCTCTCCACTGCCACCATCGCTAACTGGTGGGCATTATCAATGCCCTGCCTCATGTCCTCTGACTGACGTCACTGCGTCTCCATCATCTGCTGAATGAAAGCGAAGCACTGCGCCGTATCAATCGTCCCCTGGGGCGGTGGTGGTAGCATCCTCTGCACTCCTGGGGTAGTCCTCGGAGCTGGTGGAGGAGCACCCCCAAAAGTAGCAGATGGGCCCACCTGAGCTAGAACAACTGGCACTGTGGTCCCTGGGGCCTGCTGGGTCGGACGAGAAGTAGCCGACCTCTCAGTGGTGTCCCTGTGACCAGAACGCTGCGATCGTATCTTTACCATCCTGAAGACAGATCAAACAGAAATCAATTGCTGAAAAAGAAGCAAATTTATCAAAGAAGGACAGTTGTTTTCAAAAGGAGACAATTAACAGCAAGAATTTATAAGAATTTTTTTTCCTAATGTGATTGAGTACCTTAACTTATATCCAATATCCTATTGCAGGCTGTAATGATACTTTAGTTCGAGTACCACTACGAATCACACTAGTTGTGATTGTAGACCTGTATGGGCCACCACTAAAAAACGTGTCACGACCCGCACCCAGTGTAGGGGCACGAGAAGTAACGAACGCCCAGCCTACGCCGCAGTGTCGGCGGTAGAACGCTGTCATGAGTCACAATATCTAACAAAGTCTAAAATAAGCTCCGAATGGAGAGTAAATAATAAGTAACTCAATCACAATACTAAGATGGAATAGAAAAAAGAATCTCAAGAGAGAGTCACAGATAAAAGTCTAGGTGTAAACCACCAGAATAAATCTCAAGTACAAAAGTACAACTCATAAAGTCTCAAATAGAAAATACAAATAAAGAACTAAGTCTCAGCTAGACTATAGGTAAGTCCTCAGCGACTGTGGGATCCCCCTGAGGGTCCACGTCGCCAGTGTCATCTAAGCCAATGCCATAATAGGTAGGACAGTACTCCTCATCAATACCTGTAAATTTTTAACATGTCCAGTCAGGACGGAACGAGCACATATCTCTCACAACAGTTCATAGCAGGAATGGACATATAAAGCAAGCTATAGAAAACTATACATGAATCGCTGTAAAAGAAATCAACAAGAGAGAGAGAGAGACTATAAAATGAGATATAATATGACAATAGAGAAATATAACCTTCTACGTAAATCAGAGCATGAATTGGTTATGTAAACGGTCTAGGTTGCACATGGATACAGCTATGGAGTGCATATGGATACCTAATGAGGATAATGATCACATAACCAAATACACTCTTCCTGCCCCCAATCAATACACAAGGATCAATACATGTTATGTTATTGCACATGGATATCAACTACTGTATACATGGAGCTCACATGGTCATGAGTGTACATGAATAACATATGAGTGCACATGGATAAATATGAATACATGGAGTACATGATGGCCATGATAAAGTACATGAACATGACATACTCGATGTATCCGAGAGGATAACATCGCATAGAAAGATCCAGAGAGTACTAATCCGTTTGAACATCGTGTCAGCATCAAGTATACTAGTCTATAACAAGAGAACATATCCAAGAAAGTATGAAAAGATCAGAGAATGTACTCGCCTGGCAAATCGAACTGCTGATGATGAGGTGTAACTAAACAGGGGCAATGTAAACCTATTTAAAATACACACAGGTCACAACCAAGTCCACAATATCAAAAGAAATAGCTATCATGCAAGACTACATGCTTCTAGGTCCATTTGGTCAAAGTCAACCCTCGATCAACTTTGGTCAAACCTGGTCAATGCTGGTCAAACCTGGGTCAACTGGTTCGTCTACTAATTTTTAGGTCATACACAAAATTCTAGGTCATTTGGGGTTTGTTTGAGTTGAATTGGATCAAGTTTGACCCAAAGTTGACTTTTGTCAATTTGGTCAACTTGTCGGCCAATTCGACTAAACTAAGCTCGAGATGACA
The DNA here is from genome assembly GCA_029216955.1 of Iris pallida. Taxonomy (NCBI): domain Eukaryota; kingdom Viridiplantae; phylum Streptophyta; class Magnoliopsida; order Asparagales; family Iridaceae; genus Iris; species Iris pallida. The sequence goes on from JANAVB010031813.1 coordinate 5,472,416, forward strand.
AACCAAATCTGTCCTAGGGCTCCTATAGTCATGTATACAACTACAATCTATTCTAAGAGAATTAACAAGCAAATATATATATATATATATATATATATATATATATATATATATATATATATATATATATATATATATATATATATATATATATATATATATATATATATATACATATAGGTATATACACACTTGTGCATATACAATACAAACAAAACCCAAATCTAACAAAAATGGTGTGTGCGTGTGTATGTACTGGTGCTTACTGAAATAAAGGTCAAATCTGAGATTAAAATCAATCAAACATAATCATGGTATTACCCAAATTACTATACTATTATATACATCTATATAAAGTAAGAAAACTATATATATATATATATATATATATATATAAAATATATATATATATATATATATATATATAAAATATATATATATATATATATATATATATATATATATATATATAAGTATACAAAAGCTCAAATGGAAAGATATGCAATGATGCGTGATACTTAGAAAGCCTAAAATCTGGAATAATTCTCCCTCGACCCATTCTCCACGTATATGTGTTAGGAATGGGTTTCAACGGGGTTAAACATATATATATAGTTAGATATATGCATAAAGCTATATATAGTAAACACATATATCCATAAATGATGGAAAATTGTGAAACAAAGCCAAAAGTTGATTCTCACATATTTGAAATATCATATAAGTCCTGTAAACTCAGAATTTAGAAGCTAAAATGCTGGAAATCGAAATATCACATATCAACTAAAAATCGAATTATCATATAAATCTCAATTTTTCCAATTCAATGAAAACCCGATTATGCTTGAAAAAAGGCAAACAAATAGGTGATGATTCCGCAGATCACTTCTCGCAAGTTCTAATTATCATATATGAACTAACAATTCAGAAATACGGACTAAAAAGTCAAGGATCAAAAAATCACATTTATATTCAAAACTTTGAACCCGAAAAACTCAATTTTGACAAAACGACTCAAAATCGTGTCCGTGTCGTGTCCACAGAACGCGTATCGGAATATCCCGATACCGCGTGGTACGCGTGCGTTCTCGCTCGTTTGAGCGCCGCACACGCAACGAAATGCCACATGCTCGTGCACGTAGCTGGGGGGGTCCTGGAGTAGGTCTAGGACACGATGACACGACAACACACTGCCCGAAACAGCGCACACAGACCCACGCACCCGTACGGCCTGCTGTGCGCGCGCCCGTGCGCCCTCGTGCGCGTGGTGCCGGTCTCGCTGCTCCCTCGTTGGGCCACGCCGCGACCTGTGATTCGTCCTACTGGTCGTCTAGGTCAAGGTCAACATGTTTCGAGTCTTGGAACGGGTCTTCGCTGCGTCGTGTGCGCGGACGAAGTCCGTTTCCGTGACAAAAATGAAAGTCTGAATGCACAGTGGCTTAGCGGTGCACGCGCGATATCTCCGCGCTCGCTCAACGAACAGTCGTGAAATTTTATAAGCATGAGGGCAGAGGTTGCCTCCACGTGCTCACAAATTTTCACACAAAAATATGCTCTGTGCATCGCGCAATCAGACGCGGACAGCAGGGCACGCACGGCCTCGTGCACGGGATCCGTGCACGTGCGTCCGTTGCTCGAAACGCCACTGAAACGATGTCAAACCCAAATCCGTCTTCATGAAAGTTTATTAAAATCATATTATCTAAACATCCATGAAGTCAGAAACAAAAAACAACAACTTTCTATCCTAAGCGGCATTTTGTCGAACACGTGCCGTAAGGGACCGACACGGGCTCGATACCTCCATCAAACGGAGTCAAAATCCCACCAAATTTCGTGGGCAAGGCTAGGGCACCTATATGGATGAAAAAATGAAGAAAAAACTAGATTTGCAATGGTAGATTAGGGTTTTACCTATTGAGTGTCAAAACTCAATGATCGGGGCTCCTCGGTTGTCGTGTCGGCCGATTTTTCTCCAGCAAAACCTTTCGTCTCCACTCTAGAAATGGTCCAGCAGATCCTCCTCTCCTCGATGAGCGCAACGGAGTTCATTTGGGAAGAAACGGACTCCGGATGAAGGAAAAAGGTGTTTTGGAGAGTTGGATCTCTTAGAATTTTTTTGTGGAGGCTACAAACTACAAGTGAATGCAACAATGGGAGGGGGTATTGCTGTTGGGCGGCCAAGGGGGGTTCTCTAGGGTTAGGGTTTCACTTGGGCCAACTCTTTCTCAAGTAGAAATGGGCCCAAGTCAAAAAGCTCAAAGGCCTACATGCAAAAAGGCTAATTAAATAATTAAAAGCCTTAAAAATATTCTAATGCACAAATTAAATTCTAAAAATGAAAATAAACATTCTAATGCAAGGTTAGGCCCCTATACAAGTCCACTAGGGTTAAACCAGTTGCTAGCACAACCAAGTCAACATATTCAAAAAATCACACAAAGGTCAAAAATGGCTGAAAAGACTAAAATACCCTTCTATGAAAAAAATGGATGTTACATCTTCTGAACAACAAACATTAAGGCCAAACATTCCTTCTCTATCGGACTATAATGATGTTCAGCTCCAATCATTGTTCGGCTAAGACAGTAGATGGCTTGCTCATGGCCTTCCTTGTTCTTCTGAGCCAGCAAAGCTCCCAATGAATGATCCATTGCCCGGATATACATTAAGAAAGGTACTCCGGAGATCAGTAGTACAAGAATCGATGGGCTCATTAAATACTGCTTTATGTCTTCAAATGCTCGTTGACATTCTTCCGTCCAAACGAAAGATACACCTTTCTTCATTAATTGAGTAAATGGTCTGCAACGTCCAGATAAATTCGAAATGAACCGCCTGATGTACGCAAGTCGACCTTGGAATCCTCGTAGCTTTTTTAGGTTGCGAGGAGGACGCATCTCTTGATTGGCTTTGATCTTCTCAGGATCAACGTGTATATCCTTAGAGGTAATGACGAAGCCGAGAAACTTACCACTAGAGACACCCAAGAAAGACTTGGTGGGGTTCATTTTGAGTTGATGCTGGCACATTAGATTAATGATAGTTCTTAAATCTTGAATGTGATCTCCTTTGAGACGACTTTTGACAGCAATATCGTCAACATAGCATTCGACAGTCTTTCGCAAATGATCACGAAAGATAGTACTCATAGCCCGCTGGTAAGTTGTACCTGCATTCTTAAGACCAAACGGCATGACCGTATAACAGTACACACCCCGAGGAGTACGAAACAAAGTATGTTTTTCATCTTCAGGATCCATCCGGATTTGATTGTATCCAGAAAATGCATCCATGAAAGAAATTCATTCGAATCTACATGTATTGTCGATCATAACATCAGTAATTGGGAGAAGAAATTCATCTTTAGGTCAAGCGTCATTGAGATCCCAAAAGTCTATGCAAACTCGAACTTTTTTGGTCTTCTTCAAGACAGGGACGACATTAGCCACCCAGTCAGGATGTTTTTCTTCTCTGATAAAACCGCAAGCTATAAGCTTTTTGACTTCATCATCGATTACGTCCATCATTTCAGGCTTGAATTGCCGTTGTTGTTTTTTGTCCGGTTTGGCATTCGGCAGAATGTTTAGCTTGTGAGTTGCAATTTGAGGATCTAACCCTGGCATATCTTCGTAACTCCAGGCGAAGACGTCAATGTATTCACGAATAAGGTGAATTAATTCTTATTTATCATCCTCTGGGAGATTTTTGCTAATGAAGATTGGTCGTGATGCACCTTTCTCTCCAATATCGATTTGGACAAGTTGATCCTCAGTAGGTGGTTCCCGTTGTTCAAAGCGAAGTTTCCACTGATTGTTCATCCTTTGTGTCCAAGGGTCCATTTCAGTAGCTTCTTCAATGTCACTTTCGTCATCTTCTGAGAATTCGGCGGACACCATGTTAGAAGATACCGTCACCTTATGAACATCACCGACGCTGGTATCAGAATCCCATGAGATAGAATCAGAAGAATTTGAACGTTCTTCGTCATCAGATTCAGAAGGCTCTGGAGTTGGAAGTGGTGACGCATAACCTAGTCCTCGTTTTATTTTACTGTGGTATTGTTGTGACTTTCCTTTTGGAACAGCAACATGAAGAGGGTTTCGCCTACCTTTACCATTGTTGAGACCTGTTTTGAAATCATAGCCCATTTTACGAATGATGGCTTTAGATTGTGGACTATTGCACCGTAACTGTAGCCTTCCTGTATCATCTCTATTATCATTATAGAGCATGTTTTTTGGTTCTTCTCTTTTGTTGAAGAATATAGGCTTTTCATCTTTCTTTCGAGACGGTACTAAGAAGTACAACTCTTGTATTGAATCCAGTGATACCATGTTTCGTCGAGATGATACGACTTCTATTGTAAGTGGTTTAAAGCTATCTAGCATATCCAGATAACACTGAGTATAGTAAACGACATCAGTATACTGCAAAGGAGATACTTTATTGATTTTTTATACCATCATTTACAACAGGGACTTTAGCCTTAGCAGGCTTAGTCAAATTGATGACAAGAGGGGAAGAAGAAGAACGAGAAGGAGGAGGCGGCTTCTTGCGACGTAGATCGATGACAAGTGGTTCAAAAAGAGGTGAGCTCCCTTTGTTCCTGACTACCACCTTTAGGTCGCTTCTTATGAGAAGGTAGATAAATAGTCAATGGTTGAGAAGACGGAAGGTACGTCCTTTGACTGGAATCACCAGAGTATCACTAGGTATACTCTTCTGTTCTTCATCTGTGTCCATTGCTAGTACCACTTTCATGAATTCTTTTTTGTACATATGAGAATCATTGCAGTACGCTTCGACTCCTTTGAAAGGATTCAGATCTGCAACCTCTTTTTGGACTTCTCCATTACCATCCACATATTTAAAACATTAGTGGAGCATAGAGGGTACAATATTGTGTTCATGGAGAAATGGCCTTTCCAACAAAGCATTGTACGAGCCATGGTTGTCAATAACATAGAAAGTTACCTTTGTACGAAGATTGCCAATTTGAAGTTTTAGGCGTATCTTTCCCAAAGGTTCACTTCTTCCTTGATTGAATCCCAGGATGGTAGTGACAGTTGTAGAAAGATTGTACACTGGGATCTTCAAAGCATCCAGTAAAGACTTTGGCATGATGCTAAGTGCAGACTCGAGATCAATCAGAATACGGTCGACTTTCATGGTATCTATGTACCCCGTAAAATAGAGAGGACAATCATGACGATTGTCTTCTAACAACATGTCATCTTGTGTAAAAGTGATATTGGGCATTAATTCAAATATACTATGACAATGTGCACAGCTAACTGGCTCCTTTTCGGACTTCTTGAGAAGAGTCAAGCAAGTGTCAGCCCGCATCAAGGCTTCACTTAACGTCTCACGAGTTTCTTTTAAGAGGCATAAAAGTTCAAAAATTGATAATCTTGCTGGAGTATTGGCCAATTGAGCCAATATGTCAAAATTGTAAGGCTTTTCAAGTCCATGAGATGATGACTTCTTCAAGGCCTTATCAAAGCGAACAGGTTGTTTTCCCTTGTCTGCTGATGTTGGTTTAGGAGGAGATGGTTCGACTACTGGCAAGGAGGTAGACGGCGTATCTTCTACAGGAGAAGATAATGGAGGAAGAGCATCCGGGGATGGAGGAGGATTCTCTTGATTTTCAAAATAATCCTGAAGATAGGGTTTTCCCGATCTAGTACCCATTAGGATTTCTTCTTCTGTTAATGGTTCAAAGGATACCATATTACAATTCTTGGATTTAGACTTGGAATGCTTCTTTTGCTTAGAAGAGGAAGGCGTTTCAAATTCTGCCACCAAATCTGGATGAATCCACATAATCTCTCCTCCATCAGTTGACATCGGAACAAGACCTTCATTTTGAAGAGGCAGGATGTTAACAATTTCTAGAGTAGTCCTAGGAATGGGGACAACACCATCTTATACAAGTTGTGGTAGGAAATTACCGAATTGGAGAGAAACCACATTAGCAGTCACTGTTTTCTCATCCTGCTGTAGAGTAATTGCTCCAAAGTTGACCAACTCTTAGATTTTGCCCTTGAGCACATAACATGCTCTGGTTGGATGCCCTATGAATCTGTGATAGACACAGTATTTAGGGTGGTCAGTTTTACCAACTTCTTCTGGTCGCTTTGCCTCCGGAAGCTGAAGCTTATTGCTTTTGATCAAACAATCGAAGATGCTTAAAGTATCATCTTTGTCGAAAGAATACTCTTCTTTTGGACGAGTTGGCTTTTGGAGGGGTACTGATGGGGTGGATGCCGTCTGAGTAACATTAACAGCCAAAGACTCTTTCCCTTTAAGATTGATGGCCAATGTTTCTTTATTCTTGCGGTTATTCTGGCGATTACTACCGCCGGGTATAGAATGTTCATCTTGATTGGGATGAGTCATCTGGACTCCTAACTGCTTGAACTTTTCGGCACTCACTTCTACCGCCTTTGTATTGACAATGAAAGAAGGCCAATCCCGAAATTGTGTAGATCCCGTCCACATACTGATAATAGGCAACAAGTTTGATTTATAAGTATCTATTGTTACAGCAGATGGAGTACCTAAAGGCATTTTAAGTGCCTCTCTACGGAATCTTTCAATGAAACTTTCGGTGGATTCATTGTGCCTTTATTTAATTTTAATGAGGGCAGACATTGTCATGTCATTGACTCTCTCATAAAATCGTTCCAAGAACATTTGCTTAAAGCCAGCAAAGGAAGTAATACAGCCGTCAGGTAAGCTACGATACCAGTCATATGCTGCACCGGCTAAGCAATCGACGAACACTCTGGTAAGGAGAGCATCATTTGGCTGTAACTGATCAGTCATCACTTCGAAGTGATTGATGTACTGACTTGGAGAAGTGCTACCAAACAGCATAATGGTTGAGAGTTTATACTTAGGAGGAAATGGAACTTCCTTCCACTCTGTAGGATATGGTTGCTTTATGCCAAATCTTTGCAGGCCATCCTTTTGCTTGAAGGCCTCAAACTGAGTGCGTAAGAGTTTTACAGCCTCATTAGCATCCCCTGATGTTTGGGAATTGGTAGGCTGATTAGAAGTGTTAGGAGGAGGAACAACATGGTAATCACCACCCCCAGCACCAGACTGACTTGGATCAGCTTGAATTGGCACAGAAGCAACCTGAGGGGCTGGTACCCCCAGACTTACAGGTACAGAGGATGCTATAAGCTGAGGATTTGTAACAAGGTTTACAATTGGAGGCACTGTATGTTGAGCCACCATTATAGTGTGCATGCTTGTAACCATTTCTGCCATGGTTTTCAATTTGTCCTCTAATGCAACAATTTGTTGCTCTTAGCTGGTTGACGTAGAGGCATCTTGATCTTCCGTAATGGTATATGCTGTCACTTTTCTTGCTGCTATTGATGAGATAGTTTGTTCCGAACTCTCACTATCTGCATCAAACTCTGAGAAAGAATCTTCTCCTACATGAGTGATAGGGAGATCTTCTTGATTAAAGACACCTTGGATCAGATGACGGATTCTCGATCTGGTGTATTGAAAGACACCTTCACTGGATGCATGAATCCGGTCTAAGTATTATTGACTGGGATTATGGGATGCATTGCGTCTTGGACGTTTCCCACCCCCAGTGCCTTGAGAAGTCATGTTAACAGAAGCATATAATAGTTCATCTTCTTCTTCTACTATATGTTCAGGAGTTGAAGCATAGTTCAGATGATCGAAGACAGATCGTCGAGCCGATTGGCAACAACAGTTGATGACAACTTCATGTAGACAGTGACGATTTGAAGCGCGATTTGGAAGTAAGGAAAACATTTTTGTTGTCTTCCGCCTTTGTGTAAGACGTTGTCGGAGGTCAGTTACAACCACAGGACGAGAAGAAGTCGGAGGAACATATTCTTTGATGATGTGAGGAACATGTCTCCTATTCTTCAGGTGTTTAGTTCCTTGAGTGTACAAAGATGTACTCAACTCATTAGCATATGTACATGGGTCTTTCTTTTCAAACTTTGACTTTTGGTACAAATTGGCCTTTTGTATAGGATTCTTGCATTTTGCCAAAGTTGATACTGATTGACGCTTATTGAGATAAGCGCGTAAATCTGAAAATTCTGTTCCCGGTGTCTCTATTTGTGATACTTTCAATTTTTCTTGCTTGGATCTTGAAATTTGTAAGGTAGGAAGGTCTTGACCAAACCCCATAGGAGTAGGTAAGATACCTTTCTGATCAGTATTCTTTCCAGTATCAGAGATTCGAGGACCTTTGTTTACAGGAATAGAATCTGATACATCTTTCTCTAAGTTATAGACCAGGGAAGTTTGAGGGAAGACCAAAGGGTGCTTTCCTTTATTTTGAATAGGATTAGCTAAGAAGCCTTTCCCTTTGTTCTGTTGTGTGATCATTTTAGGCCTAGATTGCGCCAATTCAGGAAATGTTATGGGACTTTTTTCTTTGTTCTGTCTAGCGTTCGCACTAGGATATGAATTCTCTAAGTTCAGAACTTGAGAATTAGAAGAGGAAATAGCCAAAAGACTAGTTCCCTTGAGTTGCACCGGAGTAGCAGATTGCGCTTGGGTTACCGATCGCTTGGGTTGCGCCATAGTCCTAAGAACTATTGGTGACGCTTTGGCAGCAACATTGGTAGTAGGCTGTACATGGGCAGCAGAGCGAGCAGATTGTGCCCTAGCAACAGAGATAGGCTGTACTGAAGCCACTGAGGCAGATTGTGCCTTGGTCATTGAGCATTCAAGTTGCGCCTGGGCAACAGCGACTGTGGAAGATTTAGGAGACCACACAGTCCTGTTCTTGGCGAAAGCCACCGTGCGCTTGTTGCTCTTGGTGTTGATCATATTCTCGTAGGCAGTCTGGTTGACTTGAACAACCAGAGTCTTCTGCGTCTTGCCGATCGACGCAATGTCATATTGAGTTATCACTTTCTCGTCGGAGGAGAAAGTCATCCCCAGCAGAGTCGCCATTTTGTTTGCAAAAACAAATTTTTGTTTTATTCCAAACTTGAAAGAATAGTACAAAGTACAATAAATTCTGGGGAAGTACAACTTTAGGAATCTGATCAGAAGACGATCACTTTATCCTTTGGACTATGTGAACTTGAAGACTGTAGCCTCTGGAGAATGCAGCAGCAATTTTTATAAGAGTTCTTGATTTCTGTCGATGATGATTGGAAACTCTATTTATAGAGTTCAGGAAATAACTGTTTTAGCAATTATTCTGATATGCGCGAGGCTGGATTGCGCAATACTGGCTTACGCCAACCTCCTGTTGTGCCAACTTTTATTCAGTTGTCAATAATGTACTAACTGTATTTAGACGCGTGGCATCATATGATTGAGATATGCGTGGTCGTGTACAGGATAGTAGACACGTCTTGAGAGATTAGTGGCATGTGCGCCACGTCATCCTGCTTTAGAATGTAAGTTGTCTCAACTCCATCAGGTTGCGCGAGCTTCAGTCGACGAATCAAACTACGCTTGATTTGGGCTGCGCCTTCACACGTAGCAGCTTTCGAGAAAATTTTGTTCAGGTTGCGCCTAGGCGCAACTAAAGATTTTGTTTGGATTGTGCCTAAGCGCAACTCACAAAGCATACAGTATAGCTGTCCACCAACTTCTCTTGAGCGGCACAATTCATAGGATTCGAAGAGATTTTCTTCGCTCACTATGGTGTCAGTTGTCAGTGCTGTCAGGTAATAATGACCATTAAGTGTCAGGCGCCACGTAGATTTTGGCGTAACAAGACTGAGCGCAATCTGAAATTGTGGCGCAACCTGATCAGTGGCGCAGTCTGTTCACTGAGCTTCATATCAGTGGCGCAACTTGATTTTCAGGGCGCCACCTGATCATTGATCAATGTATTATATGCGCAACTTGATTTTTAGGCTCTACAATGGGGAACTTGAAGGCCATAGACTATATATATCTATGGAGTAATCGGCTGTCAGGTAACATCTCTAGTGTTCTTAGAGAACTTGTCACGACCCGCACCCGCTTTTCGGGATACGAATGCGTGTCCAAGCCAGCCTACACCGCAGTGTCGGCGGTAGAACGCACAACATCACAAATAATGCTCATTCATAAAATTTAATTTAATTTATAATATTCACAAATTTTACATCTGTAGAAAATATAAACTCTCACAAATATTGAAATGATCACAACTCATCTATCTAGCTAATCTCTAGGTTTTCGTCTGCAAGTACACCCGTAACTTACAATGCTAAGCGAAGCCACAGCTAACCTAAAAAATATTGGTTTCCAGTCAGTAATGGAACGAGTACAATTCATTGAATGCAGTTTCAATAATTAAAAATGACTATACAACAGAGGTTAGCCTTTAAATATATGATTTGAAAAATAAACACAGAAAGACAAATAAAACTAAACAAAGGGAAACAGTAAATAAATACAAAGACAACACTCACCGACTGACTGAAGTACCTTTGATATGTGATCGATCTCGGGACAATTACACGACACTGTCTACAATATCTACACTGTATAAAGTACACAAACTACACTGTATAATGTACACGGTCTACACTGTATAAAGCAATAATAAAACACTGTCTACACAGTATAAAGCAATAATAAATCACGGTCTATACGGTATAATACAATAATAAATCACGGTCTACACTGTGTACACTGTATAAGGTCAGATCACACATCCTTGGTACTTCACCTCCCCGATACGACAAAATATATCAAAACATGGAAACGGAAATCACATATCTGATACTAATAATGATATATAGTAAAGATCAATATCGAAAACAAATAATAAACTGTACTCGCCTGTGGTCCTTTGCTGGTGAAACCGATAATCCGAACCATTTAGTGTGCCACAATAGTCAAAACTCGTACAACAGTTCCCGGATGCTGAAATAGACATTACAAAAGTTCTCAGAATAGTCAAATTAGCTAGAAATGCCTGTCCTTAAGTCCAATTCTGGACACAGGAGCAAAACGGTAATTTCGGATCAAAACGGTATCCGCCGTTGGACCCGCTTTGCACCGAAAAATGTGCCAGAGTCAATGGTCTCTAAAATCATAAAACTATATATCTACGGATTCGTTTTGATGATACGAACCCAACCGTATGCCCAAAGTTAGATTCCGGCGGGCCGTGCACAAAATCGCCCGTTGAGTCGAATCGTGGGGCCCGCAAAACGACGATCCGGTCAACTGTCTCAGAATCGGACCAAACTTGGCATATAGGACCAGAAAAATGATACGGTCCTGTTGGCATAAGTTTTGTCTCGATCTGATGAATGTGCACAAAGTAATTAGGAATTTTGCAAAGAGGGCGATATGGTGAATTTTGACGGATACGTATTAAATTCGTCGCGCACACGCAACCAATTTGAATTCCGTCAAAGCCCACACGTCTGCAATATCCGTACGCACCTTTCGATGCTTACGGTGTACGACCACGTTGCCCGGATTGGCGGGACGCACGTCGTATCGAAGGATTTTTCTAAAGTTTTAGTTTTTTGAAAATAAGTTTTTCATGATTTTTGAAATCAAATTACTTTCCACACATTAGATGAAATCAAGATCTGTAAAAAGGGTTTCGTTCTCGTATATGTTGTCTTCATTACTGTTTAGATATATTTTCAAAACTGTTGGTGGACCGGCAAAGAATTGCCTTCCAAAATCGATGTTGGGACATGGTTTTACTCTGTTTACAAGCATATTTTTCGTCGACTTCGAGGTGACTTTTCGAGCGATCGAAGGCATCTATGTACGAAATAAAAGAACAGGGTTGAAGGGGGTCATGTCGGGATCGTACCTAGAAAATTCGTTCGTGATTTGGTGGAGCAACGAGGGAGATATGGCATCACGAACTTGCTGTGACTCTCGCCATATGCTGCTGTTGCTGTGCTCTGTTTACGTGCGGCCGGCGGTGGCCCGCAGCGGCGCGCACGCGAGGGGGAGGGGCGCGCAGGTGGCTGTGATCGGTGGCTAGGGTTTCTTCCTCCATCTTCCGCGTTATATATATATATATATATATATATATATATATATATATATATATATATATATATGAGCACCAGCGACTCTATTATCATCCCACCAGAGAATCCCACCCTGGACTCCGCCGGAGAATCGGTCGGACAGTTACCGGCCCCAACGGAGCAATCACATCAACCCCTACCTTCAAAGGCAGGACCCTCCACCTCGAGCAAGGCCAAAGCCAAAAGCGGACCCACTGAAACCGCCACCATCCAAACCAGATCCGCCGCCAAGCAGAACAAACCCACCCTCCATAACATCCTTAATGCATAACATCCTATCCTGGAATGTTCGCGGACTAGCGAACAAACCAACGGTCAGAAGAATAACCAATCTTCGAAAAATCCACAAGATAGACATCCTCATCATCATCAAACCCAAAATCTCTTCCAAAAGACTCAAATCCATCCAACTGCAACTGGGTCTCCCTATGGCCATTGCAGGCAGACACGATATCTGGATCCTCTGTACGAAGGACGTCAAACTGGGAGTCATCCAAGATTCCCAGCAGGCCCTCTCCTGTTGGTTCGACCACCCTAGACTTCCCGAGTGCGCCATCCTTTCGGTGGTACACGGCAGCTACGATGAATCGGAGAGGAAACAACTCTGGAACGATCTCCTTGACATCCATCACCTCAATACCAACTCCCCATGGCTCTACATTGGAGACTTTAATGCGATCACTTGTAGTACGGAGAAATCTGGTGGTCGCCCACCTCGTACCCCAGCCATGCTTGACTTCAACAATTTCATCTTCAATGCCCACCTAACCTCTCTCCAGTTCTCTGGCAATGCATTCACCTGGTGCAACATGCAGGAAGGCGACCGTCGTCAATACTCTAGACTTGACAGGGCCCTCACGAACTCCTTCTGGCACGGAATGGGGATCACAACCAATCTGTCCCACCTTAACTCCACAGAATCAGACCACAACCCCCTCTTGGTTGAGATCAAAAACAAAACCACCCTACCCAAAAAGAGCTTCCAATTTCTTGACTTCTGGATCGGGCACCCACAATTCCAAGGAATTGTTGCGAAAGCATGGAACAGTGAGGACTCCCCCAACCCCCTTGTTCGGGTGAGCAACAAGCTCAAAGCCACGAGAAAAGCTCTGTCAGCTTGGAGCAAGCTTGCCTACGGAGATATCTTTCAAGCCGTTCGGGTAGCCGAGGACGACGTCACCCGCGCCGAATCCCTTGTCGTCACGGATCGCTCATTAGCGGCGGGTAGAGCCCTCAGCCTCACCAAGGCGATGCTTAAATTCGGGATCAAAGTGGAGACCGATTTCTGGAAGCAGAAAGCGAGGCTGAAATGGGACAGCGAGGGGGACAAAAACTCGAAATACTTCCACGCCTGCGTTAACGGGCGCAGACAAAAGCTCTCGATTCACAGGACCGCTGACGAGAACGAAAACATCATTACCGATCAAAAGGGCATCCAAGAGGCAGCCACAGATTTCAATTCCAAACTTTTTGCCAAAAAGACTGTCCACAAAGATAGATCATTCCTCGACCAAATCCCCTCCCTCATTAACGATGCCGACAACGCCCAGTTGAACCGCTCACCCACGCTTCAGGAAGTTAAAGAAGCAGTGTGGGCCCTGAACGAGCACAGTGCGCCAGGCCCGGACGGGTTCTCGGGGGTATTCTTTCGCGGATGCTAGGATATTATCAAACAAGATATCACCGAAGCGGCGATCGCCTTCTTCGAAGGCGCTACATACCCCAAAGCCATTTCTAGTGCCAATCTGATCCTCATCCCTAAAAAAGACAACCCGGAGTCCTTCCGTGACTTCTAACCCATTAGCCTGTGTAACTTCACCAACAAGATAATATCCAAGGTTATCGCAA